>OY101444.1:3756825-4356825 GCA_956483585.1 Gymnocheta viridis
AAAAAAGTGCAACTTTCGAAAAAAAAACAGCCAATTTTTTTAAATTAAACTTTTCAGAACAAATTTTTATTTAAAATGCAGTTTCTTGTAAGAAAGACAATTTTTACAGAGCAGTGAAACTTTTGAGAAAAAAATGAATCTTTTGACAAAAAATATTGAGAAAGAAATGCAACTTTTGAGAAAAACGTTAAACTTAAAAATACAGCAACTTTTTTTTAGAATTAAACTTTTTAGACAAAACTTTATATAAAAATTAACATTGTTTTTAGAGCAGTTTCTTGTAAAGAAATCTAATTTTTACAGAGAAGTGCAACTTCTGAACACAAGAACTGGTGAGAAGAAAATACATTCTTTTATAAAAAAAGAATTAATTTTATATTATGGAAAGTGAAAGTATTTATAAATACTTTCTTTTTGGAAAAAACAATAATTTCTTTGCAAAAATTGCTGTGAAAAAATTCTTATAAAAAGTGCAATTTTTTAAAAACCTAATCTTTTTAATTTTTAATGCCGCCGCCCTATTATATCGATTGGAATACTTTTTTCGTGGTGTACAAATATTTGATATGCAAAGTAATTTAAGCCGACATTTTGGTATACAATCTTTTAAAACTCAATAACATCATTTTAAATTAGCCATTCATGTATGAGAAATTGCTCTATTAATTTGTTTATGTAGCTTTTGTTAAAAGCACTAACAATTGTAAAGATACATTTTCAGACAAGCGAACAACATAAAATTTCAAATGAATCAGCTAAATGTATTGAATGAGCTGAATGAATGAGCAAGTAAAAGTAAGAAAAATAAAACTACACCATTTTCAAAAATATACGTAAAATTAATTTCCACGTAGTGGCAAATTTGGTCAAAGTTTAGGAACCAAAGTAAAGCTGGCATATCTTTAGGCGTTTTGTTAAACAAAAAGTTTTGCCTATTTTTAAGATTTTATTGAACTTTTAAACAATTTAATTTTGGAAATGCGATAAAACTTCTGTATTTTGTATTTCTTTATTAGCAACCAAGCAATATTTTACATATTTTACGTGCGAGCACAATGAACATGAAAATACAGCTTATTTCACCAACACTCTACCGGCATACAAACATAAATGCCAACACCACTGTGTTATTTGTAATAACCCTTGAATATATAAACATAAAGACAACAGACAGCAGACGACTCCTACATTCAAACCATCTTCATTTGTCTTAACGGCGTCTTTAAATTATTTTCCACAAATATTGCCGGTGGAAGCAGTTTCATTCACAAGCCGGATATTACGGTTTAGCATTGAGAAGTCTTTTACAATAAATATAGGAAGATTTACACAAACTCGTGTAGACACTTATGATTTATTATGAAAACCATAAGAATCATAAAAGATTTATCAGGTTTTAGGAAGGAAATTCAAAAATAAGGTCTAAAAATATGCAGAAATAGAGGAAGAAGGTGTCAACTTCTTCATTATGTACCGACAAATACTTTTAAAATTATTAAAACAAAAATAGTTTAATGGCATTAATGTGTGAATACGAGTATGATGTTGGGCAAGACTGAATCAGTAGTGAAGCAGACACTATTTCAGCAATAATTCATGAAAGGTTGCTTTCCAAATACTCGCTTCTTTCTAGTTTATCCTTATAAGTATGCGGCCTTACATATTCCCAGATGAAATAGTACAAAATTTTCAGGTATTCCGATTGAAGTAATCAGTACAGCAGTTTTGATTGATAATTTTTTGATTTTGATTCAAGTTCACCCAATTATGTTACTACGCTAATTTGATTTAAAGAGTTTCCAAATAAATCATTTACGCGATTTGATTGGAGTTAACGCGGTGTAAACATTTGTAAATGCATGGACTGTATCAAGCATGCTGGATTAGCGCTATCAGAATTAAAACAATCAACGTTAAACGCATGTGGTGTAAGGTAATCTAGCAGTCACTATAACCAACAGCAAGCAATTGCAGTCTACAGTACCGCAAACTACACAGCGTCCAATTACATTGACAAATGCCAGACAAAATATTTGTGCAACGGCTACTTGACACCCTGTGTTTAAATCGGCGGCTGTTGCATAAGTCACTTGGACAATTTCCTGTGTTTTTATTATTAAAAGATCTATTGCTGGCACATATATGTATGTACTCGTAAAGACTTTGGAAACTGTTAAGACACGCGCCGTGCTTCCCCCTTGGGAAACTAAAGGAACTCAAACTGTTGTTTAAAATAAGTAAGCGATCATGTCTTTTGGTTTCCCACTCTTTAATTATTAATATTAAGAAGCCACTCAATTATAGGTTTTGAGTATTGTCTAAAATTTATGATTGCCTGGTAAAATACGAAATAAATATATTATAAGATTAAAAATACAGATTTTGAGTGAAGTTCTAGAAAACGCTTATTCAAGTCGTCTCATCATTAATATACAAGCTAATGTATTTAGTATTTAAAAATTAATTCATTCAATTATTAACTTAGGCTTAGGAGCTACAACAGTGCGCTCTAAGTCATTAAATAAAATATAAACATAAAGAAAAATTAAAAGAAAATATCTTTTCTTTACATGGCGATCCTGCCAGTTTAAAAATAAAATTGGGCATATTGCATTTCAAATAGCTGCCAAGTGTCTTCTAACACGATTGAGTATTCCAATATCATAGCAATAGCTTATGCTGTTGGAGGACAAGGCCTTGATGATAATTATTTGTCAAATATTTCACTGAGTGATCATTATTATATTTTCCGTTTAAGTTGAGAGTAAATTGAAAAATTTAAAATTTCTTTTCTATAAAAGCATTTTTTTGAGTTACAACGACTGGCCTTGCAGCTGTTATCAACTTTTTTTTAATTAAAATATAAAATATCCTTGATATAGTATATTTTCAAGTATTTTGTATTTGAAAGCTCTTGCTCTTAATAGCTTTTCAAGAATATGTTGCTGGTAAAATATTGAAAGAAATTATTAATAATACAGAAAATTTCAAAAAAGAAGATTAACAAGAAAGAGGATGAGATTTTACTATTTCATCTTTATGAATCATATTTATTATTAAGGGTCGTCTTTTCACATTAACTATAAGCGAATATGTTGTGTGTGGCTGGCTGGTGAGGAATTTTTTTTCGCTTGTATTTAAGATTGTGTGCGTGTATGTTTAACTATTTAATCAATATTATGAGACAAATTAAGACGTTAGGAAATTTATCTAAGCATATTAATTAATTGACAGTTGAAAGTACCAAACAAACTTAACACAAAAGTAGCTTTGCTTATACCAAAACACACACACACACATGCACACTTACGACATCTATCAAATACATTCTCAACATATTTTTAGGCAAATTAATTTTTAAAGAAGTATGTCACAAACATGCACAGTAATATACTCTGCACTGACACTACAGTTCTGGATATTGTCCTGTTTTTGATGATTTCCAAAGATGATTTTCTTTTTTCTTTTCTCTTTTCTTTTTTTAAGGAAATGCTACTGACTTGATATTTAATTAATCAGTGATAAATGACACGTTTCATGATAGATAATAGCGTGAGAATTTACTGGTCATTAAGGAGTGTTCTCTATCAGATCTGCTTGTACATATGATACACTTACAAAACATTTTTATATGCCTGCATGCTTATAAAAACTTTTTTTAACCACTTATAATTTTATGATTTTTGTATGTCAAGAGTTGCGGGAGGGGGGGAGGTGCTCTTCTTTTTTTTGCTTACATTAAGTTAATTTCCTTTTCCTTTAACAAACAGCCAGCCAAGCACACACACACACTTGTAAACACTTACAAATACTGTCTTGTACATACTACATTCGTAGAAAAGAAAAACTGTTTTATTAAAATGATGTTCATGAGCGTGCACATACGTGCATGTGCATGTTTGTGTATAGGAATGTGATTTGTTGTAAAAAGTTGTTAGACGTTAAACGGAGTGATCTTCAATGTATGTTTGAAAGTTTGTTTATTTTTTTTCAAAATTACATTAGTTACGAGGTTAGTTAATGACTAACTTTAAGTACATGTGTTTAACACACACACATATCTACATATAATTTTACATGTGGCTGTATATATTTTATATTTTATAGTGCAAATTGCAGAAATATTTATGTATGTATGCATGTTGTAAGCTTGATAAAAATTAAAAAGAAAATTAAATGCAATTTCTTCGAAAGTAATTAAGACTGCGAAATATGAAAGTGTAGCTTTTGCAAAGTTAATACATAAAGAAAAAAACTTTTTAACATACGATTCTATTAAAGGAATAGAAAAATATGAAAAGAAGTAAAAAATAAAATTACGCTGAGAATTTTTTAACACAAACTATTTCTTAAATATTTATGCCCGTATTCATAAAAAATAATTTGTATTTGAAATTTATTTTAAGACAAATTTGTCATACAAATTTCCTTTAAAATACATTTCAAACCCAAATTATTTTTCGATGTAAGCGGCAGATAGTTTTTAAGAAACGTCTGCTTAAGAAATTTTCTTACAAGTTATATTGAAACAATTTGTTAAGTAAATTTATTATTCGAGATATTCGGCGAATTTAATTTCAAATTTTTTTTTGTTGAGGGTTGAGCTGGTCCAAACTACGGAGGACATTTCAATAGAAAGATATCGAATCCGTTAATTTGGCCCCTGGTCTATATACTAGATTTTTAAATTTTGCAGCCGAACTTTCAAAAATTAAACCAGAATTTTAAAACTAAAAATAGAAAGTAAATTTTGAAAAAAACCTTTCTAAAAATATCTTTTCACAAAATGCGTTTTTCAACAAAGCACTTACAAAAAAGGACCTTTTGATGTAAATACGACAATTGTTGTACTATTTATAATTCGAAAACAAATAATTTAATCGCCATATATTTTTCACATAAAAAATTTTTAGCTTTAAAGAGTTACTTTTTAAAAAAGTATCCTGCGAGAAATTTTGTGTCAATTGTCCTGGATGTTCTTTCATGGTGGTGACAACAAAAATTTGTGTACAAAAAAAATAGAATAATCAATGAATTTCGTTACGAAAAAATTTCAATGTGTAGACATGAATGAAATTTTAAAAGAGAATTACAGAAAATTTCAGAAAGAAAACTTAGACAGATGACTTTGAAAGCGAGACTTAATATCATTCTAGCTTTCAACAAAAGCGTGTGCTTATGCACACACAGTGATCACGCTTATTCATGTCAAATAATATTTTATTCTCTATAAATTATTTTATTCTTTAGATGTATAATATGGAACGTATTTACGCACAGACTCAGCACATCTACGGTCTACGGTAGCTTCTCATGAAAATATCTTTTGAAAAAAAAAACATTTTCAAAAAATTGCCTTATCAAAAAGTATCTTTCAAAAAAATAAATTTTCAAATAGAACCACATTAAAAGTACCTTTTGGAAATAACTACCTCAGACAAATAGAAAATAAATTTCGGAAAAAAATTAAAAAAATTTGAAAAAAAAAACTTCTTAGAAAGTACATGTCGTTGGCTTAATATAGAATGAACATATCTCGATTTTTTTCGAAACGCCGTTTGAATCTTTTCTGGCATTACACTTCTGAATATACAAGAAAAACTTAGAATCGAAATGAAAAAAAATCGAGATACGTCCTTTCTATATTAAGCCAACGATATATAAAAAAAGAGCGAGTGAAAAGCAAGTTAAAAAGAATACCTTTGGGAAAAATGTGGCAAGAAATACTTCCAATTTACGGTCTCATTGAAATGAATTTTGCTTTTGCTTTCCTTAATTTACCAATAATTTCCGCTAACTACAAAACGTTGAACAAATAATCATCAACTTTTAAAAACAAAGTTGTCAGTCAATTTGTTGTCTAAATAAATATATATCTCGTTTTTTGCGCTCATGGTTAACAAGTTGTTGAAACAGTCAAACGGGCATAGCGCCACTTACATTAAATAACTGACATATAGAATGTGTGTGTATGTGCATTTTAAACCAGATACGAGTTATTAAATTGTACTCCCAGGCAATAAAACTGGAGCTGAGAACGTACAGTCAAAATAAATAAACATGATCCCCAACAGATTGTGTTTGTTTGACTTTCAACTGTCAAACAATTAGTGCACAACGAAATTTTCTTTGTTTTTTTCATTGTCTTTTTATGTAGTAAAATTTCAGGTAAAATACGAGTAACAAGAATTAACATTGAAAACAAGTTGATGTTATAAATAAGAGAGACAACAACACCAGTAACACGATGCCACTCTAGATAATAACAACAGCATGACAATGACAATACAAAGCAAGTGTTTTTTATTGCAACAGGGTGTGAACTGTACAGTGTTCATGAAAGTGAAAGAAACCATGGAAAATGCGGGCGAGTTTAATATTTAAGTAGTGAGATGAAAATAAAGAAAAGAAAATTAAAAAAGAAAACAGAATCTAGTTTCAGGCTTAAATATTTGAATCTTGAAGTAGATTAAACTATGTTGGGGAGAATTTTTTTTTCATTCATTAATGAAGGATTTATTTATTTATATATTTGTTAATTTACTTATTTATTTTCGATGTCACATACATTAGACTTTAACTGCCAGTCCCAGGATGTCACACATATTTGTTCTTTCGTACAATTACATTTAAAACAAAAACAAAATTTTAGAATTTGTTTTTGTTTTGAATGTATGTAGTTGTACGAAAGAACGAATACTTGTGACATCCTGGGAATTTCGCACAGAGGAATCGCTTCTGGCTAACCTAAAGTGGATAGCAGACAGCGAGCTTTCAAACTCTGTGAAATACCGCGTCCCGTGTCTTACTAATAATTTGAGACATGAACGGAATATCGTTTCAGACACTGATTGCATGTATAAAAAACTGGTATTTCGAGATATGCGTGTTGTATCTAAAAGTAAACAATCTTTCACCTCTATTAAGTTTTAAAAAATTTAATCGTGCATCAAGCTGTTGTTCACACGTGTATTTTAATTTATGCATTAGGATTAATAGTCATCGAGATTCATACCATAAAGTTTGTGATCAGTTCTTCTCAAATCATTTTAAAACTAAACTTTATTTAAATATTAAAACTTTTATGGAAAAAGTTGTCCACAACTATTTATACACATTTGAAATGCTTGGAATAATTTGATTTAACAACATTAATTCTTTTTGTGAAAACTAGTTTTCAAAGTTGCAACAAAAATCATTTTATATTTTGTTAATGTCGCAAAAACTAAAACTTTCTTAATTTATTTGTCTCAATCTTGTTATTGTAGACAAAACTTTATCAACCATAATTTATTTCAGTCTAATTTGTAAAGTAAAATTAGCACGTACGTTTGCCTATAAATGCATATCAAATGTCAAATGCTAATTAAAGCACAACTTATTATAATTAATCATTGTCTGCTTATAATAATATTGTCAAATCAATTCTGCTTAAACCCTTTCACTTGAAAAGTTTGCATTTCGAATAAGCATTTAATTCAAACTAAATGAGTCTACATTAGCGTACATAATATTTAATATTTAATTTCATCAGAAATGATTATGCCAGCAAAGTAGGAATAATGAACTCTCTCCGACTCGGCTGAAGTGAAACGGATATATCATGAAAAGGGAAAACCGGATATTTAATTTACATACTGATGCCTGGAGTTTCATGTGTAAAAATGTAAAAATATTAGGAGAATTTTAACTGGCAGCTAAATTTTGCAAAACAAAAGTTAATTTAACGTTTTCTAATTTACGGATTGTCTGTATATCTGTGGAAACTATTGTGTGAAGAAATTCTTTTAATTATTATTTTTTATACCAAATGTGTAATTAATAAAGTTTTTTCCCGCAATTGTTCATTTCCCGGGAATGCGGGAACTTTTTTTAAATTTGAAATAATGAAAATTAAATTTGCTGGGTATTAACAAAAATTGTACTAGAAAATTTGAAACACTTAAGCCCGTGATAAACTATCTGCACAGTCGCACGATTCATTCACTGAAAAATCTGACAGAATTATGTCCCTCCTTTAAAAGTCGCATTGAATTTGTCACACTATCATACAAAAAAATGCAAACACATACATGTGTATTTTTCACTCAAGTAATTTTAGATTTTATTGATTTTTTGCTCCTAAATAGTTGCAGATTTATAAAATAAATAGTTTTAATTTAATTTTGCTTTCGTTGCAACTTAATTTCTTATAAAGATGCATCTCTGATAGAATGAAATCAATCATTTTATGGAAATTTTCATAATTATATGCAAGTCGGACAGACTTGTCAAAAAATCAGCCTCACAAGTGCATTTTATGGCCACAGTGTTATACTGCATGAGCACAAATCAAATCAAATGAAAGTTTTAGCAGTTTTTTAAATACTGGTAAAAGCAGCCGTTTTCTAAACGTAAAGTTGTCAACTATTTTTCTTACTATTTGGCACACGTACCAAAATGCAAATGCTGCAACGTAGCAATTAATGCTAATTTGAGCTGATGTGGAGGAGCTCCTTAAAGACACACGTTCTGCGAAAACCCTTTAACTTCAGGAAAGAAATGATAAAATAAATTTAATATAATTTTTTTTTCTTTTTTTATTATATTTTCTATTATTTTTATTATTTGTGCGCAATAAACTTAAAATTGAAACCGCAATGTCAAATAAAATCTGATCAGCTGTTGTTTACAATTCCTTAAGAAATAAATGATGGTGTTTATATTATTTCGCAATTCGAAAATATGTTGCCAGAAATATTTTGAAGTTGGAAAAAATGCGGCCAGAAAGATATTGTACGTTTTCACAAATTGAACAGAGTACAATTTCAGCAAAAACCCTTGAACTTCAGAAAAGAAATGATAAAATTAAATTAAATATATCTTTTTCTTTTTGATTATATTTTCTATTATTTCTATTTTTTTTCTTTGTGCGCAATAAACTTAATTAAACAGAGTACAACTTCAGCGGCATTATTTTGCAATTATTTCGCAGGAATTTTTTTATATGGACTTTTGACATGATGAACAGACTTCAATGCTTAAGAGCAAATTTTAGTTTTAGGGAAGTGATAATTTTCATTCTATTCTTAAATTTTCACTTACTTTAAGCAATAATAAAAACAATTACGCACAATTAAAAAATATTTGTCTTTAACATTTTCAATAAACGCAAATATTTTTTTTATTGTGGGTTGAACTCAGTTATGCCAAAAGTAGGAAGGGAAAAAAGGACATATTTCTCACTTTAAGGAAAATGTAGGGAACTTTTAAAACTATGTTGTTCTTCCTTCTATATTGCGGTGTAATTGCGTAAAACACTTCACAAAAGTGATAATACATATAAAAATCGAAATTTCAAATTTTGTTACAGTATTACGCGATATATTTCATACAGACAGAAATTATCTTTTGCAAAAAAATATCCGATTTTCTTGGCAATAGAATCTGTATGAAAAATAAAAACAAATTTGAAAATTTTGGAATTTTCTTTTGATTTAATATATAAATTAAGACTTTTTAAAAATATATATTAAGCTTTTTAAATATTTAAATGCGCTCTTAGAAACAAAAAAATAACTTTCATTCTTTCCATTTTGGGTCACATTTTTTTTAACTTGGGTAAAATTTTATTAAGAATTCAGAATTAAGATTTTGATTACCTTCTAAGATCTCCATATCCTTATTTTAAAAAATTTAGGAAATCTATATTAGCAATAAACGCGAAGAATTATAAAAAATGGTGCAACAGCTCTTAAGTTTATCCACAGACTTCCCTTAAAAATTAAATAATTTTTTAAGAAATGTAATTAGTACAATCCTCTGAGAACTATGATGGCACAAAGGCAGATAGTGGAGGTTGTTAAAATTTTAAATTATTTTATTTTTTATTACAATTTAATTTTTGACTGGCGATATAAATGTACAAAATGCTAAAAACCTAAATAAAATAATTTTTTTCCTAAAATCAATGCATTTTTAGAGTAGGGAAAAATGTAGGGATTTTTTTGTGTGTAGGGGAAAAGGGGGAATTTTTTCGAGACATGTAGGGATTTTGTTAAATATCTGCTGGCATCACTGGTTGAGCTAGTCTATGCACATGCATTTCATTGATGTTTAAGCAGTTTTGGAACTTAGATATCGGAGGAACATATCAAGAATAATAAATTTATTAAATTAATAATCACTAATTTTTCGACCTTTTTTTTGATACATTTATATAATTTTCCACTTTTACATAAAAACATTGCAATTAATTATCAATATTTCGCGACTTTTTGCGTAGCTTCCTCAGGACGACAAAAAAATCGATTAACAATTAAAAGAACAATTAGTTAAAAATTTTGTAAATTAATTATTTATATTTTTACACTATTTGTTAATTAATTGTACTTTTAATTATTGATTAATTTTTTTTGTCCTCCTCAAGAAGCTTTACAAAAGGGTATCGCAATATTGACAATAAATTTCAAGTTTTTTTTACGTAAAAGTGACCCCAACCTGGTTCTTCAATTCAAAATTATATAAATATTAAATATTTTCTTTTGGAAAAAAATCTTAGCTTAACTCTTTTGTTTAAGCGAATTTTTGTGTGAACGTTAAACTTTTTTTACTGAATTTCTTTAAAAGATCAAGTTTATTGCTGATTATGTTGTACGTATTGATTTTTCTGTTTCGTTTTGAACACTGGCATACTGGCAGTCTTCACTGAACATTATTTTATTGTAGTTGTTATATCTTTTATTTGGAAATTTTGGGTTTTTTTGTGCAGTAAATAATAAATAACGTGACAGTAGTAAAAATTCTAACAAAAGCTTAAGTTTGATGTAATTGCATTGTGTATTTAAGTAACACGCACACACACACAAACACACACGCACATACACTCAAATGTTTATGCAATTTTTCCAACAAACGAAAAAAATGGAATAAATGTTTTAAAGTATCTTATTGTTGTACTTGACATGTGTTACATGTTGAAAAGAGTGGAATAAAAAAAGCAAACAAAAGGAATATTTTTGATAAGGTCTTATAGAACTTCAGGGTTAGTTTAGTTGAGGCTAAAGTTTAACTTGAGAATCACAACTATTGTTGAAAAGAGCAGTGACATTTTGCAGCTTCTTTGGAAGCAGCTTTATTTCTTATTGATTGTGGTGTTAGCGTGTATTTTGGCAATAAAAAAATTTTTGATATTGTTTATTGTGTAATTCAACACTTGACACAAATGACGTGCTTATTAAGAATATTTTTTTAAATTTGTTGTTTCTTTGTTCTCATTAAAGGTTGCACTTTGGCCCAACGTCCTGGCTTTAGAGCGGCTGCTGGTCATCCACACTCCCAAAGGCATTTACCCAAAAGGCCCACTGATCCACCACCAGTAGAAGAAGACTACAAGCCCACCGAGCAATGTCCTGCACCCATTGGCTTCTTCCCCAGCGAAGAGCAATGTGATAAATATTATGCTTGTGTGTAAGTAGTCTTTTGTCATAAATCATTTGTTTATACAAAGTTTTTTTTCTATCATTAATAAAATTAAACAGAATGAGAGCTTTTTAATTGTCAAAATATTTTCCTAGAAATATCCTTAAGAATGCCCTCCGTAACCTGTCACTTATAATGTTGACACTTAATAAAATATTATTTTAACACTTTTTCGAATTAAGGGAATTATTAATCCAAGCAATTCAAAGTCACCAGCAAATATGTAATTGTTTGTGTCTTGTTTATAAAGTATTAATTTAAAGGGCAATATACATATATACATACACACATACACGAATAGATATGTTTGTATTTCAATAGATATATTTATATTTATGTATGTATGTATGTTGGCATTTGTGTAAAATCATTAAATCCCTGAACAGTTCTTCATAAACACACACACACACACACACACACACAAGTGTATACACAAACCATTCATTAGCAGAAAAATATTTCTCAGAGACCACATCGGTGTCTCTCTCTCCCACCCACAATCGACCATTCCAACCCAATCATTTACTAGAGTTTAAATGATGTACAAACACATTAAGAAAATTCCCTTGGCGTTAAATATAAAACAATACCAGCAGCAGAAGAAGAGGAGCGCTGAAACGAAGGAATTTGCAAAGCAGTCACACACATACAGATCAATTATATGTAAGAATTACCTTTAAAATCTCCATTTCATATACGCCTCCAGGGTATAAATGTAACACAGTATATTAAGAGTGTGTTTGTTGTCAATAGACTTGTGTTCGAGAAGATATGTGATATCCCAGATAACCCGAGATTTGAAAATAAACAAATGTTCGTTACAGCAAAGAACTTTTGAAACAAAATTTTTCTACAAATATTGGCAAATTTGAAAAAAATCCGAACGTTCGCCACAGCGAAAAATTATCAATCGTTTTTCGTTAATGAATATTCTGAGAAAGGTGAACAGCAGTGACTTGAGAATGAGCACAACAAAATTTAAAGTTCTTTGAAAACATCCACATATATTATTAAAAGGCAAACAAATTTTTTTAGATCCCTTTTACGCTCATATTAAACAGCCGATTTTGACAAAACTTATATCATTTCGAAGATATTTATTCACAAGTGTGCACAATCTATATTCTGCTAAAATCGGTTCAGTATCTTGGGAGCTATAAGCGTTTAAAGTTGCTACTACTATAAGCACACTTATTGCACATGCATGTATCAGCTTCAAACTGAAAAATTAACAAAGCATGTATGTGTGTTTGTCCAATTTGCTTTTGCAAAGAAATGAGACAGAGCATTTTCTATACACAGGTTAGGTTAGGTTAAGATGGCCGGTTATAAAGACCCCGCATTGACCGAATTGGTCCTTAGCGTTACCATGATATACGATAACCCGTAAATAAAGAAGTTGGTTCGATCTGATGATACCAAGAGTACTCCACGCTCTCTTGGCAAGTGCTAGGAGTCCCATTAGTCCGATTCCAGGGATTTCACCTAGATCTTGGTAATAATGATCACCCACACAGTTCGCTCTGGAGTTTATAAGCCGCAGAGTATGTGCTCCACCGTCTCTTTTTCCCCTGGCATCACACAGAATCCACAATTGTCACTAGTCTGTTGCCCCGCCCTTTTGGCGTATACTGCCGTCCAACAGTGACCCGTTAGAAAACCTACCAGAAGTCTACCGTTAATTCTCGATAGCGATAGGAGAAGTTTAGTCGATTTCGGATCATAAGATCTCCACATAACTTTGGATACTTTGCACGTTTCGGTGTTTCCCCAAACCTCATCAGATTTCCTCTGTATAGAAGAGTCTATATCTCTCTTAATATTGCGAATTGGAATTGGAATGTTGTACGGTAATTGAACTCCCCGTTTCGCTAATTCGTCCGCTTTCTTGTTTCCTTGTACGCCCTGGTGTCCACGAACCCAGTAGATATATGCTCTTCTGTTGGTACATAATCTATCAAATGAGTCCTTGCACCTTTGAACAGTTGAAGATTAAGTATATTCTATAAACACTTTGTAAACAAAAGAGAGCTGTAATAAGTGTTAAGCTGTTTATCTAGAATGTCTTCGTTTTTGCATTTTATCGTATATAACGGGTGATTTTTTAAAAGCTCTCGGATTTGATTTTAAAAAAATCACATAAAATTTAAAGAAATGTATGAAATACTTATTTGAGTCGATATTATTCAATGTTTAAAGATGATTTTATGTGTGGCTTGACCGCTGCTACGGCTCAAATGGTTCATACGATGGTTCCAATTTTGGTTTACTCCTCTCTCCAACATATCGGCCGGTATCTCACGAATAAATTCTTCAAAATTGGCTTTCAGTGCGGCAACCGTTGTGGGCTTGTCGCTATAGACATGAGCCTTAACATAGCCCCACAAAAAAGGCTAAAGGCTTTAGATCGCATGATATAGGCGGCCAATTGACTGGCCCCAAATGCGAAATAAACTGTTCACCGAACTCGCCTCTCAATTGGCCAATTGTTTCGAGTGCTATGTGGCATGTGGCAACGTCTGTTTTTTTTAAGAACGAACCCAAACCACAACGCCATTTTGGCTTGTCTGTAGAAACACCCAGGGTCTAGGCAGGAACCGAACCTGCGTCCCCCCTCCACTAATAGTCTAGCACGCTATTTATTAGTATATGGGGGCTCCCATATGTTGAACCCACATGTCAGCCAAGTCCAACTCTTCCATTTTGGGCGAAAAATAGAGGACCAACTGCTGCGAACGGCACCGAATCGATAATTCACGGCTATCAACAACACTGGCAGATACAGATGCGATATTTTCCTCTGTCCGCATGCTACGTATGCGCGTTGGTGGTTTAATGTCTCAAAATGTAAATTTGATGCGCAATTTAATCACAAGATTCCGAATAGCCGCCTCAGAAGGTCCCCCTAACGGCTCATAAATTGGAAGAAGTGCACGCTGCACTTTCTTAGCCGAGCATGAATTTTGATAATAAAATTCAATATTCCTTAAACGTTGTTCGTTTGGAAGTTGATTCATGGTAAAATTATAAACCAAACTGAACATGTTCAACAGTAACATGTTACACGAAAACAGCGGAGCTGCCAAAAACAGTTTGCCAAGAAGAAAGTTGCTAAAAAATCACCCTTTATTTGTGTAAATGGTTAATGTTTAATTACTAGAATATGGTCGATTGCGTCGGCCATAGGAAATACTAGTATAAATTATTAGTTTCGAAAGCAAAAAAAAAAGCAACAGGTATTTTTTCAGAAAATGGTCCTCATTACGGTTTCACTTTTGATATTGCTAAAGGTTCGCTGCTATTGATTCATGAGCGAAACATTGAAATCGTAAGATTTGCTGCCACAAACTGAGTGACGAACGAGCTGTTAAGCAGCTCTTTCTCTTTTCGTCTTCGATAACCATTCCCGTATATTTGGTCTGGGAAATGTTTTACACATGTTCGAAGGTTATATCACTTTTAAACGTTTGGTTAGCTGGGATGTATGAAAATATTTAGTGTGTGTGGGGTTGTGTTTGTGTATTTAGAGATTTAGAAAATCACATAATCCACACAAACTTACACAGTAACATTCTAGCAAAGTTATTTATTACTGAAGTAGCAAGATGTACATATGCAGTTACTATTTACAAATAAATGTATTTACACCAGCTTCAATCGCAGTTTCGTATTTAGTCACACGAGTTACATATATAAATTCAAATACACACACATATAAAAAAAATGACACTATTGATGAATTTATTGAAAACATAATAAGCACAAAATAAAATTAAAATAACAACTGTAACAGCAAACTCATTTCCGGCTAAGTACAGAAAACAAAATTATTTTTCGGTCGCAATTCCAGGAATTGCAACCGTTCAATATTAATATAAAATAATTATGAAATAATGTTAATATTTAGCATAAGTAAACAAAAATTGTAAAATGCATTTTAAGATTAATTAACAAAAAATTGTGTTAACAATAACTTCAATTAATATTAATAATAAAAGTAAAAGTCAGTTGTTTGATATCCACAGTTGAGTTTAGTTATTTTTTTTTTAAAACACTCCCAAGTGTTCCCACTACGAAATTGGCGCAGTCGGTACTCCTTTTTCTTTTATACAGAAAGGAGCGTGAAACGAACACAGATAACTAAATATATAAAATCCTGCGAATCCCAAGGGACCCTCCAGGATATAAAAGTTTTTATAGATCAAAATTATTCAACTTTAGTGCAGTGAACAATTATTCTACAAAAAGAAAATTTAACACCACAAAAGATCAAAATTATTCAACTTTAGTGCAGTGAACAATTATTCTACAAAAAGAAAATTTAACGCCACTATAGAACAAAAAAATAATTAAAAAATTTTAACAACTATCATAATCTTGTGAAAGTGCAACAAACATCAAAATTCGTCAAGCAAGGCAAAGGATATTCGACGAAAGAAGAATGGAGCAACTACAACAAGAAATGGCCAACGTGGATATCGTGGAGCAGCTCGCAAGAAGGGAGCAGCAGCTAGAACAACTCAGACTTGCTTATGTTGAGTTACAGCAAGGACAACAACGGGACCATGACATTCTGGACAGGACACTAAAGAATGTTAATCATCTTCCAGTATTCACAGGACGAGGAGACGTAACCGTCAACTCATTTTTTAGCAGCGTGGAATACCTAATATCAACGCTACGAAACGAAGATCATAAGAAAGAGGTAGTTAGAGCCATTTACTATAAAACCATCCAAGGCGAAGCAAAAAATTCAATTATCAACATCCCCGAGCCGGATACAGAACCTCACCAGATTTATAGGAGAATTTCCAATTTAAGAGTTAATACAGTAAGTGAACTAATTGATAAGATTCAAAATATTAAATATAAGACGGATGAATTAATAGTATACTATAATGATGAATATGGAATAGATTTAACAAATATAGATAGTTTGTTAGTAAATACTATCAAAGAAATAACACAAGGGACATTACTGGACAAAATTTATGAACAGAGAGAACTAAAGAATATTTTATACATAATGAACCAAAGACGATTTGAAGATACGTGCATAAGACCGGAATACAAGACATATTTGAAAGAAGAAAGACATAGAAATCAGTACCAAAATAAACAAAATTTTGATAAGGTATATTATGGTAGGGAAGCAATTAATAAGCGACAGTATCAGGATAAAAATAAATGGAATCCAAATTTTTATAGACATGAAGAACAGAACGGTTTTAATAAAAATAATAATAATTCTGGAAGATACAGATTTCAAAATAATGTAAGAGATGACAAATTTTCAGGGCAAGTTCAACAATTAGGGAACTCAAGACCAAATTCCAATCAAGTTCGTTGGAATCATTATAGAAATAACCAACCAGAACCCATGGAAATTGACAATGTAGAAAGAAATTACAAGAATCCTCAGGTGGCAGGACACCCTAACACCAGGTTTGGCCAAAATCGCTTAAACCTGGGTAGGCAAAGCCCAGAAGGACCGGAAATTAATAATACCATTTTTTTTACGAGGCAGCCACAGAATGCCTGCCAAAGATAAAATTAAATATTGAAAATAAAGAGTACGTAGCACTAATAGATACAGGTGCTAGCCTTAGTTTAATTAATAAAGAAATAAATGATTTTAAAATATATAAATTGAAAGATCCCATAACATTTAGTACAATAACGAATAAAGATACAATAAATTATGAAATACACACAAAAAGCCCGGAGCAATTTAATTTACCTAACAATGCCAGGATTCGTTGGAAGATCACTCCATTAAGAGGAAGAACTTATGATTTCATCATAGGTATCGATATATTAAACTTTTTAAATGCTCAAATAAATATAGAAAAAGGACAAATAACACTAAATGGAAAGGTATCCTATTTTCTTAATAACCCATACAAATTTAATCAAATTTACACGCTTGAAGCTGTTGATCCTAAAATCGAAAGGCTTCAATTAAACCATTTGAATAATGAAGAACGTAGAGAAATTATAAAATTATTAAACCGGTATAACAAATTATTGTTTAGGGAAGGAGATTTATTAACTAATACAACAGAAATTCAGCATGAAATAAAAACCATTACACAACAGCAAATTTATTCAAAACTATATAGATATCCACCTCAACACGAAGCGGAGGTAAGAAAACAGATCACAGAAATGGAAGAGCAGGGTATAATTAGAAAGAGCCATTCAAGATATGCCAGCCCACTTATAGTCGTGCCTAAGAAAACTGATAATTCAGGCGAAAAAAAATATCGAATAGTAATAGACTATAGAAAGTTAAATGAAATAACTATAGACGACAAATATCCCTTACCAAATATAGATTCAATTCTAGATAAATTAGGTAGAGCGCAATATTTTACCACATTGGACTTGGCAAAAGGCTATCATCAAATTTTAGTAAAAGAGGAGGATAGAGAAAAAACTGCCTTCGTAACCCCACATGGTTTGTATGAATTCTTAAGGATGCCATTTGGTCTTAAGAACGCGCCAGCCACATTCCAACGGCTGATGAATGAAATTTTAAGAGATTACATTAATAAAACCTGTGTAGTTTACTTGGATGATATTTTGATTTTTAGCACTTTAACCGAGCATATTAAAGCAATAGGAGACATTTTCAAAGCTCTCGAAAGCAAAAATTTGAAGATACAAATTGATAAATGCAATTTTCTGAAGAAGGAAACTGAATTTTTAGGGCACATTTTAACAAAAGATGGCATGAAGCCAAACCCAAATAAAATTGCAACTATTCAAAATTTAGAATTACCACAATCCGAAAAACAGATAAAAAGTTTTTTGGGAATAACAGGTTATTATCGCAAATTCATTAAGGATTATGCGAAAGTAGCTCAACCTATAACAAAATATTTAAAGAAAGGCACAAAAATTAACGTGAAAGATCCAACATACATTGAAGCTTTCGAAAAGTTGAAAACGTTAATAAGTACACATCCTGTTTTACGTTATCCCGATTTCCATAAACAATTCACGTTGACGACGGATGCATCCAATTATGCAATTGGTGCAGTATTGTCACAAGAAGGTCATCCGGTGTGCTACGCATCAAGAACATTAAATAACCATGAAAAAAATTACTCTGCGACGGATAAAGAATTTTTAGCAATAATGTGGAGTGTAAATTATTTTAGGCCTTACATTTATGGTAGAAAATTTAAAATTCTTACTGATCATCAGCCAATCAAATATCTCCATTCCAAATACAAAGGAAAAGACATGTCGCCCAGACATCAGCGATGGCTATTAAAATTAGGTGAATACCAGTTCGACATAGAATATCTAAAAGGGAAAGAGAACAAGGTTGCAGATTTTTTAAGCAGATTAGAAAATAGTGAGGACACTATTTCAGAAAAAGAGGGAGGTAAAGATTCTGATACTTTTTCAATTAATAATATTGAAGACGACATAACTATGGCAACAATACACTCAGCACAAGAAGATTTAGGTGATCATTTTTTTATAAAAGAAGAAATTGTGAATAAATATAAAACTCAAATAATTTTAACAAATAATAAAACGGAAGAATGTAAAGAAATACATGGGAAGAGAATTATTTTTGTTGCGGAATGCGACTTTGAACAGATGGAAGATATTTTTAGAAGATATATTTCCAAAGGTAAAATAGGCATTTATTCAGAGTTATCAGAACATAGCTATAATTTGGTGCAGCAAAAGTTAATAAGTATGTATTCAAACGATAGTCAAATTAAATTTACAAAAGCTACCATGAGAGCAATGGAC
This sequence comes from Gymnocheta viridis, assembly GCA_956483585.1. Classification (NCBI taxonomy): domain Eukaryota; kingdom Metazoa; phylum Arthropoda; class Insecta; order Diptera; family Tachinidae; genus Gymnocheta; species Gymnocheta viridis. Next base: position 3,776,062 of record OY101444.1, read on the forward strand.
ATTGAGACAGAGGTTGAAGCCATAAAACAAATTTCATTATATCATATTAGGGAAAGTATACATTCAGGAATAATAGAAACTTATAACAACATTAAAAATAAAATATATTACCCAAAACTTATGGAGCTAATTCAAATCGTAATAAACCAATGCGACCTCTGCCAACAAGTAAAATACGATAGACGCCCGATTAAAAATAAATTTCAACTTACGGAAACACCCTCAGATAAAAACCAAATTATACACGTTGATACGTATGTAATTAAAGGTAATCGTTTTTTAACAACAATAGACAAATTTTCAAAATTTGGGGCAGCATACTCATTGAACGATAGAAATCCTATCACAATAATTGAACAGTTAGAAGAACATTTTGCGAAAATTGGGAAACCACATAAAATAATAGCGGATAACGAATTTAAAGCAGCACGAATTCAGGAATTCTTGAGCCAAGAAGGTATTCAACTGCATTTAACAAAACCCAATAGCCATACGGGTAATGCAGATATAGAAAGGATGCATAGTTCACTAGCAGAAAAATTTAGAATTTTATATCAAACAAACAAGGAACTTCCAATAAAACAATTAATCCAAAGAGCAATAAGAAATTATAATGATCGTTACCACTCAAGTACACAGTACACCCCGAATGAAGTTCAAAATGAAAAAATAGAAAAAGAAAAAGTTAGGAAGAATCTAGAAAGTAACAAAAGAAAGGTCATACAAAGACTAAATAAAACCAGAGAAGAATACAAAGAAATTAGAGAAGAAGGATATATTAAGAATTATAAAGCTATTCGACACAAAGAGCAACCAAGATACAGAAAAGAAAAGTTAGAAAATGTTCACTCTAGCAATATTAAAAAACCATTAAAATTTTCAGATACTGTTAATATGCCTAATGATAATGACTCAGACACCAATGATTAAAGGGGAAATGACCACAAAACTTTTGACTGAACAAAAGGGATACACGGACATATACATGAAAAACCAGGAAATTGTCACTGAAACAGACATAGTGCTACACATAGTTAACCTTCATGAGCTAGGAGAAATCTTAAACAAACTATCAGAAAATATAAAATTAATGAGGATTGAAAATAAGGGAATATTGAATTCAGAACTAATTGACACAAAAACCAAACTGTTAACTTTATTACCGAGACAAAACAGACAAAGACGTGGACTAGTTAATGGTATAGGCAGTTTACAAAAATGGTTATTCGGGACTTTGGACGATGATGATCGACAAAATATTCAAAAACAACTATTTAATATTAACGACTTTGTAGACAATAATAATCAACAAATTATAATTAATGATTATTTTAATAAATCTTTAAGTCACATAAAACTGGTAATAAATGATGATAGGATTAAGATTGAAAAGGAGTTAAATTCTATAAGCAAAATTTTAGAAATTGAAAACAATAAAAGTCTATATTTAGAACAGCTAAGTAATATTCAATTAATAAAGAGTAAAATAGAACATTTGCAAGAAAATATAATTTCGGCAAAGTATGGAATTGTACACCCTAGTATATTAACCAGTAGTGAAATTGAAAAATATGAAATAAACTACAAAAAGTTAAAATACATTCAATTTGGAGTAACAATTTTTAATAACTCTTGTCTAGTTTTAGGAATTAAAATACCAAAAACATTCGTAGCAATTAAGTTAAGATATATTGTTCCACTACCAAATATTCACAATAAGGAAATTGATGCTGTCTTAGAACAGATCTTTGAATTTGAAAATAAAACATATCAATACAAAGAAAATAAACATTTGAAAGAATTAAAATTAAGTAATCATTGTACAATAAAAGAAAATTGTCAACTAATAAAAAATAAGGACTTAGAAATTATACAATTAGATATAGACACAATAATAATTAAAAACGCAATAAATACTACTGTTAATGGAACTTGTATTTTGAATGAAACTGTACTAAACGGAAACGTTTTAATCACTTTTAATAATTGTTCAATAAAAATTAAAGATTACTATTTTTCAAATATTATTGAAAGCATTGAAGAAAAACAAATAATTAACATTTCAAAAAAAATTCAAAATTTCTCAAATAAACTATCATGGCTAGAAATGGAAGAAGAACATAAAAATAGCATACAAAATATTAAAGCTTTGAAATATCACTCTAATATTTCGTATGGATGTAATATTCTAATAGTAATTGCAGTTATAATTTTAGTATTGATAATAATAATAAAACATAAGAATATCAAAATAAAATTGAATAACAGAATTCAGGAGAATTCTAAATTAAAGGGGGGAGAAGTTACATATATAAATTCAAATACACACACATATAAAAAAAATGACACTATTGATGAATTTATTGAAAACATAATAAGCACAAAATAAAATTAAAATAACAACTGTAACAGCAAACTCATTTCCGGCTAAGTACAGAAAACAAAATTATTTTTCGGTCGCAATTCCAGGAATTGCAACCGTTCAATATTAATATAAAATAATTATGAAATAATGTTAATATTTAGCATAAGTAAACAAAAATTGTAAAATGCATTTTAAGATTAATTAACAAAAAATTGTGTTAACAATAACTTCAATTAATATTAATAATAAAAGTAAAAGTCAGTTGTTTGATATCCACAGTTGAGTTTAGTTATTTTTTTTTTAAAACACTCCCAAGTGTTCCCACTACGAAATTCACGTGACCTTCAATTAAAGTCTTTATGGGTGGGTTCAGTATTATAATTATTTTTAAATTTCTAGTGCACGATAACTTTTTTAAATTTAAACAATTGACATTTAAAAGTTGGAATACCTTGACTAGTGCCGGAGTTAGAGGTAGTGCTTTAAATTTTGTTCTGCGAATATAATATATTATATATTATATGCAGATGGTGATTGTGCAAAATTTTTCATTACCTCTAATGTTTAGTAGTGAATGGAGAACTAACAGTCTCACTAACTTTTTTTTTCTTTATTTAAACTTATTGCGGTCTACAGATTATAAATCCTTACAGATTAAAGATATAATTGGGGGAGAATACATAAACTATTTAAATAGAAAATTATTTTTTTGTTTACAGTATTATTGCCTTCAGACTTATCTGGAATATGATACAATTTATTGAAATTTTCACAAATGCGAATCTTCACATCCGTGAATGTAAAAATCGTCACATAAAAATTCACTCTTCGGATTATGAGAACGTATACTCTATAAGAATCGAAACTACAACATCCGTTGAGAGTTTTACGAAATATCATCCTACGTTCGAGTGTAAAGAAAACCTTTTCAAATTGTATAAAAAATTTAAATTGATTACAAATATTGCAAATTACTAACCATTTAATTGAAATATCAGAGAAACTTACAGTACGTGCAAAGTCACACAAGAAATTATTGGAAAATTATAAGTATTTATAAAATACGTTGTATGGGCATGACACCTCCCACTTTACGTAACTTTAAACTGTATTGTGAAATAAACTCATTACGTGTAAGAACTGCCCCTTTTTGTAATCAGAAATAAGTATTGTGAAAGAAACTTAAAGTGTGAAAAAAGATTCTTAGGAATTAGTTGTGGGTGTGGCATGGCCCGCTTTTCATATCATTTAATTATATTGTCGGAAGAACTCCATGTTTAAGGCGTGACACAGCCCACTTTTTTTGTCTATCAATGATATTGAAAAGAGAACTCAATTTCTATTCAAAGTTTCTTAGGAATCAGTTAAGCAAAATTAATTGAACAAATAATCATCCTTATTCACAGTTGTCAACACAGACGTCAAGTCAATATAATATAAAAAAATTTGAACTTGTTCACCCGTTGTCGAAAACAATTGACTACTATTGACAGGCCTACGTTATTTGCTAGACCTTAGAGAACAGAAATAAACTGTCAGTAGCACAAAATTGTTCTCAAGAGCGAGTAGACAAGCCCCAATTTTTTTTGGTATTACATTGACGTGATATCGATGTTGACAACTGGAATAAGGGTGAATATTTTCTTTGTACGGACATGGCACTGTACATTTTTCGAGTCATAAAAGTTGATCAGATGTCTTGGAATTGCTGCAATTCATATTGAATGTTATATGACTGCATTGTCTGTTAGTTGCAATTGAAGCTCAAATAAAGACATGTTGAAAATTAATTATTATTATCACCTGTTTTGAAGCCGTCTAAAAGCACATCCATTCATTGATAATTAATTTTGGTGTGTGTTGCTATATAAATACACTTATGTGAACGTGTCATTCAATTTTAAACATATTTTCATTTGAACATTCCCAAACATGTCTAATCAAATATTTTTCATTCTCTTTTTCCCGTCTCTTAATTAATTACAGTGATGGTGTGGCGACTGAAAAATTATGCGCCGATGGAATGGTGTTCAACGATTACAGTCCCAATGACGAGAAATGTGATTTGCCCTACAACCTCGACTGCACCAAGAGATCTAAATTACGTAAGTACTCGTAACTAAATATTTCTCAACTTCTTGACTACATAAAACCAAAACAATTAAGGGTTTATTTATTTATTTATTTATTTATTTATTTATTTATTTTCGTTTTAATTCTAAGATAAATCTAAATGAGATAATAAATTTTTATTATAAGATTGAAAATAGTTTTTGTAAAAAAGTTGCTGTTTTGCCTGTGTAAATGGCTTCCGTTAAATTTTGAAGAATTAAAGTCAATTTTGTGGTTCATTCCCAAGAGAATTTGTGGCTAAACTGCCCATTAACTTGTTAAATTATTTACTTTGCGGCAATTTGTTGTTAATTGCCAAGCAAGTAACACTACGAGTACTTTGTTCGAAACAAAACGGAATTTTGCTTGAAATGTTAATATTTAATGAAACTTCAAGGGATATTTTTTTTATTATAATTTAAAAGAAGAAAATGGCTTCTTATAGAAAGTGTGCGAGATCAAATATGTTTTTATGAGTGGGGAAATATTTTTAATCTTTTTAAATGCTAATTTAATTTTTTATATAAAACAGAGAGAAATGGTATAAAAGTATAAAGGAAAAAATACGAGGGCAGTTTGATAGTTCCAGGACTTTTGATATATCCAAAGCACCAACCTTCAACCCAACACTGGTCTGGTTAAATTTTATCTTTTACTAGACTACTGTTGAGTTGGTTAATTGCGTAGTGGGATTTCAGTAATTGAATTAGCACACCTAAAATCAATGGTAGGGATGGTACAGACGTGCAGGTCTATTCAGTAACACCGATGATATACTTTAAAGTTTCGTTTTTTGTTTTCTTGTTTTGGGTTGTCTTTTCGTAATTTTCAGTTTTTTTGTTGATGCAAAATTGGTACAAAATAACATCTCGTATACACGCGATCAACTTTCGGTCCTTTATTTTAGTTTTACTTTTAAGTAAGGGAGTCTAAAATAATTATTTATGTAAAGGCGATTTTCATTTGCCACAGGAATTTGTGAGACCAACAAGCCCCCTTTCCGACTGATCACTAGTAATTTTCAATGGCTCCCATCGGTTCTCCCATTTTCTTTCACCTACCAACTTATCATATTTTTTTGTTAAGAAGAAACACAAACCGCGAAGCCATTTTGGCTTGTCTGCAGAAACACCCAGGGTCTAGGCAGGAATCGAACCTGCGACCCCTCGACTAATATTCTAGTATGCTTTATAGTACGATTTTATAGGAATTAACGCCCAGCAAACCGTTTTGTATATTACATTAGTTTGCTTTTGACAGCCATTGAAGGAAAATGTGAATTTTGTGTGCTGATTAAAAAAAATTTTTTACTTAAAAACCCCGTCACAGAAACCAAAGAAAGGCTTAATAAAAACTATGGATTAATGATTAAAATTTGTTTACAGAGATACGTTGTGATCGTACCAGCGCAAGTGTTTTCAAACGTACAGGTCGCCACCAAAAGGTCGTCATGCCAGAAATAGTCGTTGAAATCCTTGAAATGATATGGAACGACGATCGGAGATTGAATGCATGAGCTGCCTGAGGCTGTAGCGAGTACATCACGTTTTGTATGAATATTTGGATATGAAAAGGCATCCACGCGTTGTGTGCCCCGATTGCAACCATATGAGCATTTCAAACGACTGTTTGGTGTGGTTCAAGAACACTCTAAATAAGATTTTGCGCCGTTTCGTAACTGTGGCCGAAACATGGAAACTTCCAGCGTAGTCTCCAGATTTAGCCCATTTTTTTAAATTTGAAGAAATGGCTGGTTGGTAATAAATTTGGCATTGAAATAAACTCCTATTTTGAGGGTGCTGAGAAATGTTATTATTTGCAGGGAATAAAAAGAAAATAGAAAGACGCTGAACTAAATGTATCCATCCATCTTAAAAAGAGACCTACGTTGAGAAATAAGACTCTTTTTTGCGGAAACAATTTATCAAACTGCCCTCGTAATAAAAATAAAAAATGAAAAGAATGTTAGAAAAATATATCGTTTCTTAGTGTTTTATTAACTCCAACTTTGACATGTAATGCCAGTCAGGTTTCTTGCCCTGTTAAAGAAGCTTCCTCAGAATAGAATAGATTATCTTCCCAGCAAGAAAATTCAGCGAATTCAACATGTCGTTATATAAAATGCCAAAGGGCCTAAGATAACTTTTAATAATTTTACGACAGAGTTAAATAAGATGATAAAATGGGATTGTGATATTGTGATGATTATAAAATCGCCTTTTTAGGTGAATATTATTAATTAAAACTTGTTTAAGGGCCTTTCAAACTATCATACAAGTTTTAAGATTTTCATTGGATTTTGTGTGAAAGAAATCTAACGAGATTTGTTGCGACTGTCAAAAAATCCAACGCACAATTACATTTTGTTTTCACACTATCAGATCTCAAATAAAATAAAAATCTATGAGTAGAAAATAAGCGGCGGCTGAGCAGTTGCATGGCGAACGTTCCGGCCTTTTAAAATGTTTAGCAGCTAAAGTCTATATATAATATACGTATATAAAATGACAACATTGAATAACACAAAATTTCATTGAGAAATGGTGTGATACACATTCCAAATTTTGAGCCTGTGTATGACAAAAAAAACCATCAGAGACTGCACGATATCGGCAGCGAAACAGTCGACTGTTCAATTTGCTTTTATGAAAATTCAACTTTGATCAAATGAAAAATCTTATCGTTTAGAAAAATTTCTAAAAATGGTAAAGTCTTATGGTATGTCAAATTTATTATCGTATTATTTGTCACTTTAATAAAATTTTGCTTTTACACTATAAAACTTGCACGTATTACAATTTTTGATAAGTCTTAATACAAAGTATTACAGTGTGAAACGTTCTTTAATGATATTATCCGGAGAGCAAAGCTTTTGTATATTCACAAGAGTTTGGATTTCATTGTGTTCTTTAATTCTACTGTAAAATTATGTTTTAATTTATATGACAATATATATTTTTATTGAGTAAAAAATATTAATTTGCTAAAATAGTGCATTGAAAAGTAAATTAACTAAAAATATATTAATGCAAGTTTTGGAAATATTTCCTGCTGCACGAAATTAACATCACAGCTTTTTTTAATGTTTCAATGAAATAATTCCCAATAAAAAAAATACAAGTCAAATAATTTTCCAAAATAATAACTTCCCAATTACCTTTGTTAATGTCTTCTTTTCGAACTTTTGTGAGTGTGTGTGTGTTTTTAGTATATAATTCACATTGGACGTCAGTTTGTTCATTGTACATTTATTTAATGACTTTTTTAAAACTCAACAAAAATTCGAAAAAATACTCATACTTCCAAAAACATGGAAAGCAAATTTATTTCAAATGTTGTAAATAAAATCAAAGCAAAAGTTGCAAACGCTAAAAGTTTACAAAAAGTTTGCATTACAAAGTCAAACCTGAAAAACTGAACATATAAGTTGTGAGTAGCAAACATAATCCACATACTTTTTAACAGTTATTAATATAAATATCATAAATTACAATAAGCAACAATAAAAATGAGCTGAGAAGTGTCTGAAGGACTGCCGTTTGGAACTATGTTCTTTAGCTGTATATATACTTATTCCGTGTATGAAATAACAAGGACATTTAATTTACCATTTAGCATATTTTGTTTGCTATTTATCATTTTCATTTTTGTCAACAGAAATTTAGTTTAAAATAATGAAAAAAAAACTTATTGTTTGCCATAAACATTTTCAACAAAACTTTTTTGCTTATTTCAGTTAATCAATTAATTAATTTAACTGAAAATATTATAATAATTAGAAAGAATGTGAACATTATTTTTTGGTTTCTTTAACAGCAATAAAATATAAAGAAAAAAATGCGTAGAGGAATAAAAAGAGTTCAATTATTATGACGTTGCCATTAAATCTTTAAGGACCTCTAATTGATGAAAACAACATTCATTTTTGGAACACAAAATAAAGCGCTCAAACAGTCGATCGGATTTGAGTAGATCATTCGAAAGGAAATCTGAAAACAAATCTGAGATACTTAAATCCATAATTGAACCGATTGTTCAATTTATTAATTCCATAACTGCTGTGCATTGCCGAAGAAAAAATACTCTTTATGTATTTAAATTTGAAACCCAAATGTTTTTCATATTAATTGATTTTATTGCTGTTGTTGTTATTATCGTTGTTATGGCACGAAAATCTAAATTCTACTTAAAATGTTGTTGTTTTTGTTCATATTTATTTCAATTTTATTATAAACATGCGGGAATATTCGCTTCAATTTGTCTACTAGCTTTAGGATCATTTTAACAGTGAAGTCCTTTTCAACATTACAAAAGAAATTTTTAATAAAGTTTTTAATGTGTTGAGAAAAAAAGAACAGAAACTATTTTGTAACGAAATATTAATCAAACTTTTTTTTTAAATTTTTATGGAGTATTTGCACACTTTTTCAATCTATTATTATTACAATATTTTTTTAACACCATTGAAAAGTCATCTTAAGTTTCTCCAACCGTTTCACATATGGATCCTTAAGCGGCAAAAAGAAAAGATTTTAAGATTTATACCGCGTACGACAAAGAAGACCAGAAGTGAAACGAGACGGCATGTTATTGTTGTTGTTTTGCTGACTCTGTCACACAGAAAGTAGTAAGCAAAGAAGTTTTCATGTTTTGTTGTGGTTTTGTATTCTTACTAATTTCTGGCGCAATAAAAAAGTGTTGTAGAAAAATGTTAATTTAAACACTAAAAATGCTAGTGATAATAAATATAACAATAAAAATAAACTATTTTAAGTATTATTTCATGGTCTATAGAAGAAGTAAATTCCATTACAATTCATCAATTGTTACTTGCAAAATGCTTTACTTTTGTTTTGTTTATTTTCTCGTATTCCTACATTATATTGCTATCTCTTTTTAACAAAAAGTAGATGGGGAAAAAAGCTGATTTGGACGAAAATATAACCTCAAAGTTTCATCTCTGGTCTACCCTGTGCCGCGTACGCATGATCATGTAACTAAGCAACCTGCTGACTTTAGTTTTTACAGTTTAAAAATTTTGCACAACTTATGTCGCAATCTGTCCCACTGTATGTTATTACTAATGCTATTGCTCTGTTTTTGTCTTTCTTCTCCTGATTATTTGTTTATATGCAAATAATGCTGTTGTTTTTGTTGTTTGTGGGGACAGTGAGTTCGTATTTTGTTTTAATTTATTCACAAATAAATCTACAGATGCGAATGTGTGTCAGCAGGTGTAGATTGCTAACGGTATTATGTGCTTGTTATTTGGAAAACTTTGCAGAACACACACATGCACATCAATAAGTGAAGAGGAAAAGCTAGATTGACTCGTATCACGAATCTGCTGTTTACACAAACCAGTCACTCATAAAACTCAGTGTTTTTCACATAAATTTTATACTCAAGTCAATTAATCGTGTGGGTTGTGTAAACAAAACAAACGTTGTGCAAATTATTTTTTTTTTGTAAGTTTTTAAAAACATAAAATTCTGTAACGAAAATTTTAAAATTTTAGTAAAACGTTTTTTAGTTTTTAATTGAAAATTTCATTAACAATTTTACGTGCGGTTTCTACAAAGCAGACGAAAGACTTTTGAAGAAATTTGATGCGAATATTTCTAGGGATTTCCATAAAAACTTTCTAATCAAATCGATCGTTTGAATTGTGGAAACCGCACTTTTATTTTCTGCGAAAATAAACAAGCAGTCGCTTGTGGTAAGTCCGCAGGGCGGGACCGATTTTGGCGAAGGGCTCAGTGGTCTGATACATCTGATAACATGTAAGAAAAATATAATCTTATTTAGAAAAATACACGACTTTCTCGGAGGGCCTTTCAAATGTCTAAAAGTCAATGCACTGTTTGTACGAAGTATTAGAAAGCAGCTGAAAAATATGTACAATATGTGTATAAAAAACCACACACACACATACAAATAAATGTATACAGATATATTTATTTGAATATCCACATTGCCACAGATTTATACGCTTCCATTTCATATGAAATGTTGTCGGTTATTGACCAGCAGTTTGCGGTTGCAGTGAGTGAATCAATTTTGTGGTTTTCTAGTTTATATTTAAGTAGTTATTTGTTACTACAAATGAATTTGTTAAATTTCATTAACTTTGTCTGTGCATGAAGCATTTAGTGTATTTTTTTCTATTATGTTTTTAATAGTTAATTTTTATGGAAATCTTTTTAATTTACTTTAAAATTTCAATAAGATAAATTTTGAGAAATATTTTTGTAAAAAAATAATAATAAAAATATTGACAGTAAAGTTTTTGAACAAGAATTAAAAAAGCCAAAAGTATAAATAACTGACAACTGACAACACTACGACATATTAAAATAAAATATTAATTCCCTGAAGATGACCAACAACGTTGGTCGAAATATTGGAAAAATAAATTAATAAATAATAAAAAATAAAAATCTTAAAGAAGAGTTCTTATTTTTAATTTATAATTTATTTATTAAATAAAAGAGACAGACCTCAAGCCGAACGAACAATCAATTCCTTAACTCATAAATTATAAAAGGTCTACAACAACACACATTCATAAAAAATAATATTGAAAGGAATTGTTTGGCTTGAGTTCAAATCTGAGTTTTTTGTTTTCTTTGTTTTCGATTTAAGACAGTTTTTTATAAATTCATATTATTTTATTAAGAAAGTAATATTGGGACAATTTATTTATCAGACTAGCAGAAAGGATCAGTTGTAATTTCGAGGTCACTACACCATCTCATCAGCGTTATTTGTACGATTTTTAAGAGTTTTGACGGTAGATACTAAAGATTACGAATATTAACTATTTAACTGTGTTATTTAACAAATTAGAATTCGAAATTCGAAAAATTTTAAAATTATGTTTAATTTGAACAATAAAGAAAAAAATATTTCTTTAAGACGCAACGAATAATTTTCGAATATATATAACACACTTTTTGTTATTTTCTTAAAGATTTATAAAAACTAATACCTATATAGAAATCTTTTAAAATTTAATTTTTAAGGAAAATGTTTTGCTTTTGATTCGAGTTAAACGAACAGTTAAGAATCTCTAATACTTTCCCTTTCTCAATATATTACATACAAGTGCATAAAGTGTTAGACATTAAATTTAAAAATATTTAACAAAAACAAAAGCTTTCTCGTTATCAAGAGTTTTTCATTTTTTTGTGCTAAAGTTGTTGTTGTTATTGTATTTCTAGTGGTCATTTATTTACGTTAGCAATGTACGTGACAATGATAAAATGTCAATGGAACATAACAAGATTTTGAGCACGCATACAAGAAACAAAAACACACACACACACGCACGTACATATACACAGTGATCTTTACACATTCATGTTCAATCACACATAAAGAGCAACAAACAAACATTTGCTCGAACAAAAAAAAAAATTAAGAAAAACGAGCTTTTACAAAAATTGACAAATTTACAAGACTGAAAGCAAATAAATCTATGAAACACAAAACAAACACCAACATGAAGCAAATCAAATGATATGAGTAAAAATTTGCATACAAACATACTTATAATACAAACATACTTATAGTACTTGCACACATACATATCGCTCCTTTAATGCAATATGGTCTTATCTTGAAAAATTCAACATGACATAATGCGATTAAAGTTTTCAAAATGTTAGCTTTATCGTCTGACTGGAGTCGTTACATTTTGTTATAACTTCGGTTCAACTGGAAATATAACTTTGAACATTTTTGTTGCAAATTAAGAAGCAAAACTATTACTTCAGTTTTTTTTTAATTTTATTGTTTTAAAATATGACTATGTTACATTACATGAGCGATATGCAATGTTTAAATATACTATTTGGCAAATTATGCATCAAGTTCTTACACACAGATGCATGTAAAACATGTGAAAGTTTAAATATTCACTTTTTTTACAAATGATCAAAAAACAATATTGCAAAATTCCATAAAATGAAATTCATGTACAACAAACAGGGGAACATTTTCCATATCTACATACACACATGCATACATATGTATATGTATGTATATTGTATAAATACATATGCAAATTAGGGCAGCTCTTATTGTATTAATAAATAATTCAGTAATTCAATTAAAACAAATTTGGATATTTTTATAAAAATTTATTTCGTTTTAAAAAATTAAAAAATTATCGCGAGGATTGCTCACAGTGGAAATCTTCGTCAGGTCTCAGAGTTTTTATCAAGACTTATCCCCCGATTTCGAAAGTTTCATTCCCCAAAAACCCCTAAAGATGGATTTCTGTATACTACGAAATTGCGAAATTAATACAAAAATAGTTTTCATATCTTCTGCTTAGAATTGTGCAATTGTAATTCACTTGTGAAGTCACTGAATATTCAATTTTTTTTAACGTAACAGTTGTGGTCCCTGCTATTTTTATGTTCCAGTACACAAATTTTAACGGACTTCTTCATAAACGCTTAATAAAGTTAATGTTTGCATTAAACCCGGTTTTCCTATACAAAAACCCAACAATAAACCTTCTATAAGATTACTAAACTCACTTAAACGCCACTTTAGTTAAACACATTTTACCACAAAAAATCCAATATAAGTTTTTTATTAACATACAAATTTTATTAAGCAAATATTTATTTGCCACTCCCTGCTATACAGAGCAAATTAAAGTTATAGAAGAAGTCCTTAAAAAATCCACTTTGAAATTTTACTTTTTATTCTGAAGAAATTTTTGGTATTTTATTTTCTGTGACATGATTAATTACTGAAGGGTATATAAGATTCGGCTTACCCTTATATCCATATGTATGTATGTACGTATGTATAGATGTATATATGTATGTGACGCTGTTACTTGTTACTGCTTTTGTTTTGTTATGTTTTGTTTTGTTTGTATGCATAATGCATACAAATTGAGTTGTATGTGGTCAAACCTCATCGACCAATAAACATGATCAACTACAGTCGTTATTAGTTGTTGTTACTTTAGCTGTAATAGTCCTGTTGATGTATGTGTGTGTGTGTGCGTTTACGCTTGTGTGTGCATAAAAGAGGATACTCACCCAGTGGTAAACTGCAGGAGCAAAGAGGCCTTCAAGAAGGCCACATTTGACAGACACAAGGGGATTCACTAGCTACCATTTTTTTATTGAAAATTTGCAAGATAATGATTTTTTTAAATAGAATTTATTTAATTTATTAGAAGTTCCTGTATCATCACTTACGAGATAAAATTTTTGTCTTAAGAAAAGTTTGAACAACATTTTTTCTCGATAAAAAGTAAATGAAATGTTAAATTTTTTTTAGAAAAGAACGACATTAGTCACACCTTTTTACCCACGTTGTCATTGCGGCAAGTAAGTTTTTCAGAATGCCGTTGCTAACAAAATAAAAACACCAAAAAAACTACTTCGATCTTCCCTTTTGATAGACGGAAAATTCTAATGTCTCTCGGATCGGAAGTTGTTAGGACTTTTAGAGTTCCTTATTTGCAGGGCAAGAACAAATTTAAATTGGAAAAAAATAAAGTTCTTCAAGAGGGGCAGAAGTTTGAAGGGCTTTTGAATTTTACCACTGGACACTATTATTGTACTGGCCATGGGGGGAAACATTTCTCAACTTGTGCTGAATAATAAATTATTCACACTGTTTTAGTTTTTTTTGTCTTTGAACATTTACAAGTTCACACACGCTTGTTTGATTGATTGTTTGAGTTGGGCTTTTGCATATTAATATTCAATATACGTCTCCATGTATAACAATTATTTTGCATATGTTTGTTTTGGTAGCATTTTTTATTTTCCTCTTCTCTGTATTGAGTGCTTTTTTTTTGATTATTTTGTCATGTGACACACACAAAAACACACACACACATACACACACACATTCAGACATTTCTTGGCTTAATGTTGGTTTTATGTTACATTGGGGAATGCGATTTATTGATCTATGATTTTGATGGGAATTTAGTTTCAAGTTGTTGGTTGCCGTCGTTTTCTTTTATTTCTTTTCAGTTCTTCCTTTCTTTTTTTTTTGCTGTTGTCATTTAGCTGGTAATTTATCAATTCATTAAGTCGCAAATGATGGCAATTACCAATGAAACTTGTGGGAGAAAAACTAGGTTAGTAAGAAGGGGGAGGTTGTAGAAGATACTAATTTTGCATTTGCATAAATTTGTATTTAATTATTTTTAATAAACATATTATGTGGACGACCATGAACTGAAGTGATGATTTTTGAGAGAAAGAGCGATGTGGGTATTTGTAATGAAATATTTGAATTGTTTAAAGTATTATTTATTTATCTTGTGTGCTTAAGTTCTGTACAACAAGAATTAATCTTATATTTGGAGTACAGGAAAGTAGTATCCATAAGTTAAAATAAATATAAAAGAAAAATAAAATAAGTATTTACATAAAGCTTAGTGTAGACAGTATGTTGTATCAGCATATGTATGCTAACACTTATATGCTTGAAAATAATAACAAATGCCTCTATCAGCATATTCAATATGTTTGGCGTCTACATGATATGTTGAAAGTAGCAAATTTTTTGATGTCAGCATATGTAAGCAAATGAAATGTCAACATAATAGTTAGCATACGATTTTTGTTTTTCATTATTGTTTTTCATATATGTATATCGACATTTAATAATGAAAATATTTTTCAAGAGCCTTTTATATATAAAGCACAGCACGGCAATTGGCCTAAACTTTGAGTTATTTTTCGGCATGGGCACTTTCAAAATAAACTGCTCAAATATTCTTAAATTTCAGCCAACTTTTTTCTTTTAGGTTTTTCTGATTTAAGCGATTCTTGCTTAAATTGCGTTTGCCAATCGGGTTCAACAAATTTTTAAGTTACTTATTTCAACGAATGTGATTTCCAAGCAACTAAATATAAGTAATAAATCATTGTAAATCTAAGCAAAATTTAAATAAAATTTTAATGTGATTATTTTTCGAACAAATTAGTTGTTAGTGGTTTTTTAATCAAAAGTGATTATTATTTTGACTAAAGTTCGTAACATTTTTAGTCAGAAAGATTTGGACATGAGACAATATTCCAAAGAAACAAGGGAAAAATTTAACACTAATTAATTTCAACTTACACGGCAGAACAGAAATTAAAATTAACAGATCGAAATTGTTGAATTATAAACTTTAGTTACCAGAAATCATGTGAAATTACCCGAAATTAAATTAATTTTACCTTTAAAAATTTGTAAGGCATTGTCAAAGCATTTAACTTTTGTTTACTTAAAACTAAATACTTAAAAATAAAATATATATAAAAGCAAAGTATTTATAATAGAAAATCCAGTTTAAAAAATCTCTTTAAGTTCTTAGAACAACTACTTTTAACCAGCATCAAATGAGGGGAAAAAACAATGTAAAATACTTCAATAAACTTAGAAATGCAGACATAAACACACATGTGTGTGTGCTCACAGACACACATCCACATAAACTCAAAATCAGTCATGATAAAGTTATTGAGAAAAAACAAGGCCAGGAAAATGCACTGCTGCTGTTGTAAGTGGATGCTGTTGTTTCTATTTTTTTTTTTTTGAAGAGCATCGTCTCCAAGAGTTAAACCCCACTAAACACCACTTAAATTGTCGTTTAACAACGACAAACAATACAATGTTCATAAGCACACACACATATAGTCAGCCATGTAGTCTAAAACACACATCGAAGCCTGTTAACACATCGCTGTAAGTGAGTGTAGGTGTGTAGGTAATAGTAGTAAAGCTCCTGTTGACATTAAACGAAAAATTAAAAGTATGTTCAAGTTTGTGAGAAGCGTTGAGTCAGCCATTGGTTGCCAGGATAAAATTATTGAAAGCTCCCACTCGCAGATTTTTTTTACCTAAACAAGTTTAAGATATTTCAAAAATAGTTTAAAGGATCTGCCCTTTGTTGCACATTCTATTTGTGGGCAGACATCAAGTACTTGATATTCGGGACCGCCCTAATGAGAGCGTGTTTAATCCTAGGTATTGTAAGCACTCGTATTTTACAACCGCGCTGTGTTTATGCATGTCTGTGCACGTTCAGTGCTTATAAAGAGAATATGAGAGGTTGTTTTATAGAAATTCTTGTTCAGTCTTAACGTGTGTATATGACATTAACAAAGTGTAGCAATATTTGCTTCATTTTTTTTGTATCCAGTTATTATGTTACTGCAATTGCTGCCTTTTAAAAACAAGACTGGAAAAATCTACTAAGAGTTTCAAGTATCCTGTTAAGGTGCAGCATAAACGTGCTAGGATCTACATAAATACATATATAAGAAAAAATTAACTATTAACCCATATTGGCAAATGAATTGGACACATTATGCAAACATATTTCTTATGAAAAAATAAAGTTTACGATTGTAGACTAAAACGTCAGCTAGAGACCTTAAATTTTCCTAAAAAAAACATTGTTTGCCAAAAGTAATAAATTATATTTTCCAGCACAAAAGAAACACTTAAGAAATTCTTGTCTATCAAAATGATGGACAAATATTTCGTTGTACACAAAAACAAAAAATTCTTTTAAAAATGCATGTTGCAGAAATTTTTAATTTTTTCGTTGTTCAGATAATTGCAATTTCAAATGGCTGAATAATTTTTGAGGAACAATTTTTCAAGTGTTTCAGAAATGGTTAAACTTCATCAATTTTATTGAAGGCGTGTTAGTGTGTGTACTACGTATGCATATGTATGTATATCTGAGTGTATTTGTGTGGACATGATGTTATTGTAACTGTAAAAAAAACAAAAAAGTTCAAAGAAAACATAGTAAAGCATACTTTTAAGGGTCAGACTGGCTGGCCATCTAATGTTGTCATGGATTTTTAAATATTTTCGCTCATACTGATCAAATATTTAACGATATAATGAATAATGTACACTTTTCAGTGATTAAAGCAAATATACTAATACAATATAAAATTAAAGATAAATAAAAATTATGTAGACTTCGTTCCTTTAGTGCAAAAAGAATCTAACTGCGAAATGCGATTAAAGTTATCGAAATGTTAGCTTTATGATCTGAGCGGAGTCGAACATTTTTGGTGAGACTTCATTTAGCAGGAGATATTATTCTGAACAAAATGTTTACAGATAAGGAAGTTATTAACGAAGTACGACACATGATTCTGGGATTCAGTTCTGCAAATTGCACGTGTCAAGTTGGCTGCATTAATAAGTTAATGGCCATACGAATTTGTTTGTTCAAGGTGGATTTTTATCACTTTTTATATATTTCAACACGGTTATATCTCAGTATACCGTACGTATACTTTTCGGTGGCACGAAATAAGCCCCAATGAAATAAGCCCCAAATCAAAAAATGAAATAGGCCCCAAAAAATTTTCAAATTTTTTGTTTGGAGTTTATTTCATTTCTTTTGGGGCTTATTTCATTTTTTAAAAATTTGGGGCTTATTTCATAAAATTTTTTGGGGCTTATTTCATTTTATTTGGGGCTTATTTCATATCCGTAAAATAGATCTAAACACAAAATGTTTTTATATGATTTTTTTGCAAATAATTTGAAATGATTACTTAAATAAACTTGAATTACATAAAAATTAAATCAACATCAGTTTCTTAATTCTTTAATGTTCGACATACCATAGAGGACGGCAACGTAGAGAGTTTTTTATACACGAAGGCCGGTTATGCAGAGAGTACTTTGAATTCGAAGCCGGTGTTCGATATACAATAGAGGATAAATTCCTTGCGCCCGGCCATAGACCGGTTATGCAGAGAATGCTTGGAATGCGAAGCCGTTGTTCGATATAATTTAGAGAATAAAATTCTTGCATTTTATGATTTCTTCTTAAGCTTACTCCATCAAGTTAACAAATTTGGGGCTTATTTCATTTTTTTTTTGGGTTTATTTCATTAAATGAAAAATTTGGGGCTTATTTCATTTTTTTGGGGTTTAGTTCATTTTTTAAAAATTTGGGGCTTATTTCATAAAATTTTTTGGGGCTTATTTCATTTTATTTGGGGCTTATTTCGTAAATTTTGTTTGGGGCTTATTTCATTTTTTGGGGTTTATTTCATAAAATTTTTTGGGGCTTATTTCATTTTTCGATTTGGGGCTTATTTCATTGGGGCTTATTTCGTGGTGCCATACTTTTCATTTCCCATATTGAAATAAGTATTCAATGTTCTTCTGGTTTCAAAATGTAAATTAAATTATTAATACAAAACGAATGATGCAGAAGTTTGGGGCTACTTTCACGGGCAATTCTCAGCACTGAGTCTCAAATCAGTGAGCTAAAAAATGTTCTACTGTATAAGGAAAATTAGAATTTTTTGAGATATGACTTAAATGCGATAAGTACATACATAAATGGGAAAATATGAGTTGGCAGCATTGAAAAAGATTTCTCTCGAACTTTGAAATTATGTGGCTTTCTAGAACTTTTGCCTTTCATTCGGTTTTTTGTTGGCCTAGTTCTCGATTAATAGTATCCACGAGATGGAAAAAAAGTATTTTTTCCTCTTTTAGAAACATTGAAAGGATTCTGATACCCCAGGAATGCCTGTTAACAAAAACATCGTCATGATATATATTTTGTTCCAAATCCTTCACGGACTATGAGAACTTGTTTTTAATTAAATATATATTACATAAACTGTTAACAAAATTTTCATAATAAAAGGATGACAGGATCCTTTATTACAAAATATAAGTAAGAACCTTTAAAAAATGTCTTAATGTGCAGTTCACTAGAAGCAGCATTATTTTGGATAAAATATAAAAATCAAATATAATTTTATATGTGTGCGCTAGTGTGGGCCGGGGACAACATTTTTTCGATATTCTGCTATCGATTTTAGTTTTTTTTTGTGGTGTAAAATATTACGCTTTTGTGTTAAAAGTCAGAAAATTTTAGTTTAATTCAGGATATTTAAAGATTTATATATTTGTGTCAAATAAAAACAAATTTGCTCACATTTAATAAATTCATTCCGAAAGTTCAGATGCAGAACAAGTAATTAAAAAAAAATTTTCTACAGAAAAGAACGACACAGAATGGCAACGAAAAGTAAAAACTAATAAGGACTTTAAGCGATACCATATTCTTGAGTTAACCTTCCGCTAACCTTATTTTGCCTTTGTCAAAAACAATTATCATATTCATGAATATGTCAATCATTAAAAGCAATTTGTAAATATTTTTCTTCTTAATATAATACTGATATATCAAATCATATTTTCACTACGCTGTTATCCTCGTTGGAGCACAATAATGAATGAATTATTCAAAGTAATCTAATTTGCTTATTATTCCAAGGGTCATTGTTACAACTTGCCATTAGTTAAAGGAAGGATTTTGTCTGCCCGATAAAAAGGTTTGCATTATAACAACTTCCATTTTTTTAATTGTTGTTGTAATAATGGCCCTAAATAAGATAGATTGTAAATAAAGTTAGTTATGAAAAAAATCAAAATAAAAGAATATAAGAATATTCTATTTTGAAGTTTTCAAAGAATTGTAACTTCTCTCAGCGAAAAACAGTCGATATAACTTTTTTTTTGTTACAAATCCTTCAAGGATTATGAAGACGTTTTTTAGATGTTACAAAACTCTTAGCACAACTCTTCTTAAAAATTATAAGGGGTAATTTTTTAGGCACTAATAAAATCTTAAGGATCCTCTAAGAATTGCTTTATGTGCTGTGCACTGAGTAAACATAGAATTATCCTTGATTTATATAAATTTTAAAAGATCGAAAAAAGTAATTTGAGTCCTCTTTACTTATTTAACAATTGTTTGATTGAACTAGAGTTTGACAAAAATATTTGATCAAATTTTTGACAAGTGACCATCTACATACAGAGTATTTGAAATTTTTTGTTGCAAATTTAAATAAAGCACAAGTATAGAATTGAATGTGTTGTAACCTGCAACCTTTACAAACATCCTGCTTTTAATTCTCTGTCAGACGTGCAAACGTTTTTGTTACATTTTGGTGTGATGTTGGCGAAATACATGTTATTGTCCTTTATATTTAATAGACAAACATTTTTGGTTACATGGTTTTCTTTTTTGCCTTTTTTGCTTTTTTTTTCTTTTTTTCCTTTTTACTAAAAGGTGTCTGCTGCGCCAAAGCATATTGATTATGAAACATTTATAATGTACAATTCTGTTGGCCAAACAAAAGTGTTACTAACCTTTTCAGTGCGACTACAGAGAAATAAGGAAGAAGGACATAAATAAATGAAAGAAAAAAACACAATGAATTTTGCACAAAATTTTTATAATTCATTTTTGAAATTTTTATTTATACCTTTAGCAGTTCATGCAGTACTCGTACATGCTGTGTTTGAATAAGTGACTTTGGCACCCTGTATGTTGCTTCTAACACAGGTAGATTTTGGTTTTCTAATGCAGATTGTGTTGCCTTTTGTAAAAGACTACTGTGGCTATTTTTGTCTCTGTATTAAAGTTGCTGCAATTTTTGTAGAGTCCATTATGCTATCATGATTAATTGACAGTTATGGTAGTAGACTTTAGTTTGTTAGTTGATTTTTTGCCTTAAGAGTTTTCCTTCAAGTTCGGATGGCTGTTGTAACGTTTATTTTCTAAGCTAACAATGTAATGTAACAATGTTTCAAATTGCAAATTGTATCCTCTTAATGAGCAACAAAAAAATAAATAAAAACCTAAAAATTTACTTTAAGTATGTTATTGTAATTGTAGGAAACATTTGATAAATTAATGAACACATTTATTAAATGTAATCAAAGTTCAATATACATTTAAAGTCGACTTTAATTAAATTACGATAATTGAATTAAACTTAATTAATTAATTCAAATTTAATTAGTCTTGAATTAAATAAATAAATAAATTAATTATTTAAACTAATTACATGAATTAAATTAATTAAAGCATTTCCGCTTTATAATAATTTTACAGTTTAATACAAGTTTTTATTTTTTGTTAAATTATATTTCTCACAGAAACTCCCCAACCTTCACAACATTGTCCCCGTAAAAATGGTTATTTTGGACATGAGAAACCCGGAATTTGCGATAAATTCTATTATTGTGTCGATGGGCAATTCAATATGATAACTTGCCCTGCAGGTCTAGTATTCAATCCAAAGACTGGCATTTGTACTTGGCCCGATGAGGTCGGTGTTGCCGGTTGTAAATCTGAAGATATTTTTGAATTTGAATGTCCCAAAGTTAACGAAACCGAAGCTGCTACACATCCTCGTTATGCAGATCCAGATGATTGTCAATTTTTCTATGTGTGTGTCAATGGAGTGATACCCAGAAGAAATGGCTGCAAATTGGGTCAGGTGTTCGACGAGGCGAAGAAACTCTGCGAATGGTCACGTAATGTGCCAGAATGGTGAGTTCATTAGTCATTCCTGTGATTCCTGTTTTATTGATGTTTGTTTTCTTTTTTTTGCAGCGCCGATTGGTATAAAGATCGTTTAACTGACGCCGAGTTAGAGGAATTGGAAAATCCCAAACCTAAACAAAAGAAACCTCAACGTGTACGCGGCCCTTCTAGACGCAAAACGACTCGTGTCGAGGCCGAAGAGGAGGAAGAGTAATAATATCTTGGGCAAGCAAAATAAAGAAAAGCTGATTTTCCTTTTAGACTACGGCAGCTTTAAAATATGAAAACTTTTAGCTTTAGGTTTGCGAAAGATACAACTTAATTGTAAATTTAAGACATATTTTGTTATATTTTTTATATGAAATTATTTGGCTAAAATATAGAAAAAAAGTAAACAAAATTATAATTAAAAAAAATGTTGGATTTAATCATCATCTAATTAGACTGATCTAATGGTAAAAATTAACTATTTAACAGGCATTTCACGGAAAGAAATTATTGTGCATAACGCGTTTTGATTGATGTATTCTCAAAGCGTTTATTGCAACAAAAAAAATCCTATTGCCCCCACAATCTTTCATACTACATTTTTATAAAATTATCATTTAAACTTTAAAGCAAATAAATGAAAAAAGATTTGAACTTTAAACAAATCATTCTCGTCATCATCGTAATCACAATTTAAATTATTCTCCTCATCAATGTCGTTATTATAATCACCCTGAAAACATGTTGCAAAAACGAAAAAGAAGGAAAAGTCGTTAATATGGATCATAATAAAACGTTACTGCTGCAGAATTTATTACAAAAATGCATAATATTCTCAGTTTGTGCCACAAACGCACACTCAGTCGCATACACACACACACGCACACAAATAAATAAAAAATCCAAAACATATATAAAGATTTTGCACATTAATAAGCTATAAAGTTTAAATTGTTAGATGCAATGCGTTTTTCCATCGGAATATTTGCAAAAACAATAACAACACTATTAACAAACTTTGCTTCTACCCCTTTAAGTATGCAACGAAAACTTGTGTTGCTTTCAGCTATTTGGAAAACTGAAAAAACTATTATGTATTCAAAAAATACAAAATACATCCATTTATTGTACGTATTTCAAATATAAAATACACCATTTTTATTCAAACCAAAAAATTCATTAGATAAAACCAATCAACAAAACAATTGTTTCCTTTCATAAATATCAGATTTTTTAATGTAGCATCAGACAAACTGTTTCTTGTTGGAGAATAAATAAAACCTGCTGAAGAAACTTGTATTAAATTCTATGAATACTCTTTTTATATTTGGATAGCTGTCAAGAGTGATAATGTCTTTGCTCTTGTCACTGAGGAAACTGACAAACTCCAACTCCACCATCGTCCCTATCGACGAAAACAACAAAATCATCGTCTTCTTTACTGGTGCTTCTACTTCTGATATTTCCAGGTGTCATTTTAAGTTTTTTGTATAAATTATAAAGTATAAATTGCAAGATTTTGGATTCTTTACTTATACATCATGTTATTATGTATTTAAAATACAAAATACAAACTACTTCTATTTATTGTATGTATTGAAAATACAAAATACTTGCACGTCATATATTTCAAATGCTGCCCAGCCCTGCCAGTGTAAAATTCAGGTACTAAGACATCGCTTTCAAAGTCTAAAATCTCTTCTGCTGAGTCTCCTAATTTCGTAAAAATCTGTTCAGTAGTTTAAAAGTTAATGAATTAATACCAAAAAAAAACCTTTCACCCACCACTGTGACTTGTTGTAGTTACGTCTTTTTGTTTAAAAAAAAGTCGAAAGTCAAAAGGACGTGACTAACATAAAAACTTAAATGTTCGAAAAAAAAAAATTAAAAATATCTTCTCCAATAAAAAAATCTCCACAATTTAAGTACAATTTAAAAAAAAATTGTAAAGAAACCATAATATTTGCTGATTTTAGAAGGCTTTTTGCTTCTCCTGTAAAAAAAACAAAACGTGTAGTTGCGTCCGTTTGCGTTTAATATGACGATATATTAAACTCCAATGTAAAATCTGTATTGCTCTGTGCATGCAAAACATGGAATACATCTGCAAAGGCCATAGGCGAAATCCAGGCATTCTTAAACAGATGTCTTATAAGAATCTTGCGAATCCATTGGCCAAACTAAATCTCAAACCAACTATCTAAAAGATGCAATCAGAAACCAAAGGATAATGAAATTGAGAGCAGGAAATGGCGATGAAATAGCTCATGCATTGAAGATACCTCAAGAAACTATTGGCGAAGAAGCTCTTGAGTGGAGCCCACAGGGTAGCCGACGCATAGGCAGACCAGCTCAAACATGGATACGATAAGTTCAAGGCGAACTAAAGAAGGCGCATATAACGTGGAATGAAATAAATTTCTTCGCATTAAAGAGATGTGATTGGAAAATTGTTATTGTGTCTCTATGTTCCACCTAAGAACTTACATAATAATAATACATAATAACAAATTAAGTTCCGATTACATTGCATTACATCTTCATAAGTATTTTAAATATTTTACTCATAACAATATCAATTAGCTGTTTCATATGCTACAGTTACATTCCGTTCCAGTCGGCTAACTGAGCTTTTATACCTTAAATGCAAGTATTAATTACAAGATTTCCTATGACGATTCACAATTACAATGTTTTCGTAATCAGCTTGAAAAAAGAAATAAGTAAATTGAAAAACAGCTTTGTGGAGGAAAAATTACTTAATTGCAAAAATGACCTTTTTTTAAACAAATCTCTTCGTTCGTGGGATGGATTTTTATTGTTGTGAAGTTCATTAAAAGATAATTTGTCATTATTTATAATTTAATTTTCGTATTTAATTTCATTTGTCGCATAAATTTATAATAGATTCTAATTAGCTATCAAACTTCAATATCTTGTAATTTATTTTGCTGTATTTGCACTTGGCCAGGCTAACGAACTTAACAGCAAAGTGTATTGAATCTTTCTCTTATATTCAACTTGTCTGGAAAGTTGTGAACTTTTTATGTTTGACCATTAAATGGCGCAGTAAAATTTCAATTTAATTTAAAATTTTAAGAAAAAATAAAAAAAGGTTTAATTTACTGATGTACTCGTATTCCCAAAAAAGGAAACTAAATTTGAAAAAAAATAATAATTGTATGAAAAATCTGTATTAAAACTATAATAACTTTGATGAGTATTTGATTATCTTATTAATTTTTAACTCTTAAGAAACTTAATAAAATTTGCTTTTATTTTTACTAGACAAACCTTTTAGGCATTTTGATTTTACTAAACAATTTGTTTATTTACCCGAATAAAACTTTAATTATTTGTGTTTGTTTAGGAGCAGGAAATGATCTTTTTAGTCTGTATATGAATATTTTATTATCAGTTTATTTATATTTTGGTATTTTTTACAGCTTTTAGGTCCATTTCAATATTTATGTATGGTTTTTTTTATTTATTTATTTTTTTCAAATATTTTTACACACTTATGGAACATTTTCAAAATCCATTAAATGCTATTAAAACTAAATATTTCTAAAATATAAAATATATTTACATAGTACACACACACATGCACAGACACATGTACATACAATTTTCTGCAATTATTTAAAGAATTCCCAACTGTACCCTGTAGTTCTAAGGTGGGTCAACAATACATGGCAAAGTCCAATTTATATTGCTGCATTTAGTTTTGAAAATTATTCTACAAATATTGTTAAAGTGACATCCAGTAATATTTTAAAAATTCTATGGAAAAGTAGATAAAAAAGAGAGTTTTGAAAACCTTTTCAGAAGGGGTAGACGGTTGAGTACAGGTTGGCCATATTCTTCAAACCACCCAGTTTCTTTTACAAAGGCGGATAGTTTGAGTAGCCCAATACCTGTCAGATTATCTAGATCTGACAAAGTATCAGAGCCGAGTATCTTACTCCTTCCTCTCTTCTTCCTCTTCATCATTACAACTCCTGCAATAGTCGTTATTATGTAACTTGAATCATTAAAAAATTATTTCACACAAAAAAATTGCAGCCCTCGAATAGGTAACACTTCAATTGTCTAACCTCTGAAACATGAAATCAATGTTTCGAAATAGTTTTTAGCAGGTACAGAAAGTGCATGCAATGTGCATTTTTTTCCTTTAAGTTTGAAAGCCGCAATTCCGAAAAATCTTTGTAAATCAACGAATTTGCATTAAAATTGTATCGATTAGTGTATTAGAGCATTTTTTTATATTTTATTGCAGATGCATATCATGCTTTAAATGCATATTTTTGTGTCATATATTTTGGAAAACTGAAGTTTTAATATGTTTTTTTATAAGCAAAATTTTTTTACGGAAATTTTTTCGTAGGGGAACTAAATATAAAAAAATCAGGCTGCGATTTCTAAAGCCTTTAACAAGTCTGTTGCATTATTGGACATTGCATTTGCCTGATGCTGCACCGGAAATAATTCATGTTAGCGTGTTGTGCCGCGCAATGTGCAAAGTCATAGAAAAAAATTTAAAATCACTTTGCAGCAAAAAACATTTCTCCATACTAGAGTTCGCATAGCGTTCGAAATCCGACCGGCAGTTTAAACATTATTTTAGTTACAATCATTTAAAGAGAGAAAACTAGAGAATTAGCCATTTTGTTCCCAATAGAAAAAACAGTAAACAAAATAAAATTGCATACAAGCAAGCTTGTTTTAATTTGAACAAAAAAAAAAATAAGTGAATGTACGTGTGTATTTTCAGCATTTGTAGTGGTGTCAACTTTATTAGTCTTGAATTTCTTTAATATCAAGCCGTTTTAAATAATATATAGTCGGGTCACTAAAGCTCAACAATGTTGACTATTTGGTAAAAGAATAAAGAAAATAGGTTGGCAAACGAAGGAGCAAAAGGGATCTAAAAATTTGTCTTTGCCTATTTATATAATAGATAAGCAAAGTCTCCCCTAAATACTTACATAAAGTATCCTGAATTAAATGTTCAACTTCAACTTGTAATTAGGAGATGTGGAACGCGGTTGGAAGCTAGGAAAATAATCCATTAATTTTAAATAATTTTTTTTACTCCATTTTAGATGTCTTGATCTTAATATTTAGAGTGAATTTATTTGTTAGATTTTTGTTTTAAATAAAATATAAAAAAATTACACCATATTTTATTAATTTAGAATGCATATTTTATGAATCTAAGT
Organism: Gymnocheta viridis; assembly: GCA_956483585.1. Lineage (NCBI taxonomy): Eukaryota > Metazoa > Arthropoda > Insecta > Diptera > Tachinidae > Gymnocheta > Gymnocheta viridis. Next base: position 3,803,126 of record OY101444.1, read on the forward strand.
TCATATTTTAGAACACATTTTTTAATTGCACGAAATGCCTGTTAATGGTTATTAGAATTAAGGGGTATCATGGCATTCATATACTATTTCAATACTTCTGGTTTTAATTTTTGTTTATTTATTAAGTGTAAATGATGGGCAAATTTTATCAAAAATAAAATATAAATTCTTAAACAAAAGTTAAGAGCTAAATGCACTGTTAAAAATCATAAAGTTGTTAAGGGAATATCTTTTATAATTTCTTCTATAATATAAATATTTTTAAGTTTTTGTTAAATTTATTGGTTTAGTTGAAAGTCAGTTATTGAGTTACACTTGAGTTTATAAATTATTAGTTCAAATTATTTTGGACAGCACTAAAGCAGAATGGTATAACTTGCTGTTTTCGAAGGCCGCAATAACTCCTCATCGATGTTTAGGGGTTCGGTTTATTCCATTGATAGTCTGAGAGCAAATATTTATCCAAAAAGTATTAACATTTTCCATAACATGCAGAGATACAGATACAGGCAGGCTGTACCAATCACTGGCCAATCGACGGCTCATTTATCAGGCAATTTTTTATTTATTTTTGGCGCAAAAGATCAATTAGGTGTCGAAGTGCCGGTCTTTGGAGTAGATCTTCCCCCTATTCTATTCTATCAGACAATTTTATCGACTCAATCGTTATTTTGCTTTTATTTGCTTTTTAATCTTTTGAAGTAGAAAATATTTAAATGAGTAGCAGCCGATTATAAAAATTTAGTTGATAAGAGGACGTCACAAGTGGCCTCCTAGAATTTTAGACTCTCAGTCGCCGCCAAAAACACACACTGCTCCAATCTTTGATGGGATATTTCAAGTGTAGCAGAATTGAAAAAAATAAATATATAAATTAAAGAGCTTACAACATGGTAGACCATTAAAAGAATAGACTAAAACAAAATTTACGGACAAAGACGAATATTAAAAGCACTCTATAGATGGAAGTACATATTGAGAAACTTCAAAATTACCACAATAAAAATTAATCATTGAGCCACAATTTAACCGCACAAAGAGTTAACAGTAGTACTTTTTATATTATTGCATGAAGTATTTGTTTTTGTGGCAGCCCATCTAAATAGGCAGCAATTTATGCTTTTTCCGGTAATACAGGAAGTCTTTTGAACACTAACGGAAGTGTAATCTAAGATTTTTTAAATGACTGCTCAGAGAGATTATTACACACACGCACACGCAACACATATATATTTTTATTATATGTTGTTGTAACTAATAGTACACTCATGTTCTTAGTAGTTAACCAAAAACTTTTATTTATTGTAAAATCATAAATAATTTTTTTTGTAGAATACTTTTAATTGTTATGGCTTTTAGACAATTAGTAACTAAATATTTGCTAGAAATAAAAATATATGTAATCTCAGTGAAATTATAATGAAATATACATATTTCGGTAACAAACTACATAACGTTAGCTAAAATACAAAACCGCTTAACTAAAAAAATCTAAATCTTGTTTTTCTTAATTTTCATTATACATTATAAAACAGAATACTCAATCCAATCAAGACTTGATTTTTTTTTATTTATGTGGTTTTTGCATTTCAACTAACGATGTAATAAAACATGTATTTCTTTTGCTTTCAATCTTAAGATATATATTTATAAATAAATAAAGCACAATTAAAGAGCTGCTAAATAATTTGCAATTTATATTATTTATATTAAAATATGAATACGTAATTTTTAAGATTTCAAATTTATTTTAAGACACTAAGAAATTTCAAGTTGGTACTGGATATAAAAAAAAAATTATGCAGGCATGCAGCCGGCATTGAAAAATCAAATTAGTTTTTTTTCTTTTGATTTTTTCCATTTAATAAAAATCTTTCTAATAAAAATAACGTTAAATAATATATATTAAAAATATTCTTAAAAAGAAATCGTTTCAACTAATTGAAGTGCAAGCTTGTATTTTTATATTCGAATATACAGCAGTGGGGAAAATTATAGCCACTCAAATAAGATTATAAAATGTTGCTTAAACAGCAAGGAAAGTGGTTTTTGACTTTTGAAAAAGCCATAAATCCTGACCACATACGACAACTTTTGCTTCTATCTGAGCTTGTTCTTAATCTAAAAGCATTATCGATAGTTCTGCCCCATCTCTCCACAATTTATAATTTCGTTCGCCTAATTAATTGTATACCCTTTCTTTCTTACTTGCGTATGATTTTCTTATCTTTAGAGTAGAGGCACCAATCTAACCTAAGCCAAAGACCGCCATGGCTTTGACGGCACATGCGCAACTCTTATTTGCATGATCTTTTTATAAAATTCACTGGAAAAGATTGAGGAAGCCGTTTTTAACTCGTAGATGTAAAGAAAAAAGCGTGATATTGGCAGAACGTTGCCGCATTAACAGAAAATCAAATGAAAACTGAGACATCGACATCATTGATTTTCCTTATATGCATTAGTCTGTTATTTAAGTGACGAATGCGTTGGAGTGTTCACCGAACAGTACCGGCAGTTATGAATACTGGTCTATTCTAATTATATCACTGAAAGCTACTTGGCCGAATTATCGGTGAAATGAAATAATTAATCAAATGGCTGTACGGGTTTAAAAATTTAATGCAAAAGTCTCAAAAGTTAACAAAACGTGGAACAGCAAAGTTGTAAGATAATTTATACGAGGCCAGTTTGAGAACTCGATATATTTAGTCAGCAAACCAATTTTTAATCATTTAAATTGATGGTGCAGACAAGTTCTTATAGTATTTATAAAGTCTTTGGTTTCGGTGATGGTTTTTTTTTGCTTAAAAAATAATGTTTAATCTGTCCACGAAGTTCACTTTTTATTTCATTATCGTTAAAACTAACGATGGCTGTCAAAAGCAAACTAATAGACGCAGCTTCCCCAAAATTCGACAATAGTCTAGTAATAGATTACAATTAACGGAGCTGGTGTTCGATTTGAAGCTGGTGCTTTGAAAATATAAAAAGTCACAGAGTTATCAAACAGTCCTGGTATTATTTTTCTCACTTCACCAGCTCACTTATACCATCCCTTCCCCCAAGAAAAAGGTAGTACACTAACTGTTTGCTAAGTATTAATAGCCTAAGTGTTATATGTCTTAAAGAAGAAAAGTTCTGACAGCATTGATTAGTACAATTTGGCTAAAACGTTTTACAAAACCACCAGAATGTCACTCACCTTCATGCTAAAACCACATATCCTTTACAATCATATCTTGATAGTAGAGCACGAAAAACTCCCGCCCATTGTTTCGACCACTACTGCTCACTTGCATACATGTCATACATGAAAATCTCATTCTAGCAACGACACTTAGTCTCGTTTTCAAAAACTTTCATTCAAAATACACGCACGAAGACAACTATCTCAGCAATTTACTAATTTATTTTTCATTCTTTTATTTTTCTGTTGATTTCGCATAATTTAACGTATGAATCACATTCATTACGTTAAATAAATTTTCCAATTCCTTTCAAAACTCTTAATATACATACAATCTCAATCAATGCAAAACATATGATGACAGAGCGAGCATCAATTTCAAATATATAATAGAATGCTCGTGCGTGAGTATGTGTGACTGTGTGAGAGTGTGTGTGTGTATATTAACTCACACTTTCTCGTCTGCTTGTTTGTGCATGCCACTCGCATTTATTTAGTATTTCCGTTAGATTCGCCGAGAAGGTTAAAGGTCTTGTGTTAGTGTTTTAAAGACTGCCTGAAATAGTGCCAGAGTGCTCGTATGAACAACAGTGTCCATACAGTTTGTCAACTAAATGTTTGCAAAAGAAAATTATTCAGGCACGTGATGGAAATCTGGAAATCGGTTAATGCCAAGCCGTGCGATTTCGCAAAACAACTAATTGCAAAATGCGTGTGCTGTAAATCGGAAGATCTAATGGAATGAATTTTAAGTTCTAATTAAATATTATAAACGTTCAGAACAGTAAAAATTCATCAATTAATATGCTTTTAGTGAAATATGTTTTTTGAAATCTTTCGATTTCCATGACATACCGGATTAATACATATTATTTCTTAAATATTCAATTATCGAAAGTTTTGTTTTGTTGAGGTTTGAGCCAGTAGACCCTAAACCATATTCTGGGAAAGTTTTCAGCCTCTTACCTTACACCAAAACTTTAAAAAATTCAACGAGAGTTTAAAAAATTCACAAAAGCACAAGTATAGTAAGTAGGCTTTGAAACTTATTCAAAAATCCCAACAAACAAATTATATCGAATAAGTTTCAATCCTCAACCAATAAAACTTTTTTAAAATCGACAAATAAATTTACTAAATATGCAATTAAACTTTAAACTAATTTAAAATTTTTCCTAAGGAAGAGCCCTGCAGGTGTTCGAAATATCGAATAAATGAACAAAATAAATACGATATATTTAATAAAAGATAAAAGAGCCATCGACTGTTGTAATGAGTATTGTCTAAGCGCATCAGCCATTTCAAAAGAGCATCAAAATGTAGACTTTTTGGAGAAGTAAAAAGTCTAAAAGAAAACAAGTTTCTGTAAAAGTCTAATTAGTTCTGATTTTATAAATTGTCGGCTTATTATATACTAAAATTAATTCTAGTCAACATAAATTTGTAGTCAATAATTTCCCATGAATTGTGCTGACGCTTACAAATAGTTAAAATAAAAAAATATAAAAATATACTAACAAATAATTTGTTTGTTGTTAACTTCTGCACTGACGAAGTAAAGAATATTAAATTTCAATAGAGTGACGTGGAAGAGTTAGCATACACTACACTGGAACCACCAGGGTAACCGCAGAATTGGGAGACCTTCTCATACGTGGAAGCAACAAATCAGCATCGAAGCTGCTGCCATGAACACATAACTTGGAGAGAAGTAAGACGTATTGTCCAAGATAAATCACGTTGGAGCGTATTTGTTGAGGCTCAATGTTCCTTTTATAGGAACGACAGAAACACACACACATAAAATAAATACTTTATGGTCGTCGAAAGTAATTAACAAATATTCAATTATATTGAAATAAAGCTGGTCATACACTTGTGATACGTTAATACGATTTATTTGCAAGACATTTTTTCATACACATCGCACACAAATTTTAAAAACTTTCTCGTTGTGCATTTATTTGACAAACTGTCGGTATGTGCCAGAATAGATTTTATTGAATTATAAATATCTACGACTGCTGCATTTGTGTATGGATTGAGTAAAAGTTAATTTCATTTTTGCACAATGCATTTGATGACAAGAAAATGTCAAAGTTGCTCTTTGCTGCCAATTTGTCGACGATTTTAGTTAACGTTATTTGTAGCATACATCAAAGGCGCAAATAAAATAAAATTATATTATTTGCAATGGAAGTATATTATAAAAGATTTCTAAAAACTTATTTTGAAGGAACAGCGATAGTGTGAATTCCACAAAAGAGTAATTTAAATTAACTGTTTTTTTAATGTAATCGGTTACACAAAAAGTTAATTTAAAAAAATTTAATTTAATTAAATTAAAAAAAACTTTCTAAATTTTGTTGCCGTATTCATAAAAAAAAATTTGGGTTTGAAATCTATTTTAAGGAAAATTTGTACGAAAATTTTGTCTTGAAATACATTTCAAATATTATTATTTTTTGTGAATACGGGCCTAAATGTTTACAAAAGCTGTTTTGTAGTTTGAGGATTGTTCACACATTACGCAACGCATTCGTGGGGAGCCCTCCCTCTCCCAGTTGAAGGGGGAAAAGACACAGAAAATTGCGCTACGTAATTCGTGAATATCCGCTTAATAGATCTGCCACAGAAATTGTACACAAGTGAAACATCACTTAATATATTCAAATTCGTTTCAATTCACATTTTCCAGTTCGTAACATTTTAGTTGCTCTTATTAAGCATTCATATTTTTTCATAACAAAGTTCCGCCACAAAAACTTCACATGCCTCAACATATGTTTCCACTACGAACTTATTCGCTCAATTCACTCTCTCATTCGTACTTCTCATAAATTAAACTCACTCCACTGCGTCATTTGTACACAGAAAAAACGTTTCGCAAATTCATATGGAGTTTAACCGAAAAAAAGTTCTATCACCGAAATAAAATATTGTAATCATTATTATGGAAACGAAATTCAAACAAATATAGTTGTAGATTTAAACAAAAGAGTAATTAAAAATATCCATGCTGTTAAATTTTTTTCTGGTTCTTCCAAATTATTAGTTCCACAAAATAAAATGTTTGAATTTGTAAATTTAGTTGTTGATCAATTTAAAAAAGTATCTTATTGAAACAGGTGCTATAAAAAGTATTAACAAAATCAAACACAACAATCCAAAAAAGAAAAAAATTAATTCCAATGAACACTTTTTTGTTGTTCTATAAGTTTAAACAAAGACTTTATGGAAGCATATGAAATAATATTATTAGAAAATTCAAATGTAAATTCAAATTTAACGAACATGAAAATACAGCGATGATTTTAAGTACAGTTTAATCAACCGTGTATGCAAGATTGGCAGCACTAAATTATACAACAACAATAACATGAAATTCAAAATAACGAAAATAGAACATTAACGAAAATTCTATAAGCAGTAACGAGAATTTGCAAAATTTCTCGAGAAATCTGTATGAAAAATATTGATAGCAACAGTAAAATATAGCGACATCGATTAATGCGAGTGAAAATTATAACATGCTATTTTAATTTATTCATTATCAACATTGGCGAGCCATCTATGCGGAGGAAATTCCACTGTTATACTACACATGCTAACAGCGAACGGTAATTAAAATATATGGAAAAACAATATACATATAGGTTATCCTCGAACCGTCTAGAAAAAGTTTGCATTATACATACTTCATAAGCCAATGCTGCATAACAAACAATATATGTGAAACGAAGTAGTGAATGTGCCACAGCATTATTTATGTCTATAAGAGAAGATAATAAAATACGCAAACTAGTATTTTATTCCTAAAGTGTTACAGGAAAAGAAATTTTCAAAGTTTTAAGAAAAAGTGTACTTTTTTCAGTCTGATTGTACTTTTTACTTTTTAAATATTTTTTATTAACAATTAACTAAAGACGTACATAAAAATTCTTTTGTACATATATGTGTGTAAAAAACTTAACAATTAACAAAAAGGTACATTGAAATTCATTTGTACTAAGTACTTATATATTATGTAGACGAAGTTAACAATTAAATTTAATTATTAATTCGAAAAGGTACACAAAAAACTATCAGTTGTTGAGATCTGAATATAAAATTATACTTTATGATATACTTCTTGCTAACAAACTCTTAGTCATTTCTAAATTGTAGCAGCAAGAGTTAGATGACTTCAGCAAATCCTTTGATTGGATTAGATTAGAGAAAGTTGAAACAAGCGACCTGTTCCTCTCTTTTGTTTTTATTAAATTTTTAAACGAAAATATCCTTTCCACATTTTCAGCAGAATGTGCGATGGATAATATTCCTCTAGCAATTCTTTAAATATCAATAAACATCGGTTCAGTTAGTTCATTTTTAATATCTGTTACCTTCGTCCGAAACAAGGCGTATTTAAACAGGTATTCGACATTTTTCCACAAATTAGAGGGTCGTATGTCAAAATTTGTATGTGTGAACATAGAGGTTAAGATACCAGCTGTTATTGTAATATTGTACCTGTTGTAGAATCGCCACCATCTGTATAATTCCGCCTTGGTTATAAAACAATTCCCAGCGAATGGTTAACATGGAGTTGCCATATAAAAAAATGGGATAATGATTTAAAATACTTTTGTGTAATGAAATAAAATTAGGAAAATTATGAAATAGTGCTAAATTAGGCATGGGGCTGCTATTGTACTTTTTACTTTCAAATAGTGCTAAAAAAAGTACAATTGTACCAAGTATTGCATCCCTGAAGTGTTATAAAGTAAATAAACAGTATTGAGCATAAGAGAATAAATCTGTTAATAATTTTATTTTTGAGAAATTAAAAGCATCTAATCAAGCAAACGTTTTCGAAATGGTCAAAATGTAACAATATTAAGAAACAAAAATAATTTCAGAACAAACAACTGTTTGAAAGCATAATTCTGTCTGTGTGAGCAGTTAAGTTCGACATACGAATTACCTTCTGAATTTAACAATGAAATTAGTGTCCTCTCTAAATTTTACTCTAAAATTGTCAATTTGAAAAACAAAATTTAATTAAAGAAATTCATTTAAAGTAAAATATTCAGGTGTTGTGTTTTTCTTCCGACGGGGTTTGATGCAATTTGGAATGAATTTCCGTCATCCCACGTCAAATTTGGTTGATAAACAGACCGGTTTCGATGGCACATAGCCGAAACCGGTCTGTTTATCAACCAAATTTGACGTGGGATGACGGAAATTCATTCCAAATTTAAAATATTCAGCAATAAATGAACAACAAGTCAATAAAAATAAATAAATAATAATATTATGAATGAATAACAAGACAATAACTCGAATGCCACAAGAAACTGAACGAGATGAAAGAGAAGGAGGAATGTCCAAAACAACCTCAAATATGTGCTGGAAATACGTGAAGGTAATTGAGGGGGCAAATTAAGTAATTCAATCTGTAATGGAAAGATACTATTAAGGTGGCGCCTTTTTCAATACTAGCCTTTTGTATAGAGTACGTATTTAGTTTATTTATCGCTCTGCCGTCGTATATACTCGTACATAATTATGTATATTCAAGATTTATAAAGTATTTTATTTAAATAGTTATAAGGCATCACTCACTACCACTCACTTTTACTGTGAAATCAAAAACTCGAAATCGTAGAGTTTGTCATGTTTGTATGACTTTGGCTTTTGTGAAAAGCAATATATTATAAAAATTCAGGGTGTCCGCCGGGAGGGTATATTGATAAATATTTTATTTGATGTCGGCAGTTATGTATGGAATATACAATATCAGATAAATGCCCGCCTCTGTTAGCTCCACAAATGCGAGTCCTTTTGAGCACATTTTTCATTACATTCTTGTTTCGTTTCTGGCTTGTTTCTGCTTTGTTTGCATAAACATTGCTTTTTAGATATCCCTACAAAAAGAAGTCCGGAGCAGTCAAATCAGGTGACCGTGGAGGCCAATCAACATCACCATTTCTTGAAATAACTTGTTGTGGAAAGACGTCTCGCAGTAATTCCATTGTAATCTTGGCTGTATGCGATGTGACACTGTCTTGCTGATACCACATGTTAATCAAGCTCAAAGCATGCAGTTGTGGCGTTAAAAACTTTTCAATCATATCACGTTATCGTTCCCCATTCACAGTTACCGTTACGACGATTTCATTTTCAAAGAAGTATTTTCCAATGATTCCTTTCTTGAGCAGCAGTAATATTTTCAGCCGATCTTGCGGTACGTTGTGGTCCATGATTCGGCTTATCACCTACAGACCATCTTTCTTCGAAATAATTCCCTACACGATAAATAGTGCATTTCGTTTGCACGTTGTTGCTCCCAAAAATTTCACGTAACTTTCTCATCGTCACAGTAATCGATGATTGATTTTGATAAAATGTTTTAACGATTAAAACACGTTGGTTTATCGAATATTTTTCCATAATAAATTTGCCACGTGTCTACTTTACGACTGCCGAAAATGAACTGGCAGGACTAATCTTTACCAAAATGGCGGCAAAACAAAGTAGTATACCTTCCCGGCGGACATCCTGTATTTTCTTTTTTACTTTTGTTAGTTTGAAAAAATGTGTAAAGGCTACATTTTCAAGTAAATTAAAAATACATTTGTAGCTGGATTTGTAAATACAATACAATATTACAGCATTAATTAATAATGTCTTATACTAATATTACATATTAAATATAAAAATAAAAATCAAAAAATATTCTGTAGCTATTTTCATCGAATGTCGTCTCAAGGCATTAATGAAGAAAATTTGTTTGTTATTTTGTTAAACATATACTTCCTGATTTCATTAAGCAAATACTCATCATATCAACATTTATTTATATTAATATAAAGCGAAATTCTAATACACAATGCTTAAAGGTTATTTCAACATCAGTGTCATGTGTCAGCTAATGTTCTCGTCCTCGTCCTCGTCCTCAAACAATCTCGTTGACATATTTGTTTGTATTTATTTTTCTATTTAATTTATTCTAGCAGCACGTTTTCTAAGCACAACAAGCAACAATAATCGCCACATACAATTGTGTGTATGTATGGTTGCATTAATTTGACTTAATACGACTTAATGAACTCGTTAATGCTACAATGACCTCACGCCCTTCTCGCGTTAACAATATTTTTACTTTACGTTTCTTTGTTAATTAGATTTCTCAAATTCAGCAAATAAACTTCAGCCTCAAACTGCAGGCACATAGTACATTGACACTAAAATTAAAAGGAAATATTTAGCTCTATCGAATTCGTAAACTTTCGATTTGCTGCTTCCTTCAGCTTTATAATTTTATGTTATAAAACATTTCAGCCATAAAAACTTTTCATGCCTTAAGGCGCCAGTTTAAAACATTAAACTTGTGTTAATACACAAAGATGAAAGAGCAAATATTTATACATCGCACCCGTAAGCACGCACAGTTATTCTTATATTTGACTATATATTTTCGAAATATTTCATTGACTTTTTTGTTTTGCTGATTGTTTTATGAGACAAATAATATAGAACAAACAATAGCTACTGCATGCATGTATACTTGCAATAATTTAACTTAATAAATTTCAAGCCACAATGACGTCACGCTTTTATCAAGCTATCTAAGACTTCACTTTAAGTTTCCTTGTTAAATAATTATTATTATTATTAAGACATGTTCATAATTACAATTCATTGACAGTTTTAATTTGAACTTAGTCTATTTACAAATGCTTTCTACGAATTTCTTCCAGTGAAACATTCACTATGTGGCCATTCGTAACGTTTTTATGTTACTTTTTCCTTTAGCTTTCCAAATTTCTTTATTAAAAATGTGCTGCTAGAAAAAAAAAAGCTGTGCATGCCGCCCCTAAAAGTATGCACACATTTTATTCGTTATCAAAATATATAATTTCTGGTACTATTTTACTCCGTGTTTTTATAAAACATAAAAAAGAATCGTGTGACAATAATAAACTTCAACTTCCGGTTTTCAATATAAATTCTCACGCAAGATTTTTCATGCTTTTTTATTCTGGCAGTTGGAGTGCAATTGAATTACGCAACATTTTTGAGTTTTGCGATTTTCTAGAAGATTTTTTTGCCTCATTTATTAGTTTTCATTTATTATTTGCTGGTGTTCAATATAAATTAACCTACTGAACTTTCAAATTGTTAATTATTTAAGTTCAGCCAGCGCCAAGCAAAAAACTTAAGATTCTGCGGTTGTTTCTGTGCTTGTCGTTCACGTCTATCATGCTCGGCTGAGAGCAAGAATGTCCATCCTCCTCAACCAATTGCAGCTTCTGTAATTTAGAATTTTGCGGGCTAGTAAATTTTGACTGGAATTGATGTTTGAATTCTTGGGAAGACTTCATGCCACAATGATTACACAAAAACTCTAAAACTAATTTATCAACAAGAAAGCAAAACGTTTTATATTTTTTACAAAAGCAAACCACCTCAACAAAACACGTCTTTAGGCTGTCAAACAAACAAAAAAATAAATAAAATAGACTAATTTAAAATGGTCAGTAAAGCGTAAAACGTAAAACGTGGCAAATGATTCTTAATTTTTAATTAAATGACGGATTTGTTACCTGCAAATGGGTAATTATTTTCAATCATGAAGATTTCTTTTTTAATGTTTTGGGCAGTTTTGCAATCAAAAAAGGTTGTCTGCAAATCTTAAGAATTTTGTAAATTAACATTAAGAAATTTGCATAATTTTGTAAAGTAAAAGAGAACAATTAGCGACAAAAAAGGTAAGAAAATAAAATTAATTTAATGGCGCTTTTAAAAGGCAATGAAAAAAATTAACTCATTATTTTTTAAAAGAGGAAACAAAATTAACTTTAAAAAGTTTGCCTTTTTATATGCAAAAAATGTTGTTAATTTTGACATCACTAAAGCAGAATGTAGCAGCACATTTATATCAAAGGCCGCACAACACCTTCTCAACGACATTCTTGTGTTTGTATACTGAATTAATGTAATCAAGTGGGATTTGATGACTTTCAGCTTCAAATTAATTTGTTATTATTTTTAAGAAGCCAGGAAAATTTAAAAACAGACGCAGTTCATCAGCAACCACCTCTTTATACATGATTGAAAGAAACTACATATTTAAAAATATAATACGACACATAATTATTTGTACTATTTAATTTTTGATTTATGCTTCAGCCTCCATCATATATTTGATTAGAACGGAGTTTAATTACTCTGCCAACAATTTTTTCACTTTCCTCGTATTCTTTTTTTATATATGTTTGTATACATTGTCCCATGTATTATGTATTTTTTAGTCCTTTAATTTTCAGTGCAACATAGGCTCTCAACAAAGGCTTTCCATTCCTCCCTATTTGTCGTCAATCGTTTAATTTGTCTTCACGAAAAGTTATGGGCTGCGTAATTCGCTTTCTCTTTGGCTCCTCCAGGTATTAGCAAGTCTGTCGGATCTTCTGGATCCCTTAAGATTATATTCGATGGATTGTCTCGTAATATCCTCATGTGGCTTTTTTGACGTATGACCATTTGAATTTCGCTAAACGTATCTTCACATCTAATGCTGGTCGACGTGATCGATTCCAAAGATCGATGTTGGCGCATGTATTGTGAGAAATATTTTTACTTTTCGTTCCTTGTCGCTTTATTTTTGTTTCTTTTTTTTTAAGTTGACGTCTGCATACATAAAAATATTGGATGCATGAAGTACATCAGGTAGGGCGTTAATAAACACTGTCCAAGGTGGCTTCCATTTATCATTTTGATACTTATGTCATTTACTGCATTTTCAATCACTTTAATTGCCTTTTTGCATTGAGATGTAAATTTACTTAAAAGTTTTTCCATTTTTTTCATTTAATACATTTTTTTATAATTTTCATGTGATGACATTTAAGAAGAAAAACAATTCGTGTTATTTTTTGTACCAATTTTCTTATGATACTATTCACAGGTACATCAATTATGGAAATATTATTCATTATACGTATATATTATATATTTTATTCAATTTTAATATTATTAAATACTTTTTTGCAGTTCCTAGAAGAGTCATGTACAATTTTTGTAAAAATTTAAATATCGTAAAAGGTTGCTTAGTCGCAGTTCATACTTGCAATTTTTGTTGCAGCTGCTTTTTATTTTTTAGTGCAAAAGAGAGAGAGAGATACAAAATGTATATATGTATTCAATTTCAATACTCTCAAAACAAAAATTGCAAGTATGGACCGGGACTTAGTAACTTTTATGAATTCAATATAAAGTTTTAGAATTTCCTTAACTTCCTTTTCTTAATATATTAGCATTTAACAAATTATACTGTTAAAGTTTTGGAACAAAAAAAAACTAAAATAATATTATTTTTTTGTTGGTTTTATATATAAATTATAAATTTTTTTTTCGCAACATTTCTCTTATCGTGAAATAAATTGTGCAATGAATTGTTAACATGTCTTTCAACTAATGCCAAAGAAGCCAACAAGAAATCGACACAGATTCAAATATTTCAAACAAGAGAAAAGAAATCACAGCTAAAATCGACAAAATATATAAAAGAAAAACTTTCGAAATAAAAAGAAAAATCCAACACACACACACAACTGCATACATATCTATAATACAAAATAGAAGCAAAATTGTTGTCTAACATTGTTGCATATTTTAGGGAGCAACTTGAAAACTGTACTTGAAAAACAACAAAAATTTCTATAGTGAAGCAACTGTAACACAATCTAAATACAAATTGAATTTATGCGCTGTAAGCGAAACTTACAAAAAAGTTTATTTAGAAAAGGAAAAGCAAAGATGAGTGGATTTCATATAAAAACCAAAAAAAGAAAAAATAAACAAAAAACATGCTAGAAAAACACATAAAAATACTTACTGATTAAAAAAGTAAAAAAGAATAAAGAACACTACTAATATTATTGAATTGCAATACATTTATTCACTCATTCGTTCATTTATTCAAACAATCATTCGTTCGTTACAGCATGATTCCACACCAGCAAGTCTGTCTAACCACCCAGCAAACGTTGGTGTTTAGACGTTATTCTCAACATTTTTTTCTGCCTAGGCAGCTCGAGATCGAAATTTGAATTCAAGCTAAAGCGCATTATAATAAATACTCAACAAATCTTAATTTCTCAGATTGATTTGCTATCAATTCTTATTCTCAAATTACTAAACTTAAAATAATTTAATTCATTTTAAAATATGTCTTTTTTTTAAGTCTCAATCACGCCAGAAAAGTCTGAGGCTAAACAAATACTTAAAATATTTGTTAAACATTATAATCTAATGTTATCAAATTAAACAACCACTAAGAATACTTAAAAGCCACATCATAAATCTGTTTCTCACTTTGATAAAAGTTTGAACTTTTTGTTTAGGAAACTGTGTTTTCTCAAAGGGTTTCAGATCATCAAACCATTCACAAACAAACTTTTGACATATAAAAACGCGTTTGATTCTTAAGTGTTTGCTGGGCATACACTACTTATTTATTATCAAAGAAAACGAGGTTGGAATGGAAAGTGCTGACCATAAAAAAATATTCGATCCTTTTTCTATGAACTACAACCAACAACCGAGTTTAATTTTTTTTCATTTGAAAATAAATTATAACGATAAAATATAATGCATGATATGTTTGGTCGGAACGAAGTTTACTTACTCTAACTAAGCTTTTCTGAGGAGGACTTCTAGTAAAGCTCTCGTTTCTTTGAGTACGCTACTAACATTTTCATATTGACTTCGATTGCATGATTATATGTGTACGCTTGTCATGATTATATGTGAATATTTGCTCTTGTTGTGAATTGTTCTCGATGAGTTTTGTATGCAAATAAAATTACTTGTCATTGTGTTCATTTTATACTATTCTAATATTGTTTTTCATACATTTACTTGTGCATATACTTTTTGTATACATCGAATATAATTTCTATTTGTGTGCTAAATTTGTTGTCTAGTCAACAGCACATTTTGTGTATAAATTCTCTCTGTCTCTGGGAAGACAATATTGTTAACAAATAAACACATAAATCGTGTTAAATAAATTGACCACAAGCTTATGCTGGATGCTTTTATTTCCATAATTCTGCTTTAAGCCAAGTGCAGAATAATCTAATGCTTCGTGCATTAAAGTCAGAAAATAAGCATAATGTGTTTAGCAAAACAGTGGCACAAAAGCAGGGATATAAACAGGACTTTTTTTTTAAATACAATGTCCCAGAGAAACGACTTCCTTCGGTATTTTGGAAATTTTAAAAGGGCTCAAACAAAATAAATAAATAGTTATGCCCAAGGCAGATTCACATCAGGTAGTCACATCCGAATTCGTCTTAAAAATATGAACAGTCGTGTTAAAAACGTTTGACAAATTTATATGAAAAATAAAAAAAAATATCTTAGGAATACGTGAAAATAAAAATGATTAAGAAGATCTGGTCATAGGAAGTATATCAGATGCGCCAGCTCCAATCGTATATTCAAAGGCACAAATAGGACGAAACGTGTTACTAATAAATCGCGTTAGTTTTTTGGACACACAGGTGGCAGAAGCAGCAGTTGCAGTTCCTACAGCTCAAGCCATATCAGTGTCAAGTACTTCGATAGCCGTTACTAACACAGCAACGCTATTCACTGCAGGTCCGGTTACATATACTGGCACTGTGGCTAAGGTTACTTGTATAAATACTTCGTTAAACTTTGTCCATGGCACATCTGTAAGTTCCTCACCTGCCAAGTGCAATTAATACACGACATACGTTTTGAATCTCGTCAACTACTCAATAACCATTCAGGTTTTTAGTATCTCTCCAGTTTCCGCAAGTAGTTCAGTTGCTACTGTTAGTGTGACGCTGGTTGCTAGTAGTGCCTCAGCTCAATACTCTGTTGCTATTACTAATCAACAGCAAATACGTAGTTTACAAAAAAAAAAGCATAATGTAAGAATTTTTTTTAAGAAGCAAAATGTAAGGAGATGCAAGGGGCAAAAAAGAGCACCTGTTATGAATTCGCTTTGCCAAATAATTTAAATAATATTGACAAGCGAATACAGTCACCTGATATCTTGAGCCCCGCTGTTGTGAATTCGCCGTGGTTATGTGAGTTTTTAAATTTTAACTTTTCAATTAAACTTTCAAACAGAAAATTTTTTGAGTACAAGAAACCTTAAAAGATATGCTAACAAAAATTTTGAAGTGGCGCCTTAAGACATGTGAAGTTTTTGGGGCAAAACTTTTTTATGAAGAGATATGAAAGATGAAAGTGTAATCAAAACGTTGAACAGAGGAAGGAGTATTTGAACCAAAAGCTGGTCAAAGTTATTAAACGTATTTTTTTTTATTAAAAAAATTTAGTGTAATTTGATATATAAAAAATTAGTGGCAGATTTTTGATTGTTTTTATAATCAAAGTTATATGGAGCGCAGGTAAATAAAAAAAAACTGTTTTATTGGGGTGTGAGGGACTCTCTTATAACTATTACCGATAATAAATATTTTGCAAATTTATATTTATAAGCATGTAATCGCGTTGTGAAGTGCTAAAAGTGATGCGAACAAGATTTAAAATCAATAATTCAAAAGACACAAAAGATTATGACGTCAAAAAAGTATTTGAAGAAGTGCCTGATGAGCAAAAAAATTAAATTTTAAAATTAAAAAAAATCGTTAAAAATAATGGCGCAACATTGCGCAAACTTTTCTTTGGGCTTGAAGTTTGAGATTCAAGATTTTATTGTGTTATAAAACATAATTTGTACATTTGTACCCTCACTTTTAAAAACCTTTTTTCTTTCTATTTTTTTGGCAAAAAAAAGTGTATAAATTTATTTTATTTAATTTTTAAAGGAATTGTTTCAACGTTAACATTCAAGATAATTGCGTTTTTAAATATCAGAAATGACGTTTGATCAAATCTTTCAGTTAAAAAAAATCATTGGAATACCTTGATACGTTTAGCCACAAAACAAATATCATATAAACACCTTGAAACCGAAAAAAAAACATTAAACACGCATGCAATTTTCTTCACTTTCCTGACTTTAGCAGTGTCTCAGAGCTACAAATAGCAACATAAGGTTCTAAAAATTTATAATTTGATGTAAAATGTTGTTGTGTATCGAGCTGCGTACTTAGTTTATAAGATTTCTTTAAATTAATTTTGGCCGTTTTGGCCAGCTTTTTGGCTCTGTGTGTTGCGAAGTTAGATTTCTCTTCACTGTGAATGCATATCATAAAATATAACTAATGTGACAAAAGATATTTTCTCTCATAACAATCAAATTCACACAAAATATCCATTTATCTCACACAAAAATCAAGTTTTATTAAAAAAAGAATAATTATTTTCCAAGAAAAAACTCAAGATTATTTGTGTAATAAAATTCATTTTGTCCACAGGAGGCCAAGCGCTTCGACAAAAATATTCTTTTCAATATAAATCATTGATTTCGTAACAAATTCCCGACCTGCTACTGTCAACAGTTCTCAATGTTTGCAAAAACATTTTTTTCACATTAATGCACTTTAATATAAAATCGTGTTAATAAATTCAATCTTAAGAAAAATTTCTTTCATTTTGTCCCTCGACATACGTACATTTTTTCATAATTTTTTCCTTCTTATTTAGAACCAGTAACTGCAAAGAAAGCATACGCTCAGAATACAATCAGAAAACATTTTCTTTTACAGTTTCCAAGAATTATGATTGACATTAATTTATTTAAATGTTGTTTGGCAAAGAAAATAAATTTAATAGCTTGCAACGACATCGACAAAGGAAACACGACCGTCTTGAAGTCTACATCAAACTGTTTTATGTTTATTTGTCTAATAATATAATTAAGAAGAAATCTTTTAAATATATTTTTTATATTATGATTATTATTATGTTTTTATTCAAATGTTTCTGATTTGTCATAGAAACTTTAAATATTTATTATTTGGATTATATTTTTGGTTATTTATTAAATATTTACTAAAAATAATTATGCTTGCATTTTGTGTAAACAATTACAAAAATTTAAAATAACAATTACAAACTAATAAACACTTGATGACGGCACATAAAACAGCAAATTGTCATGTTTGTAATGTTAATTAAATGTCATGTAACACAATTAATTTTTAATAATATCAACAATTTATTAAACGTATTTTAAATTATTCCCTTAATTTTACATGCTGCTGTTGTAGCATGTTCACAAAAAAAAAATTATTTTATATAAATAAATATTTATTTAAAGGCATTTTAACGAAATATTTAAGCGGTATATAAATTTTATTATTTAAAAGTTTATTTTGTAAAATTTTTTAGTAATTTTCATATTTGGAAACAAAATAAGAGAAGCTATACATAAATGTATAAAATTCTCTATAATCAGTTTCAATTTATTTTTAAGAAAACAATTAATATTTGACCGAATAATTAAATTATTAATTTTGGTAGGAAGTGCGTGCGATTATAAATTTAATAAACTAAGATGTGTTATTTTGCAAGAGGCATAGATAAGCAAACGGGCTGGAAATCATTACATGATTTCAATTTTCAGGCGATTAAATGTAACTTTTGTGTACGCACTTGCATTTTTCCAACGTCGTATTGTTTCGTGTGTATTAAACAGTGTGTGAAAATTGTTCTTTCCACTAAAACAAGTGTGAAGAAAAATTACTCTTACTAAAGGTACGATCACACTTGCCAAATATTTGCCAAAAAAAACGTGACCAACAGATTAGCTAAATTTGCATTTTCTTTAATTCCAATATTTTTTTAAATATGGGTTCGCATTTATTAAAAATTATATAAAAATAGCATTTTGCGGCATAATTGACTTCATTTTGTGATATAAAAACCAAGTTAAATCACACTAAAACTAAGCAAAAGTAGTGGTTACGTTTTTTTTTGGGCAAATGTTTGCCAAGTGTGACCGTACCTTAAGGAAACTGTTCGTAAATCGACGAGTGACAAAGCACTACGTAATCAATTGGCTACCAAAGCTGCTCGCAGTGGTCCCAGTTTAGTCGTTTCTTGTCTTTTAGCCACGAAATTTACGTTTTAGCTTTGGGGCTTTTTTTAAGCATTTTTTTTTTAAATTTAGCCTCAAAAAGGCTAAACTTTTATTTTCTACTGAACACATAAAATAATTTCGAAACATTAAAAAATTAATCAAATGTGCAAAATTGCATTGATTGAAGTCCAATGGCGAAACTTTTAAGTTTAAGAAATGGACATGATGAAGAGCCGCAAAACAAAACGTAATTTCTTTGCTCATTTCAAATTTTTGGAAAATTTATGTTTATATATTTCGCTTCCTTAAAGAAGTGCTTAAGCCTGCAAATGTTAAAAAGTTTTTTTTTTACTTTTTTTACTCAATAGATGCATCATCAAGCTGCCATAAGTCATCCGATTAAACGTTAAGGATGTTTAATATGAAACCACTATTACATTGGAAAATGTACGTTTTGATAGAAATATTTCCTTATTATATATTTTGATTTTAAAATCATGATCACCGTAACCATAATATATTTTTGGAAAAAATCTGCTTAACAAATCATTTATGAAATGTACTCGTACATAAACTTTAAAACAAAACAAAGTTTAATAATGTTTAACATCCTTCAACAACAACTCTGAACTTTACGAACAAAATCATTATGCGTGTGCCAGTGGCTTGATGTCATAATGTGTCAGAGTAATAATACCACACACATGCATGCGAGTTCACATGTACGTATTATTTGCTGTTATTTTGTTTAAGAGTTTGTAATGAAATCTTTGTGAGGCAGGATAACTTGTTTATATTAACCATGTAAAATCGAATGGAAAGGGTTACATACTTTACATTTACACAGGTAAGGATAAAAGTAATAACACAGTTATAACAGGCATTAAACACAACAACATGTGGTTAAAGTTGATGAGGTTGTGACTGATAGACGATGATGTTGATGCTGACGATTATGTCAAATATACAAGCTATTACGAAACTCGTTAACACTGACCGAAGTACGATAATGTTGAACACAAAATTCTATTTTTCTGTGAAGGATGACTTCAAAAAAACCATTATGCACATATCAGTGCTAGTGTGCCTTTATTTTAGCATATAATGTTTACGATTTTAGCAACGTGTACAACATCAGTCATTCAACCTGTACTTGCAACAAAACAGCAACAGCAACAGCAACAGCTTAGGAACTTAATTGAAAATGCAAGCAGACATGGAAACAGACATACTAAATACATATTCTTATAATACTTATCCCTTCAAGAAAATACACATAAATAAGTTTATGCTATTCACTTGAGCATGCAGTGTCATGTCTACAAATACCTCAAGACATATTAAAGTTGTTATGCCATACAAAATAAAACAATATTGTAGATACTATTATATATTGTACTACAATATATAGTATGACAAGGTGCTTTTATTTAATACTCATATACGAATATTTTTACCTTAACGTGTGGAGCAAAACAATAATAAATATTATTTAATTTAATATGTATATTATTAATTGTGGTTATACGATGTCTTGATTGCCAGCCGGCAGCTAAACTGGGACAATAGCTATTGTGGCTCGTAACTGGACATACAGTTAGACTGAATTTTCTAGATGCAATTTTCCATGACATTAATTGCATGACATTAATTTGCTTTGCTGGCAAGAGAACTGGAGCAGCAAACGAGCCTTGAAATATGCAACAACTTTAAATGAGAATTGAAAAAAACATGAAATAATTGCAACATATAATTTCGGTCTAACCAAGGCGTGTTAACCAGATGGTTTCATTACGGCAACAGACTATTTTTTGCTTTACTTATTTTTTATATTTTAAATGTCAAAAAGAGTGTCTTTATATTTTTTTGTATCTGTTCTCTATAGATTTTTTTGACAGAAACAATATAGAAAATGCCTGCTGTTCTTTTATTGCTGACATTGTTGTACTAATAATCTCACCTACTTTATACGTTGTATAAAAGGCTGGCTTGGGACTCCTTTTAATATAAAAATTCAATAAAATTTGTTTGAAAATTTTTTTTATAATATTTGAATTTTTTGTTAATAAAAGTAAATGTGACATGACATGACATAAATTCTATGGCCATTTTTTCTTTTCAATGTTTATGACTTGTATTCGATTGTATTTTAGTTATTTTTAAAACCGAAATTATTTCTGAAAATTTAAATTAAAAAAGCCTAATGAATCTGTCATTCACTGTAACTTTGCCACAGTAAAAATGTGTGTAAAATCTTAGCAGCTCGTTTAGCTTTTAACAAGATGTCTTGTAATATAAATTTCTTACAAGTATTTAGGGCTTAAAAGTAATTTAACAAGTAAATAAGAAATTATTTAAAAAGCTTCTTTGGGTTGGCAAATATATCAAAAACAAATAAAAAAATATTATACGAGTATAAGAAAAAAATACAAGAAAACCAAGTGCCAGATTATCTTGAAATAAACAGGAGGAAAAAAACCACTCTGAAAGTGATAAGAAATTAAAAAAAAATATAATAAATATTAAAATTGATTCATATACAGTACGAGCTCGATTTGCGCAACCGAAAGGAAGCCGGAGTTGTTGCTTTTACCGAAAAGTTGTGATAACCGACCACAAAAAATCTTATTTAAAAACTCACCACTCTTTAGCTCAAATTCATTAAATTTAAATTTTTTAACACAAAAAAAAATCATTTTTAAGGCAAAATAATAAAATTAACGTTTTATACAAAAATAAAAAGCAAAACAAAAAATAACGTTCTGAAGTATTTTGCACGTGTATATTCATATGTACATTTATGAGTTCTATTTATGAAAATATGTTTAAATCCTTAGTTTAGGGGGAAGAATGTTGAAATTTTTCAACTTTTTAGCCTTTTGGGAAATCACAGCTTCCTTGATTTCTTGAAGAGCGATTAATTTTTCATAAGAAATATCATTTTCTGTTGCCCACTCCATACAAATGTCAAGGGACTTAATGACATCATTCACTTTAACTTTTTGTTTACGTTCAATTTCTACAGTTTCTACAATTTCATCGTCTGAATCGTCTATAGCTACATTTACCTCTGAATAGTGTTCTCTGATCCATTCTACAATTTCAGCATCTGTTAAGTTTATAGCCGGTAAAACATCCTGCAACAAATTTAAAATGGATGGTGTAATTGAAGCCGGTTCTTCTGCTATCTGATCCCGCACCAAAATCAATGGTAGATCGTCTTCGTCAGTCCATTGTTCATTTTTTGACTTTAAAACATTCCAACATTTTCTAATGGCGATCGTAGAAACTTTGTCCCATGCATTAGCTACAAGAATAACTGCCATTCGAATATTAATCGCTTTAAGCTTTTTTTCCAAGTCTGTACCATTTATGCCAATTAAATGTGTTAAAAGGTTTTTTATAATAGATTTTTGTTAAATTTATTGCATTCTGATCTAGCGGTTGAAGCAAAGCTGTGCAATTTGGAGGCAGGCACATTATGGCAATCTTTCCATCATCGCTTTTGAGTTTGCTGAAACTTTAAGTACTTGTTAAAACTATGTTTCTGAAGAAATAAATTCAAAGAGAAAATTCTTTTCAATTTTATAAAACACAAAAGGTGCACTTATTGAGACTGGTTTTTGGAAAAAGTTACACTTATAAAGACTCTAATGTAAAAAAATTGCGTGTTGCGCTAATCGAGGTGTTGCAGTTATCGGTAGTTGCGCAAATCGAGCTCGTACTGTATATTATTTTGATAATTTTTAGCCCCAATTAAAATAAATTATATAAATTCTACCACTGAGGAAAGAGAATCTGTCAAATAATAAGTCTTATAATCGGTTCTCAAGTGATAGCGATTTGTTGGAATGCAGCAACTTAACAAGGAAGAAACCTCCCACTTTTACATGTCGTTGTCATTGAAGATGTTCAATTGACATAATTAAGATAATCGGTGACCGGTCCAAGATTTATCGTTGATATGTATTTGTTTAGTGAGAAATACTATTCGAGCGTATTGATACTATTTCTACCTCAAGACAGTAAAATATTTCACTATATGGATGTTTTTTGGCAGCACCGTGGTTCGCCATGAATAAACCTAATTAGTGTGTGTGAGATTTTTAAATGTGTTGGGTGTTTATTTCAAACATGAGACATGACCACGATTTATTGAAAGCTTGAATGATACGAAATAAAATTTTATTTACATATATTTACGACGCTCAATTGTATGTCTTGTGGACGATTGTGGTGTGATGTGATGTGAAAACAGCCCAAATTATTTGGGCACTAAAAGAAATTATTTTTCTTATGTTCAACACTAAGAGAAACTACTAAAGTTTTTGTATCACAACTATTTTTTTACCGGTTATAGGACGAGTACGTTCAGGCTAATTGATACAAAATTTCCCGGAGCGTAATTACAAACCTAACACTTCCAAATTTCTACACAAAACCAACTAATGTATGAATGTATGTATGCATATATATTTTTTCCAAGAAAATACTGCACACTTTTAGGCGTTAGTGTTAGATAAACATTTTTAGAGATTCTTATAAAACACCACAAAACCTTCTGTTCTTTTCCCATATTCATAATAATATTGTTTGGTTTTGTAAACAAAAAAAATATTCTTCTACTTCGTTTAATTAATACCAACCATTCCTCATAATGCTCGTAATAATAATTTCATATGATTTATCTGAAGGCCTCTTCCGCCAAAACAAAAACAGCAAATTTTAGTTACTCCTGACTTTTATGTGCATCTTTAGTTGACCTTTTCTAACCCAGTTAGGCTTATGAATAAATATTAAGAACTGGTCATAGACAGCAACATAGAGTTTTATAGCTGGTTATAACGAATATTATTTACCCATCATTGTTGGCAAATAATTGTCAACATTTTATTCCATTACTTTTATCAGTAAATACGTAAAATTTAGTAGCTAATGGTTTTATTGTGGCTTTTCTCAGTCTATTTCATTTTAGTGTAATCAAAAAATTCAAATTGAAATAAATCATAAATTCAGATTAGATAATTTGCAAGTGAACAAAGTTTAAGCCCACGCCGCCAAAAAAATTCAATTTTCAGGGTGTGAATGTCAGGCTCGTATCATGAAAATTTTTATAGAAAATATTTCTTTATTAATTATTGAAAAAAAAAATCATTGTCAAAACTTTTCTTTGCGATGACTTTTTCACAAATCTTTCCTCTTGATTTTCCCTTGTGTAGCGTAACCAAATATGAAACCACAATTTTGAACGTGCACTTTATGTGTACAACATGTATGTAAATAGAAATCATAAATTAATCAACAAACAAGTATGCATATATTTCCCCATACGTACATATGTATAAACTCAGAGTGTCATAGAGCAAAGAAGGAAGTAAATTTTGATACGTAAATATTTTTAATTAAAATTAAGTTCTACGGTGGAAAAAAATAATTCAATTCAAAAGAATTTTCTTAATAAGAGATTTCGAAACGCATAATTAATTCTCATTAATTTGTTTTAAACAAACAAAACATATGACATGAAAAACAAATAAACCCTGAAAGTATGCTTTAAATTCAAAAGCTTTAATAAAAAATAATGTATGCTTTATTTTTCATAGAATTAATTGAATCTCTAAAGAGAATGTGTATATTTTTTGCTGATAAACGAAACACAATTTATATATGTATATGATTAGAATTTATGTCGGGTATTTTTTTAACGGGCGGAGAGTTTTATATACATGAGTTTTTTGCTGATTGCTTTCGTTTTAAGAAAATTTTATGTGATAGCAAAAACATGTGTGATAATAATACTAATTTTCTACTCTGGGTCTCAATTGCAAACTTTTTTTATAAGCTTATGAATTCGAGAAGAGCACTATAAGGCATTTAAGTAAAAGTTGCCTGCATCACTGAACAAACTAATGAGTTCATGGAAGGGAATCACGTTTTTTAGAAATAAATTTGATTGATTTGCAAACTTTGATGTGCCGAGATTGCATTTTTGATGAATTGTCAAGCCCATGTAAGTGTCAAGTCGGGTTTAGCAGAAAACGGTGGTGATAATGATTGGTGTTGTCTTCATCTTTTGGAATTAAATCCTAAAAAGTGTACATGTGTTTCTCTCGTAAATCTCTCGTGAATTATGTTTTAAGTGGCCATATGGAAAGTAAACTGAACGTCATCTCAGATCATAGAACTTCACTGAATGCCAGATTAAATTTTATTCAACAAATATCAATAATGGCAAATAAAGCACGTGCTGTCTTGAGATTTATAAAACGATGTACTAAATAGAAATAAGAAATATAATAATAATAAAAGAATAATAAGAAATATTCTAGAATTTGGCTCTATAATTTGGAACCCATCCCATAATGGAGTGGAATAAATTAAATCTGTCAATTTTCTCTGCAGACTGGCCTTCATTAAGTTGCCAACCACCTAAAAGTCATAAAAAGCTGTTCAATTTCACGTTTGCGTTAAATTTAATGAAAGGAAATGCATGTTGTGCCTTTTCGATAAGCTAAATATCCTTTAACGTTCTATCACGTCCTACACAACATTTTTATCCGCTGCCCATTAAAATATTCAAAGTTAATTAAAGCGATTTTGATCCTTTAAACAGAATTTATGCTGATTTTAATGCAATGTGTACCAACATATTGATATGGATTTTTATTCTAATTCTAATATTGTAAAGCTTAATATTAGATTATTGTTAGATAATTCACGTGTTAAATGTATGCGTTTGTGTTGCGCAAGGGACACAAATTCACAAACTTAATGAAATAAATAATTAAACTAAAATAAAATTCTCCGTCTCAAAAACAAAAAAATAACACCTTGAAAACACTGTAATTCATCTAACTAAAAGAAACACCTTATTTCAGCTATAATTTTTTTTTCAAAATGTTTGTCATGACTAATTTCTTCTATGAACACAATACTTTCAATAAATAAACTCAAATTTTTTTAAATGAGTAATAAATTTTGCTATCCGGCAGAGTTTGCACACATTAATTTTCCTTGTTTTTGGCCGCCAGCAAGTTTTTTTCGTTGTTTTATTTATTTCTTTTTTCTTCGGCTTATTTTCATTGTTTTTGTTTCTCCACTAATTTTACATTAAATGATTTTAATGATTTATTTATCAGCCATGTATCTTTAGCTTCTGTATTAAACATTCCTCTTATTCAGACAATATGCATAAATCTCTTGCTAAAATACTTTTCAACAAAGAACGAAAACGCAAACAAAACAGGAGCAGTTGCTGGTTGGTTGCTGCTTGCTTACAGTTCTAATGCAAAGCCTAAGCTTGTTAGCAGTTTTGACAAAGTACCTTTCATTTAAAACAACCAGAAGCAAAATAAACAGATACAATTTATCAAGAATATTCAAAGCATAGCAGCCTGCAAAAGTTATTGTGTACAAGAAGAGTATACTTTTAGGAGCTGCAAAATAATTCAAAAATCTTTTGTTTGATTTCGTTTGCTAACAATAACAAAATGTGATTACTCCTATTTTATGTTGCTACCACACAGAAATTTATCATGCATACACTAGTTTAGGTTTCATAATTTCAACGGTTACTTGAAAATGAAATATAAGCTGGTACAACATCTACCAAATAGTACAACATCTACCAAAAATAAAATATTATGAATATTATTTTTTATTAGAAAATACCATACCATAATTTCTGGAATACAAGCTGAGATTTATTTAATGATTTGGTTGTGTAATAGAAAAACTCCAATGCACTTAAAAGGTTTAGAAATTGCAGTCAAATGAGAAAAACTATAAAATAAAACAATATGAATGTGTGTAGTTTTGTGCAAATTACGAACACTTTATTAAAACTATAAAAGCATACACTCACTCCTATCGTGAATAACAAGTACAATTTTTGTTCCTATAAAAGTTTTATTCCCCTCGAAGGGAAAAATACTATTATGAATCACCCGTGAACTTTTCTTCCCGCTATCAGTTCTCAGTGCAAATTTAAAAATTTTTATAAAAATTAAACAAAGTATGTGTGTAAAGATAGCTCCGACAGTAAGCTTCGTTTTGAACAGCCCTCTCTTACTTTACGTACTTCTCGCTCAGAAATTTCTCATTTAAAGACTGTTAACTTAACATAATTGATTTCCTATAACATTTTAATACAAGTATATGGACATTTTTTAGAGCAAAACAAATCGACCAAAATCGAAATGGTGGGGATAATGTGGATTATAGAAGCACAAGGCATCGCAAGATTCAGAACTGAAGAGATTTTATTCAGAATCAGGAGAAATTTCGTTTTGAAAAATGGTGAAATGAAAATGTTAAACTCTCAAAAAATTTATTTATATGAAAATGTATAAAAAGAAATATTTATAATCTTTTATTTATAATTAGAAGGAAAATATAGAAATTACATGATGTTTTTATTCAGTTCACCTGCAAAAGTTAAGTGAACAACCCCAAAAGAAAAGTGGAAAAAACCGCCCTAAAAAAATGTATGTACGATTTTAACCTTGACTCATCTTTTGAGCTGCGAACATCACATGAAAGAGAGTTTTAAAAATGTATTTTACTACATAAAGAACTTTAAAGAAATCTTGCGACTGACTAATCAAAATAACAGACAATACAAAAATAAGTCTCGTATTCTTTTTCGGGTCATATTTTGTAGAAATAAAGATTTGAAATCACATTCAACAACATTCAGCCGCCTAAACAGGAGCGGATACATGGAAGCACACATGAACACTGATGATGGAAGTGTAGCGGCTCCCGAAAAACAATGCCGTTTCTGTTCTGCCATGTAAGTGGAAATTAATTGTTAATTTTTCCCATGTTCCTTTGAAATATTGTCCCATATGTAATTCTTTGTGACTGAAAAATCGTTACGGAATACTCACTTTGAATTGCAATCATTAAAGGCCTCTTTAGCCGACCGCAAAAATCGTAAAAGTATCTTAAATGTAAATCTACCGTAAACGTAAATGTACCGTAAATGTAAATGTACCGTACATGTAAATGTTTGTGTACCTATAGAATACTTAAAATTGTGTCTCAGGTTTTTTATGACATAAATAAAAAAATCATTTATACATATGAAAAATCGAAACAGTGATGGGAGTTCAATATGTCCAAAGTATTTCTTTTGTGTGGAAAAAGTACGCAAACTATTTAAATAGTATCCATAAAAAAATAATTTAGGTTTGAAATGTATTTTAAAGAAAATTTGTATTATCTGTAAATAATTTTTTCTACCCTTTTGTTTGGTATTATTATTATCTAAAAATCATTTTTTGAATCCTTGTTTGTACAGATATATGCTTACATATGTTCAATATTGACACTTAAATTCTGCACAAAATAAGTACATACGATTGCTAAATTATATAAAGAAAAATTAATTGATTAAGAAATATACAAAATGTATGTATACAAATGTATGAATGTATACAAATTTAACAACTAAAATGGTTCAAATATGAAAAGAAAAAATGTACCAAAAAAAGGGCAACTGTGCCGCATTTATATTCAACATACATGCATTCCATCACTGACTACATTTTTCACGTAAAATCGTAATGAAATTCTATTTTCTACAGGTAGGTACGTTATGGCTAGCTGACATTTCGGTAGATAGGATCACCTGAAACGACTACATTTACGGTTCTATATTTACGGTCGGCTAAAGAGGCTTTAACAAACAATTTAGTTCGAAAAATAATAACATTTAAAAAAAAAATATAAAAAAATAACAGCTTTTTTTAAAGAAAAAAAAACAACAATATGTAGCGATAAAGAATAAATTTTATGATGCAATTCTCATCTATTTCCATACTTACACTACGATACTTTGTTGCATGTAATTTTAACTTTAAGTGGCAGAAGAAATACGAAATCAAATACAAGTCATAAACAATGCAAGTCATTTTAAATCTGCCATATTTAAGCACTTTTCGTAGTTATTTTTTACTATTTGTAAACGTAAAGACAAAGTTTTGATTTATCTGTCGTAACTGTAACTTTTATTACTATTTATTTTTGAAATTTCTCCTTTCTTATTTATTCATATGTAATTCTAAGTATTGTCTATTGTTTTTTTACTAAATTAGTTTTATGAAGTTGTTACATACATATGCCAAATTACTAATCAATACTATAATACAACATACTCTTGTTGCATTGAAATGAAGAATTTTGAATAAAATAAATAAATAAATAAATAAATAAATCTATATTTTGCTATTTCAACAAACTCACTTAAAATGAAAATTGCATACAAAATAATTGCACAGAGTAAATACGGAAGAGGTCAATTGACTGAATGTAATTCAGGAGCTGCACAACTCGAATAGCATCCCGTATTAAAGGCTATCTGCTTTTACAAATAGCGTATGCTAAAATAAAAACACTTCAGGACAAATTTAAACATTTTTTTAAGTTCCTGTTCACTTAAACTTTGTGACGTTCTAATACATTTCATTATAAAAATAAACTAATTTAATATACATAATAATAAGATCATATAAATTGTTGACTCAAAAAATCACGCACAAAGAGAAAGCATTATTTTTTTTCTTTTATACTTAATAAGCAAAAAATCCCCCAAAAAAATAAAACCCAAGAAAGCATAAACGCTGTTAAGTGCTTATTTGATGAAGTACTGACAAACTTTCATACTTACATTTTATATTATCTATTGTTACAGTAGTTTGGGGTAAAATCAGAATATACATATAATAAAGTTTTCCATCTATTTGTCCTCCTTTTCCGATGCAAAGATTTACTTACACTTCTTGGAAGATGAAAAGACTTTACAATAATGATAATGTCTTGAATACGTGCGACATATGCACCTTGTAATAAATATAGCAAAAAAGTTTTTAGCAACTCAATCTATATGTTAAGCAATCTACATATGAAAGCGGACTAAAAATTAAAAAAAAATTAACAGAAAAACGAAAATGGAAACAATTTTCTTTTAGAAATGAGTTTGCATTAGTCTTCTTGGGGGTGGGGGTTTTCTCAGAGGTTAAAAGCTCTGTGTCTGCTATCCACTTGAGGGTAGCAAGAAGTGATTCCTCTGCCCGAAATTCCCAAGCATCTCACAACTTCCGGTCTGAGACCAAGTGCTCCCTGGTAATATCATTCAGGCACCCGTCTGATGGCAGCTAAAGTGAGAAGGCGTACACTGCGGAGTATTCAGAGTACATACTAACACCGACGCGTCTCTAGAAAGTAGGTGTCAACCTGATAACAACTAGTCGCTGAAACTGAACTGTATTTATCCGGCCTAGCGGTACGTTGGCAGCCCCAACTCTAGAATCGGAAGCTTTGGCCTAATCAGTCAATCTTCCTAAATTCAGACGATTATAGAAACATCAACAAATTTGGCGCCCCATGTTCTACGTGAACATTTTATTTAAATATTTATTTTACATTTTTGTATTTATATTATTTTTAGATAAATAAAGGACATATAAGTCTTCTTCATTTGGCGAGGGATACAGAGAGACAGAGAGAGAGAGGGAGAGTGAGAAGGAGGGAGAAGGTGGGAGAGAGTTTGTGGAATGAAAATTTACCCAATATTAGTAATTTGTATTAAAAAAAATCGTTGAATTAAAGCTGCTTTAGTTGCAATAATAATATTATTGTGTACAACACATTTCAAAATCCATCTTTGAAATTCTTATTTTTATTTCCTGCTTAACATTCCTCCAGTCAACCAGGCAATCATACTTATTCCATCTTTGACATTCATACACACATACATATATGCTCATATACATTCATACATGCATAATTTATGAAATTTCTTCGTTTTTTTTAACATTATATAATTTCCATATGCATGAGCTTTAGCTGTATGGAGACTGTTGTTATAAGAACAATAAAGCCTCGCGACTACTCTTGAGTCTTTTCTTGTTGTTCACATTTGCCTTTTTTACAACAATTTTACAACAACTTTACAAAAACTATTCCTATTATTTGTTGATGTTGCTGTTGCCGCTGTTGTTGTAATGTTCCATTAAGAAAACGTACTTATTTTGAATACAATTTAAAGCGTACAAGTTACCTTGTTAAGAAGGCTGTCCTTTTTAAAAATACCTTTTTATACACAAAATATTTAGAGCAGGTACCTTTTTATTTATACTTCCATAAAAGTTTCTCAAAATGCCAATGATCAAAAAAATAAGTTTAAGTGTGAATTTTAAAAAAGCATTTAGACAAACACAAAACATAAATTAATTCAATTTCGCCCTAATACGGTACTAATTTCTCTGCTAAAAAATAATATTAGTACTACAAGAGTCTGTTAAATATCTTAGAGGACTCATGGATAAATTTCTCTCTCTGCGCTAGATGCGATAAGAAAATGCAATATCGATAAATTTTATCCAAACATGATTAGAAGACAGTTTATTATTGAAAGGCTACCTTACATAGAAATCATCTGGATCCCTGGTCATTCCGGAATATAAGGCATTTTTATTCCCCTTGAAGGGAAAAATGCTATTGTGAATATCCCGTGAACTTTTCTTCTCGCTATCAGTTCTAAGTGAAAGTATAAAAGAGAAATTTTAAAAATTTAATAATAATTCAAAAAAATTAAGTTTTACAATGGAGAAATACAAATTTTTCGTTATAAATCAAATGTTTTTAAGTGTAAATAGGGATTCTTTAAATATTTTAGACACAGTGAAGGATATTACAACAACAGTTGTATACCAAAATAGTTGTTGTAGTCCAAAAAGGTATTGTGGAGAATTATTATTAAGAATAATGCACACTGTTTACTGATCTTGTCTTAAAAAGAAATATATATAAACCTTTATTTATAATTAGAAGGAAAATGTAGAAATTACATGATGCTTTTATTAAGTGCACCGGCAAAAATTAAGTGAACTAAATCAAGGGAAAAGTGGAGAAATCTCCCTGAAAAATATTATTCCTAAAAAGGGGATTTTTTTTGTTGCGAACTATTCATGAATAGAGCATCAGGGAAACTCGGAAATACTTCGAGGGGAAAAAAATCTCCCTATAGGGGTAACAAATCAAAATATCGAATTGAATAAAAACCCATTCAAAAATATCATATAATAAAATCTAGAGTTGAGGGTGAGCGCTACTTTCAGCTCAGCTCGCTAAATGAATGAATGGTTTTTGTTCGGGAAACACAGGACACTGCGACCGAAGGTGTATTGTATCCCTTGCCAGGTGCTAGAGCACTTCATCTAGACATGCTTTCCTGAGGAATCTTAGCTGCAGTGTTGCCGTTTAGCTTATTTGGCCCCTAAATTATATATTTTTACTTGAGTGTAGAGACGTACAATTTTCATGATTTCGTAAGTTTTAACAAAAAAAAAATATTTTTTTTCTATTCTCACATTAATAATACTTTTTTTAATTTTTGTTAAACAATTTTTTTTCGTTAGCTGGCAGCATCAGTGGTCATATAATAAAGACGTCATAAACATGTGAATGCAGGAATAAAAGGCATTTATTTAAAAGAACATTTTTCCAAAAGTTAGTTTTATAAAACGTATTTTTTATAAGCACTTTTTCGAAAGGTACCTTTTTAAAAATTACTTTTACAAAAGGACTTAATTTTAAAAAATACTTTCTTTAAGTGTATGTTTTTATAAGCAGCTTTTTTATAAGATACTTTTTTAAAAATTTGTTTTTTTCAAGTTACTTATTTATCAAAGAATTTCAAAAACTTTTGTTTGTTGAGGGTTTTTAGCAAAAAAAAAAGTTTTTGCAATTTGAAAATAGGTATCGAGACAATCTCGATTAATAAATTTAAACATTTACTTATTTATTTATAATGCATTTAATATTTACTTTTTTTAAAAAGTGTTTTGAAAAAAATAATTTCGTAAAAGCCTTAAAATGCACTTTATTGCAAAAGACTTAAACTTCTTAAAGACACTCCTTTTTAAAGGTATTTTTATGA
This sequence comes from Gymnocheta viridis, assembly GCA_956483585.1. Classification (NCBI taxonomy): domain Eukaryota; kingdom Metazoa; phylum Arthropoda; class Insecta; order Diptera; family Tachinidae; genus Gymnocheta; species Gymnocheta viridis. The sequence continues at coordinate 3,836,276 of OY101444.1, forward strand.
AAAGAAACGTTTTTCATAATAATATTTATTAATTTCATTTAAGGTAAATAATTTTTTTATGAGCGATACTTTTACGAGTGTACTTCAAATGTACTTCTGTGTTCTGTGCATTGACAAATGATTTCTAATAAAAATATGCCAAAAGGCTAAGTAAATGTGTGATTTGAAACACTCCTGCATAATGTATGTAGATTCTGCTCTTACTTAGCGTTCGAGTACATTAAGTACTTTCTTGTAAGAGATTGAATGATTTACAAGTATTTGAATTAATTTGTTTGTATATTTGCAGAACGTAAGTGTGCTTGCTGCGATAGTATTAAAGGATTATTTATTTATGTATTGTTTTCTTTTAACTTCTTCTACGCGTCTTCCAATTGTTTTCTGGTTATTGTATTTTCTATCTGTTGACAAATATATCTTGTGACGTCTGCACCTTACAGATTGTTACTTTATTTATTTATTTATTTATTTGTCAAGCTTCGTGCAATAATCATCAAGCAGTAGTTTGCACTTGGTTAACATTAGTATTACGCATTTGTTTTATTTTATTCTCTTTTAAGTTGTTCTCGGTAGTAAAATGGTTGAGTGTTAAAAGGTTTTTATTGTTTTGTTATAAAATATTTATGTGGCTTATGATTTTTGATTGAAAGTATATAATCATGTACATATATTTTACTACAGTCATGCATGTGATTGCAATTGTCATTAGAGGATCATTATAACTATTCGCAAAATTTATGTTTTATGTCGTAAAAAAGATTTCTCAATCATATTGTGCATTGAGCGAATTTTATATGAAAAGAAAACACTCGTTTTGCTTTCTGCTTGTATCATAAAGAACTTTATTATTTATGATATTTTTCACAGCCGAAATAGTGGCATTGAGTTATGGTCAGCTCAATATTGGTTTGCCGCCCCGTACCATTTAAAAAACAAATCGATAACGAATAGTTATGCTTTAGCAAAATTCTTCAAACAATTTACTATCTCTCTTTTCAGTATTTTTTTAGGTCATAAAGGAAATTGTTTTCCTTATTAATTTAGCCCAAAAACTTTTATATATTTTCTTATTCCCTTTAAATAATTAGCATTCTTTTGTAATGTTCAAACCCATTTTTATCTGCAAGATTTTTTTTCACTATAAGCCTTAAAGTTAAAAAAGAAAAATTTAGCGTTTGTCTTAAAAGAACTAACACTGTCTGATAAATGTCAATTTTACTTTGACTGTTCTCACGATATATTGGTAGCTTATTTGTGCAATTCTTTTTTTCTTTATTAAATTTTTTTCTATCTACTTTTTTTCTTTATTTGCAGTCATTTTCTTTCTATCTAGCAACTGTTTAGCAGCAATTCCCACTGCCATTTCAAAAGTCCTTTTGAATGTAGTTTAGTAACTAGCAATCAAGCAGCCAGTCAGTCAACCAACAAATCAACGAAGCAACAAATACACACACGTACTCAAATGCACAGACAAACCAACACTCATGCATTCAAAAGGATGTTTACAATCGCAGTGGTATTAAGCCGGCGAAAAGTACGTTTCACTGGTGGGACATTTTATGCCTCTTGGATTGCATTTGACAACTTTTTAATTTGGTTTAGTCTCAAGTACCAACATTCGGCGTGAATAAGTTTGTAATTTTATTTATTTTTATATTATTTTATTTTTGCTGATATTTTCTGCAATTTTGTTAGTTTAGAAATAAATTTCTTTTATTTTTATGTTTATTATTCCTTCGTTCAACATTTCGTTTTGCTCGACTTTTTTGCAATGAAAACTTTATTTGCTTAATAGAAAGTATACCGTTGAATGTATGAGTGAAAATAAATGAAAATAAGCCAGCAAACAGAAATGAAAACAATTACGCACACACATGCACTTATGTACATACACATGCTTAGGAAGTTCGTTTTAAAGAGTCCCACATATAGAAAGGAACATTTAAAAATATCTTTTTAAAAGAGTGTCAATTGAAATAAGAATACTTTATTCAAAAATAAACTTTTTAAAAAGAAATATTTTAAGTTACTTAAAATTATCTCTTTAAAAAAGTAACTTGTTTGAAAAGTACTTGTTCCAACAACTATCATTATAAGGAAATTTTGTTAAACAAGTAATTATTTAAAGGTACTTTTGAACTTAGGGGTTACACGATGAAGTTTTGTCTATCAAGTTTCAATATATTCACACTTTTTTACTAATACACTCATACTTTTAAACCTTGATACGAACTTGCTTTTGAAATTCTCTTTCCATCGAGTGTTTCAATTTATTGTCAAGAAAACATTTTTTGGTTTGTTTTTTACAAATATTATGCCGCAATTCAAAACTAGTAATTGAAATCAAATAATCAAATATTTTTGTGAATAAAATTAAATTTGAAATTCTCTTTCCATCGAGTGTTTCAATTTCCTGTCAAGAAAACATTTTTTGGTTTGTTTTTTACAAATATTCTGCAGCAATTCAAAACTAGTAATTGAAATCAAATAATCAAATATGTTTGTGAATAAAATTAATAAGTGTAATCATGTTGTGTGATGTATAAAGCAAACATTTGAAGCTGTTTTCTTGACGATGACATCTAGAAAAATGAAATTGCTTTAAAATTGCGTGCAGCGTGTGAAAAACTTAAAAGAAAAACTTGAACGTGTGGCTGGAGGTTAAGATAATTTTTTTTTAATAATTTGTTTAACAAGTACTTTTTCAACAAGTAACAACCAACTTTTATAAGGAAATTTTATAAAAAAGTAATTATTTAAACGTACTCGTATGTTATGTTTTTAAAGTAACTTATTTTAAAAGTACTATTTACAATAAATAACATTTTAAAAAAATTTCTTAAAAAATACCTTTAAAAATAACATTTTTAATAAAATTGCCAAATAAAAATGTTTCTTATTAAATAAGTAATATTGTAAATAGTTTTCCTATAAAGTTAATAATTGCAAAGTACTTGTTTAAATAAGTAACTTTTTGAGAAAGTGTCTTTGGCAAATTTTTTGCAAAGTTTGATGAAAGTAGCTTTTTCAAAATATTATCCTATTAAAAAAGTATTTTTTTAAAGAAGTATCTTATAACACGGAATATTTCAAAAAATAACTCTTAAATAATTATGTATTGAACATTAAAAACCCCTCCAACAAAAGCATTTTAAAAAAGTGACTGATTTAAAAGTAAAGTAGAATAATAACTATAAGGAAATCATTGCAATCAATCGCTCCCCCTTGAACGGACTTTTTCATGAGCAGACGCGCACACAAGATTGACATAAAAAATTTTCTCTTGGGCGGACATTTCGTTTGTATTTGTGCAATTTTTTCATGTCATAATTTACAAATAAGCTTATCAGTCAACACTATTTTAATTTGGTCGTCTTAAAAACAAGGATCCGTTTGTCATACTAGAACATTAGGGGAACAAATTTCTAAAGTTCATGAAATTTTTGATGACTCAACAGATGAAATTGAACCTTTAGATTTTCAACATATTAACACATAAAAAATCTTCGGCTCAAGCGCAGGATCTTAAAGCATTTGTTAAACGCCAAGGCGATACAGAAACTATAAATATACTTTCATCGCCTCATTTACATTTTCAAGATGTTAGTGCCAATACCAAAAAAGACACCAAAACTAGAAGGGAGGAATATTCATTGAAATAACTCCATTCCGAGACCACTCAAAAGAGATTCCTCTGTATATGTTAAAAAAGAGTAACTTAAAAAAGTAAAATAAAAAATAAATAAAATAATAAAAATTCCTTTGAGAAGTAGATTTTCAAAAAAGTAAATTTAGAAAAGTTTTTTTTTTTATTTGAAACAACGTTTTAAAAAAAGATGACTGGAAAATATCACTGGAAAAAGTACATTTAAACATTTTTCAAAAAAGTAATTTTAAGCAAATATTTTTTTAAAAATTAGCGGAAAAAGTATATTCAAACAAATTTTATGCACATGTATATAGATGTCGTTAGCTGAAATGCAAAACCATGTAACTAAGAAATAAATCTAAACCACGCTTTTTATTAATTACGGTGTATTACACCGAACCGCATTAAAATTTTTAAATTCCTATTATATATAACTGCCAAACTATAAACAAAATGAAAAAGACTACTTCGGTCACCAGAACTATTTTATTTCGTTTTACTTTTATGCTGTAAAGTTGAAAAAAGTTTACTTAAGTGATTTTGCATTTCGCCTGACGATATATAAATACTTCTTTAAAATTGCCGTTGCAAAAGTGCTTGCAGAAAAACAATAGCATTAGAAATTACAAACACTTTTCCTAATTGTTTGCTGGGATATATTTCGCTAACCTCAGTATCAAAGAAAATTGCAAGTGCATAATTTATTTGAAATTAAATTTAAACTGTTAAAAAGGAAATCCGAATTTGGAAACAAAGAAATTCTTAATAGAAAAACTTGCAACAATTAATTGGAATTTATGTTAAGAATTTTAAGTGGCACTTTTTTGTACTTTCAGTTTCCACTTCATTTTGTCAAAAACCACAATTATCTCAAGATTTTATTACCAAAAAAAAACGAGTAAAAAAATAAAAGTATATTTGTGTGATTGTCTTAATTGCTTGAGCAATCGCTCTATTATGTGAAATAAATTTCTCAAATCTATTGATCAATACTTGAGTATAAGTTGGCAAGAGTCTGTGTAGATATGGGATCGTGAGGAACTTTGCACTCACGCTCATCCATGCTCACGATAAAAAAAAGTTTACTCATGCATGCTTATGCACGACCTAATATTTTTAGCTCCCGTTCATGCACGCTCACGTAAGTGGAAAAAATTTTGTCGTAATCACGAAAACTGAAGCTCACAAAATACTCATAAAAAAACTATAAAATATTAAAAATAATTTTTTAAATTAAATGAAAAAATGACAATAAAGGAAAAAACACGAAGCAATCGCACTAAAAATTTACTCATGCACGCTTATTCACGTTTATGCATGCTCACGTGATTGAAAAAAAAAACTAATCACAATCTCACTCTCACTCGTATACCTTCGAAAACACATGTGTTGTATGTAAAGCGTTTGCGTTCCTGGTGATACTTAACAATATTTTATAAGGAAATATGTATGTGTATGTACGAGTATGTATGTATATATGTGCTGTGCTTAGATGCATGACTTTTCCCTGTTCAGTAACACGTTACTTAATCGGCAATCAATCATTGTTTAACAAATGTAGGTGATTTATGGAAAACCAAATATTTATTTTTTTTCCTATGGAAATTTGTAAACCAAATTTATCTTCATGTCGATAAAGTTGTTAACCAGCTGGAAACAAATTAAATATCTAAAATTCCAGTTTGACTTATAAATTTCTTAAGGATTGATTAATTTTAAAAGTTACAAGGTTAAGCATTAAATTTTTCCTTCAATATTTATTTATTTTTTTTTATTTCAAAACAACAATTTTAGAGTTTTATTTCAAAATAATAAAAAAAATTGCAGTTAAGTAAATATAAATTCGTACATGTATATGTTAATATAGGATTAGCCAAATACAAGTATCTTTTTCTGAGATGTATAAAATTTTTTCTGTTTGAGTAAAATGAGTCTCAGGAACTAAGAAATAACGAAGTAGAAGTTGCCAGCCAGTTTGACTATCTTGGAAGCATAATCTCTTAAAATCGCGGGTCAAGTGAAGATATTGACAACCGTGTACAGAAAGCGCGACATACTTTCGGTTGTTTAAGACCCATTTGGAATTTACCTACACTTTCTCAGCACACAAAGCTAAAAATATTTAACACAAATGTCAAGTCCAGTCTCTGCTACGGTTGCGAGACATGGAACGCTGCCCCGCGAGACATGCAGAAGATCCAAGTGTTTGTGAATCGATGTCCTAGAGTGCTGTCCAACAGCAGGCTTTGGGAACAATCCAACCAACAGCTCATGGCCACAGAAATAAAATGCCGTAAATGGCGGTGGATTGGCCACATCTTAAGAAGATAAAGGAACGATATCACAAGAAATGCCACAGACTGAAACCTGCAAGGAAGTCGAAGAAGAGGACGCCCAGCTCATACGTAGAGAAGGCAAATCGATGTAGAAGTGGGCGGAATGGAAAAATCCTGGAGCAAAGTGAGAGCGTTAGCACAAGACAGGAATATATTCAAACAATTTATTAAGGCCCTATGCTCCTTATAGGATCGATGGAAATATACATATATATATAATATTAAACGGCCGACCTCTTTGAGCCAATAAATTTATAGAAGCTTAGCAGAAGGAGCATTCGAAAGTAAGTTTTGAGGAGGAAATACCCACAGCAAACTGGTGTTAAGAGATCCTAAGTTGGGATACCCCAGAAAATCTTAAGTGCTTTCTCTTTTTTTAATTCTCATCGGATCTCAAACAAATCAATATGTCTTTAAGAACCCTGTTTGAAAAGATCTGTTTGAAAATCAAAGTTTCCCAATGTTTCAAAAAATGTGTTGCCCCATAAAGCCCACAATTATTGTAGGGCTATTGAATGACAGTCTGAATAAATAAGAACACATACAATTGTTCTACAAACAAGTCGGATTCGGAATTAATTCTTTTTTTAATCGGATAAATAACAAAAATTACAGGCGTTGAAAAACTTTACTTGTGCCCTACTTTGGGTTTTTTTCTGTACCACGTTTCTGTATTTCTCGCATCGTAAAAGTTTTCACATGAAACGAGTGAATTGAAGAAAACACATGTGAATTGAAACAAATTTCTCACACAAGTGTTTCTTTTTGTATCTTTACATACCGAGAAACTATCTGTCACTTAAGTTATTTTTCAACAATTATTGCAAAGATGTGTCTAAAGGTGTTTCAGTAAAAATATTAGGTGAAAAGTTTTTCACTAATGCCGTCATAAAATTTGAAAATAATGCGATAAGTATTTCTACAAATGAGAGATATTAGCATAAATCTTTTTAAATCAAGAAATAAATACATTTAATTATTTTTTTTAATTTGTTTTAAACTATTTTTTCTTTAAATATTTAAGAAACTGGAAAACATCCCTTGGCTGATGGCGAGCTGCTAGTTTTACTTTATTTTGCGATTCCGCTCCGCTGATTCAAATACTTGAAGACTTTTTCTTTGTGTTGAAAATATGTCAAAAATTATTTTAAAATAATCTTAAAACGTGAGACATTATAATGAAGCAAAATAAAACGCATGGAAACACATTTAATAAAGTATTTTATTATTTATAAAATAATATTCATAATGTTCACCGCCGCCGGCAAAATTGGTTCATCGGCTGGTTTCGCTGTTTCATACACGATTAATAAAAACATTCCAATAAAAAACCTAAATGTGAAAAGGTGCATTTTCCACACACAAATCGAGAAACGATGTAAAAACTTTTATGATGCGAGAAATAAAAAGCCAAAGTAATGATTTGCCTGTAATAAATTTTGTTTCAAATTACTAATTTATTTTGCAGACTGCCCCACTGTGCACATGCCTAAAATAATATTCCACGTGCAGTACAATTTAAAAATGCAATTTTTTCAATGTGTATTTAATTTTGTGTCAAACTCAAAGATATAAACGCTTCGATTATCCTTTATCAGGTATTTATTTGAACCGTTTTTATTTTACAATTTGTAATTTATTCTGTTTGAGTTTAGTTTGAATTCAAGGCATGCGTTTGTTATTATTTTCAATTTCAATTGTTAAAGAAACGCCTAAAAAAATACAGTTAGTTAAACCAATGAAACATATTTATCAAATTGATAAATTATGTATGGAGTATCTTTTGTAAGCCTTTGTTACTTCAATCACATTAAATCTTCATTCAGTTGTTGCACACTTTACTTTAAATCACGCAAAATTATTTTAAACTTTAAAAGTAATTTGATTTAAGGTCGTTTGTTTATTCAAATCATTGATTGCATTCGTTTGGTTTTTTAATTGTGGACAAAAAAAATATGTAAGAAATTCTTTGGAGCTGTTTCAAATTTGTTCACTTTTAGGTTTTGAGCAAAATATTTCGTCAGTATTTTTTATTTGTTTGTTTGTTTTTTCTTGTTAACACAAACACATGAACGTTCAATAATTGAAAAAATAAATTGTGATATTTTAAAACAATTAAATCTTTTTAATCTCTTCAACAGGATCTTGTATTTTTCTATTGTCGTTTTAGCAAAATTGTTTTTGTTGGAGATTAAAAAAAAATTAAATTAAAAAAAATATTATTTTCTCTAATCGACAACAAAAGCCCAAAAGAATTTATTCTTGTTGTTACCAAGAATAAAAAGTGGTTGCTTACGATAAATTATATTGATAAATAATTGGGTACACTGAGTGGCAAAACTTTGTGACACAATGATCTCAGCAAGAAGTAGCTCTTGTTTTTATGCCTCAATGAGTATAACTAGTTACTTCAGTAAGTAGACTTCTATGATTTTCAATGCCCAGCAAACATATCGGTTTCATATCTGATTGAAAATTATTCGAATTTAGAAAATCGGACACAGTAAATTTATGCTTGTGTCATCTCAAAGCGGCGGTTCCGTTTAATTTAAAAATAGTCCTCTGGGCATATATAAAGGGTCCGCCAGATAACTTTTTTTTTTGAAAATGCTATAAAAAAACTACTGAATATTTTCTCAAATTTCTTTTTTTATTTGAAAGTACAATCCTTCCGGTTAATAACGAAAAATAATTTCATTCAAATGGCTGCCTCGGCTGGCCATGCAGTATCCTACACGATCGGTCCAATTTTTAAGCACATTATCGATTGTGTGCAGCTGTATTTCACTAATGGTTTCACGAATATTGTCCTTTAAAGCGTCAATTGTCTCTGGCTTGTCGGCGTAACACTTATCTTTGACGGCATCTGAAAAGATGATTTTTTTTTGGCAAAATCGGCATCTTCTGTAAGTCTATCGCAGGCCCACTTAGCGAAGGGGAAAACGCACTGGACACAACCATATTCGTTCAGCGGAAGGATAAAACTAATTATCTGCCAAATCAGACATGAGCTAAGTACTACCATTCACGAAATAAGCACTAGTTAAAAAAAGTTAGATGGCGGACCCTGTACATGTATGTATGTACTGTAGATAAGATTCTCGTATGAAACCTTAGTTGATTAAACCAAGCAGACTTGGGTCGTACTCGTTCAGTAGCTTGTTTTAAACACAAGCCTTTGATCGAATCCATTTAAATTATATGTATGAGTCTGATCGCATGTTTCTGTCTAAAACTAGATATTAAACGATTTTTGAACCAAGTCTGCTCATTTTAAATATAAGCCTTTGATCAAACCCGTTTAAATTAGACACAAGTTTAATCAATAGACGGGTGTCCAACAGCTCTTTTGAACTAAAATAAACCTTTAGACTCATCGCCGTCCCGAAATTATCTTCACGTATATCACAAAATCTAAAAAATGAGATAAGACCGCTTCTTCTAATAATTCAATAGTTGAAGAATCAAACCTGACGTGTGAACCAGATCTAAGATCCTGAACTTGTGCTCCGGAAGTAGTGCAAATCTAATAACATTTTTGTATATAATTTTGAAACTTTAAACTCAATTTGCCAAAGAACATTTTTTTGGCGATACGTAATTTATATGGGTTTGATCAAAGGTCATGTCAAAGCAAAAGCGTGAATGTAAATTAACTGTGTATAGAAACAAAGTTTAATTCGATCTTGATCGCAGCAAGTTCGAAGAGAGCTGAGGGATACAAGTCTACTTATCAAGACTAGAGATGTGTGCAACAGATTTGTTTGAATTACTTGATACACTTGTGTCTAAAGCAGGGTACTCTGTTCATCATTTCGTGCGAACTGCTGTCAAAAGTCCATGTCAAAAGTTACATTAATTGATACGTTGCAGCACAAGCTCTTAAAATTATTTTGTTCTCCATTTGTTTTCACACATGGTTTTTGTTTACATAACAAAAACAATGTTGCTTACTTAAAGGCAATAAAAACGTTAAATTTCTTCTAAATCGTAGTGTTGTCATTACTGGCTAATTGTCAAAATTTTCTAACGAAATAATCAATGTTGCTCAACACTTTTCGCAAATTCAAACAGAGTACTAAGCTTAAGACGAACAGCTTAAGGAGTTCGACAGAAGTCTACAAGTTGCGATCATGTTCGTATCAAACCTTGTCTCACACAGCTAATTTTAGTTCAAAAGAGCTGTTGCTCAATAGTCTAATCAAGACATTCAATAGCTCTGCTGAGTAGCAACAGCATCTAGATATTTGTTGGTTTATAGACTTCCTCGTTCGCCACTAGCATGATCATCAGCCCATTTAACCAACATGTCATATGTGGCTGGTTGCAGTCTCTTATACATTTTATCTCCCTTTCCACACTATTAAGAAGTTCATGACAAATAATAGGGGTCATACCGATTCCCGTAGTAGCAAAAGATTGATGTTTTGTAAATTTATTTTAAAAGTAATTTATTTTAATGCATTTATTACTACATCATTCTTTACCTGTTAAATATGTCGTAATAAGTAGGAACCAATAGATAACATTGTCGTCATCACTGGGAACGGATTCGGGAACCTCTAACGCTGTAACTTAAAACCAAACGTGACTGTATTTAAACTTTTGTTTGAAATCCCTTTCACATACTGCGTTTTGTATACCTACTTTCGAATTGTTCTTTATGCTCTTTAAAAATAATCTACAATAATTTTGTTTGCCTTTCATCACATGTTGTTGCATTCGCTAACTCCTTATTAGTATGACAGCAAAAACAAACAAAAAATGGATAAAGCCAGATTGTCATACATGTCACAACGGCACCTGATAAAAATCAATTAAACGCTCCAGAATTTTAAATGCAGTATAATTTTTTTTATTGCAAAAATAATAATTGAATAATTTAAAAAAACTGAATTGTTTAAAACGAGGGAAGTTGTATTTATTAAATTAATTTAAGATTACTTTCGATGTGTTAATGTTTTTGTTGTTAAAAAAAAACAACAAACTTTAATGAATAAAATTGGTTTGTTAAACATGATTTGTTCAATAAGTAAAAAGCTTTTGAATGGAGTTTATGGGACACGTAAGTGGATTTAAAATCATGTCATTTCGTTAATGAATCAACAGATTTATTTAAATAATTATAGATTTAAATCGATATTGAAATAGTGTTTGTTTCAGTTTTAAATTAATTTAATAATAATTATTATAATATTGTTGTTGCGAGAATATCTCAAATAATTAAATTTAATTTAATACATATTTTAAGCTTTTGTTGATTATTAAAAAGAAATATCCATCTACTATGGAGCTCTCAATTTCCTTTTGCTTAACGTAAAAATATGATTTCCTTAAATTTAACTTTGTTTATTTTGCAGAATGTTTTATTACCCTTAAAAACCTTGAATCTTATTCTAAGATTATTATTGTGAGATTTTATTGACAATTAATTATATTAGTTTTTTGTGCCGGATATTTTGTTTCTTTCAAAATAAAAAGGAAACGATATATTTTTAACAATATCAATCGATTACACGTGTATCAAGAGCAGCAACATCGGAAATAAAATCAAAATAAACAAAACAAATAATACAAAGAGAAAATACAAATACAATTGACAATATAGATGAGAAAAATTATTTCATGTGATTTTATTTTAAAATATATTGACATTTAATTGAAAGTAATTTTTAGATTAGGATAATGTTCATAAGATTTTATGAAGAAAGGAATTGGAAATGAGTTATAACTAGTTATGCGATTGAAAAATAAAACTCAATTTTAATTACACTGTGCTATAGTAAAAAAAACTTGTGAAATAGGACTCATTTTTAAAAATTTTAATAAATAAATAGTAAAATAATAATAAAAAAATTTTCAATTTTTAAGGCTTCGCCGACAAAAAAAGTGTAATGTTAACAGTATTGTTTGTTTAATTTGGGAAGATCTCAAATTTTCCGGCATTTAATAACGCCAATGGTTAAAAATATTACGGCATGTTAATATGCCAAAAAACTTTAGCATTCATTTGTTCTTTTTTTTGCATATTTACCTGCCGTAATATTTTTGGTAATTTTTTAACTGTTTTGAATAGAAGAGAAGTTAAATTTTTTATACACGAAAAGAATAATTATTAGCATATACAGAACGGTAGTATTTTAATGCCAAGAGTTCAAAATTGCGGGTAGGTCTTACAGGAACATTGAAGTTTGGTTGACTAAGTAGGAACTCTGAATCAACATCACCACGAATCAGATCCAGAACAAATAAAGCACTCAGCGTCAATCGTTGACTTTTTAGAGTAGGCAATTTTATCAGAGCAAGTCTGCTATGATACGGCGGCAAGATATAAGAATTACTACCAAGACCACGAAGACAGAAAATTAAAATTTGTTTTTGTACCGACTCAATACTATTAATATAAATAGAATAACAAGGCTCCCAAACAGTAAGTCCATACTCAAGAATTGGTCGAACAAGAGAAGTATATAAAAGTTTTATAGTATAAGGATCTAGAAATTCCTTTGACCAGTGTTTCATGAATCCAAGTACCTCATAGGCTTTATTTACTATTATAGAGATGTGATCACGAAGTTGAGCCTATGATCCAACGGTATGCCAAGATCTAATATGGTTTGAACTTTATTTAAAATAACAATATTAATATAATAAGAAGTATCGATCGGATTGTGTCTGAAAAATGGCATGTGCTTGCATTTCCAGATATTTAACTCCAATAAATTATATCCGCACCATTGATGAAAATTCCGAAAGACAGCACTTAATAAAGTATGTCCATTAATATCGTTAAAAAATTAAAAATTTTAACATCCTCAACGTACATCAGTACTTTAGAATGCAAAATAACAGTAGGAAGATCATTGATGAATAAAGTGAACAAATTGGACCCAGGTGACTGACTGCCTTGAAGGACACCAGAATGTACTTGAATGATTTTTGACTAAAGCCTATAAAAGATAATTTGTGCAATAAAATATTGTGGTTAACTTTATTGCACGCCTAAAAAATCGGTGTATATCACATCAGTTTGCATTTTATTTGAAAAAATTAAACATTTTAGGTTGATCAATCATTTGTGGAACCATGTACACCCAATTCTGGTTTTATATGAATTTATTCTACAAACAATTATTTCATTATGTTCTTATGCGATTTAATTTTCTATTATTAACTGTATCAGACATGCCGGGGATTAGCGCTATCAGAAATAAAAATATCAACATCGGAATTGGATGCAACTCGTTCAGCTGCTCTTTTTAGACAAAAACCTTTGATCAAACCCATTCAATTTATACGTGTTTGATCAAAGGTTTTTGTCTAAAACGAGCGGCTGAACGAGTTGGATCTAACTCTAATCAAAATTAAGCGCATGTTGGAGAGCAGATTGGCCAGATTGCGTTTCAAATAGCAGCCAGTTCCTTCTAACATGCTGTTGGAGGAGATATTGATGAATTGTTGTTAGATAAGGCACTTAGTGATATCATTGGTTTTGCGCTTGAGACACCCGATACCAAAAAAGTTAGTTATCATAACAAAGAGATTCCTAACCTCACTGCATCTATAGTTACAGAAGGACACAAAATGGCAATTAATTTCGCCGATCATTTTCGCAGGCATAATCGTAATGAGGAAATGCTGCGAAATTCAACATGATGTGAAATTATTGATCGGTAATTATCGGGAACCACATAAAAGTCTTATCAAAACGGGAGGTCAGGGGGCAAATTACGGCATTCGATATCGAACGAAATCCCATAAAATATTTTTTGAATTTGTATGGAAATTTCGATATCGAATGCCGTAATTCGCCTCCAGCTATTGATAACGAAATTTGTGACTAAATTCTTTGAACCTTCACCAGTAGGATTTGGAAAATATTTCTAGCGATGAAGGTGATGTCTCTCGCGAACGAATGTGGTTATTAGAAAGTGGTACTGATTGAAAATTATTTTTTATATGTTTTCAAGTTTTACGATTTTTCTGATTTTTTTTTAATGACAAACTTCTTTTGTAACATTTTGTTCGAAAGCCCATGTCTTTTTTAATTTATTTTTAATAGAGATTAAAATAAGCCCAACTCTATACAAATCAGTACAACCTCACTAATCCGGACACTCGCTGATTCGGACTATCCAGTGATTCGGACATTCAAATTTTTCGGACAGTTTAGAAATTTTTCCTCTATAGTCTGAGCAAGTGTTCTTTTTTCTCAGTAAAATTTGTGTGGCGAACTCTTTTCAAAAGCTATTTTATGGGTTAAACAAACCAAAGCGACATAAAAGGATATTTTATTTTTAAAAGAATTCAAAAATTGAGCTGAAAAATTACATAAAAACTCTTATTTTTCAAAATGAATATTTTTGGTCACTTTTAGTATGTTTCTTTATGTTTTCTGTAAATAAATTACACTCGTATACAAATGAATTCATTATTTTTCTTCTCGGTAATAAAAATAAATTATATACATATGTACATTTATGTATTGCGTTTAAAATTTTATTTTAACCGTACTCCGGACGATCCACTAATCCGGACAGTAGCTGAAACTATGTCTGTCCGTCTTATGGAGGTTGTACTGTATTTGTTAAACGAAAATATAAAAATTTTTAATTAATCGAATAGGTAATCAAAAACTAATCGCTTAATCGATTAATTAAGCCAATGAGTTACACTGCGCAGTGTATTTTATGTTCAACTAGTTAAAACTCAAGAGAATTTTAAACCCTCGCATGACCTTTAGTTAATGACTTTCCTTCATATGTCAGGGCAAAAATATATTTTCAAATTGCTGAAGATCTTGTCAAGCTAAAGAAAGACAAAAAAGATATCTATCAAAACATGCAACATCCATCTCTTAACAGAAATGCGCCGACATATGAAATACAAATGTCACCTTGATACTGAACGAAGCGGTCAAAATAAAAATTGCAAATCATTTATAGAATTAGACTGACAATTGTACACTATAAAGTGCGTCATTAACGCAGTTTTAAGACTTTTTTTATAGTTTTCTTTTACACAGAAATTGAAAGTGAAAAATATATGGTATTTAAGCTTTAATTTAATGGCCAAGACACATACATACACACGCACACAAAGATATTTACGCAGAAAACAAATTACAAAACCATGGGCTCGTGGTGGCTTATTCAACTAAAAGACTTTAAAATCAAAACACGTTGATTTTTTCAATAAACAAACAACTACAAATAGCAGTTAAAATAAAATACTTTAAAATTAAAAGAAAAAAAAATCACAAAAAATCAGATTAATTTCAATTTCGATATTGTGAATGCAAAATAATGCGTTCACATTTTGTTTCTTTTTTTACCTGCTGAACGGCATGTAAATGTTTGAACTTGAAATTTTATGAGTACAAAAAAGAATTATGCAAAAATATGCCTAAACATGGAAAAAAAAATATAGTAAATGACAGGATTTTTTTTCAACGATACTTGCTGGAATATTAATAAGCAAATAAACAAAATCCTGACGTTTGACAACTTCCTGCAAAAAACAGCAAAAAAAACAATTAAATCAATAATGCATACACTGAAAAAAGACATGCAACATATAAACGAAATCTGAAGTGCTAAATAATTGCACGAAATTTCTTAATTTCGCAGCACGATATTTTTTGTAAAATATAGACAAAATTCTTGTATGCAAAAATAAAAATTTTAAAAACTATTTTTGTTGGGGTTGCGAACTTTCAGATTTAGATTGGAGCATTTGATTTCTAAGCCGACTTGTATTTTACTTAACGCTGAATTCACAAATGCAAGCAGTGGCATGCAATTGTTGCATACATATTATCAATGAAAAATTGTTAGAAATAATTGAATCTCTCGCTGCAATTAGCTTTTCTGTTTAAACATGCGAGTGCAAGTTCATTTTCAAAATGCCGTCGAAGCGTAAACTTGAGAAAATGTTTTAAATTTTGTTTACATTTTAACTTGTTGGTTTGTTTACAAAATAGAATTACCGAATTAACCATACAGAGACATATTTGGAGAAACCGTTTATCAATTTTTATTATTAGTATTATTTTTATGATATTAATCCTCTATAATTAACACATTTGCGTTTTGTATGTGCCTCTGAAAAAATAAGCTTAATTATTTATTTAACAAGGTAAAACTTCAATTACAGTTTTACATTATTGGAGCAAATTTGCAATAAATGTTTAACATGGTAACACAATTCACAATCTTGTGCAAATGGTCTTTCATCATAGCATTTGCAAAGTGGTGTAGCATATTTTTACTCTACACTAACAAAATACAAAGACATGCACTTGCTACTCTTGCATAAATAAGCAATACCTAAAGGTAGTAAGTAGTATTTGCAACACTTAATTGCAAACCAAAATACCGAAATGTTCTCTCGCCGCTCATTCATGCATGTGCATGTGTAAATGTAAATAAATAAAAAAATGTCCCATATCTGAGTGAGAATTTCATCTTTTGCAAAAAAGTATTCCAAAATAAATCAACAAGGCCGTTCAAGATTACTGGAAAATGTTTACAATTGCAAAAATATGCAATCTCAAATGCACAAAATTGTGAATAGGGCTATCATTTTGACATTTAACCCTTTAAGGTCCAACCTCTTGCAAATAATTTTTTTCAGTTTTAAGGCCGAGGCACATAGAATCCGTCGTACGTTATACATTGCTTTTTTCAACTGACAACTAAGTTAAAATAAAGGTTTTCTTATGAGCTTTGTCACATGCGCTACGTCTCCGTCAACGCAAAGTGCTAAAGGTGAGCAACTTTTAACTTTTAACGTACGTTGAGTACTTTGAAAACTATAACTTTTTTTTTGCATTGTTTTTATTAAGCTTTTTGTGTTGTGTGGTGACAAAAATAAATTAAATAAAAATAAAAATAAAAAAACAGAATATCCTCCAACTCTATTGAAAATGTGAACTTTAATCAAATGAAGCTGATTTAATGTCCGTCAACAAAGTACTCATTGTGTCAACCTCCTCCGCCGATACTTTAACGCCAGTTGAAAAAAGCAACGTATAAAGTATGACGGATTCTATGTGCCCCGGCCTTTAGTATTCTTTTTTTTTTAATTTGAATTTAATGAAGGGAAAATTTGTAAAGAGGCCGATAGGAAGAATGTCAAATATTTTAGAAATTAAAAACGTTAAATTCAATATTGTTTTAGTCATAATATTTTAGTAATAAAAAGCAATTATTGACATAGATGCTAAAAGAAATTTAGAGCTTAAAAGTTGATGAGATTATTTTTAAAGTTCACTACGGCAAAATTATTACAATAAGAAGTTGTGCTTCATTGAAATCCATTGTAAGGTAGCAGATTCAATTTGTTGCTCAACTATATGAGTCCACGATTTGAAACTAGATATTGTAGCATAGTTATTAAATTAAAATAAAACTTGCAATTGTCTATACTTATTCGCATTTATAAAGACTTAATGTACTATGGGGCTATAAAGGGTTAACGGCATTCGCATGCAAAATTTGCAGCCACTGCAGCTGTCATTCCGAAAAATGTGGGTGTGTTAAGTTTTTCGAACTGTTAGCGTTAGCATGTGTAAGCGTTAAGTAAGGCTGAAAAAGTTTTAATAAAAAATTCTTTAAAATCGTTTGTTTTTAACACGAAAGTTTTTCGATACTTTCGTAAAAAAATTCGATCTCAACTTTTTTCGTAATACAGTGCATGTCCAGGAGCAAGAAGACTCTTTATTACGGATTCTCAATAGTACGAAAGGTCAATGCAAACAGATTTACTATTCTATAGTACGAACGGATTGCCATTTCTTACTATTCGATAGTACAAATACGAATAGCAATATTTTTAGAAGCATTTTTTATTTGTTCTCTGTGTGATTGAAGTTTTTGTTTTCAGTTGAAATTTTCACTTTTCTTTTCTAAGGTAAAGAACTTATCCCTCCGTTCTTATAAATATTTTCAAAGATAACTTCTTACTTCACTTCACTTGTATCTATGAGCATGTTTTTTAAATTAAAAAAAATTTTAAGTAAAAACAGCGAAAATATTTATTGCATGATTGCATGACTCTTGGTTTACGTGGCTGCCCTCTACACGTAGGCATTCAAGTAGAATCTAGATGATTCCTTTTTTTGCATGACTCTAAAAATTATAGAAAATTTTGGAAACGAGAAATTAAGAATCATCCAAATCAACGACTGACAGTATAAAAAAATTAAATTAGCAACATGTACATTTATGACCAGTCGTATGTGCATGTCAGGAGTGAGATAGAATAGGGGAAGATCTGGTCCAAATACCGGAACTGCGACACCTGATGGATCATTAGTGCCATAGATCTGTAAATTAAAATAAATCAATATCTTGTATGACTCTCCTTAAGAAATTCAGCACGGATATTGGAGAAGCCCGCCTAATATCGTCCGAACACAGAAACCCAGAATGAAAAACACTCCTTCTTCTGTTACATAGGACGATACACTCACAAAGAATGTGTGCAGTTGTCTCGTCATCCTCTAAACATAAACTACACAAGGTTGAACGAACTTGATTACTTTTCCACAGAGGATAGTTAAGTCCAAAGTGGCCAATAAGAAAGAGAGTAACAAGCCGTAAATTATTCCTGTTGAAGTTCAGGATGCCATTATACGAAAATGGTTGCATCAATGTTTTGGCCTGCCTTAACCCAAAAGAAGTCAACCACATTTCCTTAGCGGTCGAAGTGTCATCTCTTTTGACCAGAGATATTACAGTCGCCCGACTTACGCCACAAAACTGGCAGCAGAGTACCTCCTGGGCAGCTCATCCGCTTCCCCACTCCCTAGACGACCGCGGTGGCCAGGTATACAGTAAATGGAAAGCCTGCTTCGTATGGATAGCTTTTGCAATGAGTCAAAGCGTTCTAAAACCAGCCTGGAAAGGAGGGACTTCAGAGCCGCCTGACTGTTGGAAAATATAACTATATGCGCGTCTCTAATGCCCCTATTTAATATATTCAATTAATGTCAACACATTCGGTGATTGCCTGTGTTGCTGCCTGAAATACCGTAGGCCATTCGCCCATCTCAGAATTTAGAATTTAAAAAATTTTATGATTATCACTGGAATTCAGAAAAAAACTCGCGAAAAACTATTTTTTTTCTAAACAAAAAATATTGGTCGATAACAAGAACCTTCCATTATTACGCATATTCCTGACAATAAGTGTGTTCGAGCACCGAAAAGTTTCTAAAAAAAATTTTACTGAACTTTACTGCATTTTACTAAATTGCGTTCGTTTACTCAAGTTACAGTAAATTAGAACACAAATTGAGAGCGTAAATTGACAGTTCATGGCTGAGAATTTACAAATTTTTACTGCAGAAATTTCTGGTAGTAAAATTTAGTAAAACAGAAGCACATGTGATTCAAAAGGTAAACAAGCAAAAGTAAGAAATTAAAAAGTATACAATTGTGAAAAAATTATTTAAAACAAGAAAAACTCAAACAAACTAGTAAAAAAATAATAAGTGAACAATTATATTTAAATTATTCCTTCGTTAATTATGTACATATGTTTATGCCTTTTAAAAGGAAAGGAATATTGTAGAAATCATTTATAGCCTTTTTCGTTGTTATTTTGTTATTTCTTTGGAGTTGCGAAAATGCCAAGTATACGGTTACTTAATACTACACTTGCTTTTAAGGTAGTCAATAGCAAAAACAAATAATCAAATATTTTTGTATAAAATTAATCAGCCACAAATTAGGAAAATCAAATAAAATGAAAATAAACACATTGAAACGATTATAGAAAACAATTTGTTTATATTTTCTTAAAATATTCGTGTTATAATAAATATTGCATCGAGTACCAACCAGAAAAAGAGTTGAGTACTCCAAAGTGTAAATATATTTCAACATTATATTGATTTGCAATCATCTGTTTTCTTAATCTTACGAATTTTTACAATTTTTCCGTTCGCGTACTTTTTTGGGCTACAGCTTTTTTTGAAAATAAATTTTTCAGCTTACTCAGTAATTGCGCATTTACTGCATTTTACTGTAAAAGTACTCGAACGCAGCTAATATATAATTCGAACTACTGAACGTCCTCTGTATGTGCTAAAGCATCCCATATTATAAGAAAAAAATAACTTCGAATGTGTTCTCGTGAAATGGTGCATGTATTATTCTCAGTGTATGTATGTATGTATGTACATACACATTTGTCTGTCCATTAAATATAAAATTAAGTTTTAAGTGTATAAATCTGTGAGCTATAACTCCCCCAGATCCCCGCCTGGTAACGACACTTTTTACAGCTGTGATTTATTTAGAGATGCTTTTATTAATCATAAATTATCGTTTATAATAAAAGTAGCATACGTCTTTATGGCGGTAAGGGCTGGATATATCGTAAACATATCGCTCTTTTATTGCAACATAATCATATCGGAAATAAAGTAAATTTTTTATGTTATATACTGAAGAAAAGGTGTTCCTTAATATTTCTCTATTATGTAAATAAATAATTTCAGAACTACATCTTGAGCTAAAGAGATGTTATTTATACCCACTGACCAGCTAACAACAGCGTATACCTGCTAACATTTTGCAAACTTTAAACGCCTTTTGACAAGCTAGATTTTTGTTTTAGATACAACAGGGAGCGATGTGAATTTACACACTTTTGTGCAATTTTTATTACCCGGCTTATCAAACATAAATCTTCTTTTTATATCACACAATTAATAAATGTCAACATTTGTGCACATTTTCTATTGTTTAGGGTTTAAATTACCAATAAATTTTGATTGGCTATTTGTTTTAGGCTTAAACATATTACACACACACACGGCTTACAACAAAAAAGTTTTTTAAATAATTCGATCTGTTTAATGATAAAAGAGCTCGATTAAAAGGGTTTAATTATCAATTGTAACAACAAATAAACACACACACACACTCACACGCGCTCGCACACAAACCATGCATGGCTTAAATTAGTTTAAAGAAAAAAAACCTAACAAATTGTTAGTAGTGTGTGTCTGTGTGTGTGTGATTTTTGGCTGTTGTTTCGGAATATTTACTCTCGTATTAAAAGCACCAACAACAAAACGGCTTACTAGACTTAATGTCAAACCAAAGTTTGTGACTTGATACTATTTTTTATATATTTATTTTTTTGTTACACGAGCAACAAAATTGTATTTTTTTTTTGGCTCCAGAGTGGGTGTTTTACTTTTAACACTTAATTGTTGCTAATTCTTTGAAATTTTTTTAACTTTGTTTCATTCTTACTGCTTTTTCAACTATTTGTGTATGTATTTCTGTTTAATTTAAACTTCATTTACCGGCACACGCTCTGGCAGCAGAGCTTCTTGAGCTTTATTAAAATTTGCTTTCTGCTTTTGTTTGCCGTTTTCTTTGCTGTTTCTGTCTTTAATGCGAGCATTTTTGTCACCATAGAAAAATCAAAACGGTATAAAACTGTTGAGCCTTCATGTTGACAGCATCACAAAACAGTTGTCAGTTGTCATCGAAACAATAACGAATATTAAAACAGCAGCCAGCCGTCAGTTAAAATCGGGATATAAATAGTGTGTGTCAACTACGCTTTTGCGAGGATTTGATTTAAAAACAAGCAACAAAATCTTAAATTAAACATGGCAAGCAAAGTAAGTTCAATTCAATTAAATGTCTACGGCCAAATTCATAAAAAAAATATAATTAGGATTTGAAATATGTTGAAAAAAATGTTATAAAAATTTTCTTTTCAAATACTTACAAACATAACGCTGCTTTATTGCAACGTAGTCATATTTCAAAAAAATCGTTCGTAAAAAATCGAGTTTAAAGTTTTTGATTTCCACACAAATCAACGGAAAAATAAAAAAGTATTCTACCCTCAAAAGGTGACTGCTCAGGATATTCGTATGAATTTTATGCACAAGATGAAGAAGTACGCGACGAATAATTATGCATTCTTTTTTGAGATATGACTACGTTGCAGTAAAGGAGCGATATGTATGGCTGCATTTATGTACATTTCCAATGCGAATTAATTTTTAAATATCGCTGAACATAAAAAAATAAATCAATATGAAAGCAACAATTAGTGGCAACATTTGCATGCAAAAGGATTAAACATATTTAGAGGACTTTTAAATAAAAAAATCAATGGAAACTTTAATTGAGGTGCCGCTATAAACTAAAAGACAGTGCTCTATATAATTAGTATGGAGGATGCAGATTCGATTCCTGCCAATACCGCGAGTGTTTCAGCAGACAAGCCAAAAAGTCTTAAGCAGTTTGTGTGTGTTTTTATATAAAAAATAATCGACTATTTAATATTTAACTCCGTTCAGTATTAAAAGAATAAAAGGCTCATATATTTGACACCACTACAAATGCTAAAAATACACACGTACATTCATTTATGTAAGGATTGGTTCAAGTAAAAACATAAGCAAAGCAATGAGAGTGTTTAAGATTACCTGCATATTTATATGAGTAATAAGAATTTTTGCTCTTCAAATGAGTGAAATTGAAAAAAAAGAGATCAGAATTGAAAGAGATGAGACTGTAAATGTTAATTACAGTTTTCTTTATATAAATGCTTAATCCCGTATTCATAAAAAATAATTTGTATTTTAAATGTATTTTAAGACAAATTTTTTATACAAATTTTCCTTAAAATAGATTTCAAGCCCAAACTATTTTTTTATGAATACGGCAGTTAATATTTAATTACTGGAATATGATCGATTGCGTTGTCTATAGGAAGTACTAGTTTTATGAATTCACCTACATTTTCTTGAAACTCATATAAAATGAATAATAATTTTATATTTAACACTGAATTATATTCTGTTCGTACCGAATCTGTCCAACTCTCATTTGTATATCTTAATCTTACAGTTCCTCACAATTATTGGCTTATTAGCCTTGTCTGGCTCATGTTTGGCCGGTGTAACCACATATGCCTACAATCCCTTCATTAGAACTCATGCTGGTCCCACTGCTTATATTAAGTCAGCACCATTGGTAGCTGCTGCACCAGTAATTGACACATATGCTGCTCCTTTGGTGCAACCCTCTGCACCCGTTGTACAGGCTGCTCCTGTTGTAAAACCCGAAGAAATTGATCCACATCCGCAATACGCATTCGCTTATGATGTTCATGACTCTGTAAGTGGAGACATTAAAAATCAAGTTGAATCGCGTGATGGTGGTAATGTTGCTGGCGCTTACAGTCTGATCGATGCTGATGGTTACAAGCGTACCGTCACCTATACCGCTGATGATGTTAACGGTTTTAATGCTGTTGTGCAACGTGATCCAATTGTTGCAAAGACTTTTGTGGCTGCCGCCCCAGTTGTAACTAAGTCAGCAGCTGTAGTAGCACCAGCCGTGGTTGCACCACAAGCTGTCCCTATTGTAAAGACGTACGCTCCTGCTCACTTATTACAAGCTGCTCCAGTTATACAAGCGGCTTCTGTTGTGAAAACTTATGCTGCTGCTCCCTTAGTGCAAGCTACACCTCATTTCAATTCTTATTTCGCAGCCCCAGTAGCCCATGCTGCTGCTCCGGCAGTCCATGCTACTCCTGTCTTCAAATCATATGCAGCCGCTAATCTTGTCCAGCTCCAGGCTCACTCCGTTGCTCCTTTCGTGCGCTCTTCCTATGTTGCCTCTACACCTGTCCAACACATCCATCATGTGCCTTTACGGCAACAATTATCTTACCTCAGCTCTCCAGCTGTTGCTGCTCAACAACAATATCATCAAGTACAGGAGCAACAACCAACAGAAGTTCAAGCTCAAGAAGAAACTCAACAATTTGCAGCTCCTCAGCAACCTGAAAATGAAATCACTCCTATCACATATCCAGAACACAACCAAGAAGTCTATGAACAACAACAGATCCCAGAACAACAACAAGAGCAAAAGCAAGAGCAAGAGCAACAACAGCAACAAGAACAAAGCCAAACGCATCAATTAATCGATGAGCAACAAAAATTATTTGCCGAACAACAACAGCAGTTCGCCGCCCAACAGCAGCAAGTCATTCTTCAACAACAACAACTTGTCGAACAACAGCAACAATATTTCCAACAGCAACAACAACAATTGGCCAGCAACCAACAATATCCTCCGTATCCTCAATACGAAATTCCCCAAAATCAATTAACTGAATCCGAACAAAACAACAACAATGACACCGAAGTTATTGAGTCTCGTTCTGCCATTCCTGAACAACAACAAAAAGTAGAAGAAACTCAAAACGCATCTTCCAGTACAACTGCAGCCCCAGCACCAGTAAACGAAGATCGAAACGAATCTAATGCAAAGATCTAAAAAAAAGTCTGCCTAAGTTCCTTGTGTTTGATGTGATTTATTATTTTCTTTATCAAACTATTGCCTGATTACTTATGATTGCCGTTTTTTTTTGTGTTTCGTTATTTTTAGATATTTAAAATTATGTATCATCTAATATTTTTTATAACATGAAGAAATATATGTTGCTAAAAAAACTATTTAATTATGTGAAAATTATTGGTTTAATTGAACTCAGACTTGATAAGCAGAGTGAGTGAGTGAGTTAAGGTTTCTGCTTTGGCGTATCAGGTGTCATATAGATCGTGTCGAGCAAGTCCCATAAGCGAGATGGCCAGTTAGGGATTACCTAAATTAATTTATATTCTGCTTAAATCTCACTCAGTGTCACTTGTAAAAATTTCATAATTTCCCAAAAATGTTCAATATGCAAACAGATTCACGGGGAATTAATTGAAAGCCGTTTACAAAAATTTACTTACCCATTGCATGACTGGTTCCATGCATTAGGTATTCTATACATGTGTGTGGTTTAATATGCTATTGTGTGAAAATTTCCTTGGAGAATCTAACATATGACCTTATGACAAATTCTCTTTTAATTGTTTATTTTATTTTTTTGTTTGTTTGTTGCCATTGTAGAAATAAAAACCTATCAGAAAATTAATGGACAAATGTTGAACATTGTAAGGACATCTTTCAGTTACTAAATTACTTACTGCTGAATTGATTTTCTTATTTTCCTTTTGTGGGTTTTTGAATTTAGTTTTAAATAAAATAGGCGACCCTTATAAAGTTAAAAGATGTTGAAAGCATGAAACAAAAACAAAAGCTAAGAGGAAATCTGAGTGTTTATTTGAAAAGAAAAATACAAGAACAAGAATGCAATTAACGAAAACGAAAAAGTAAGCAGACGACGGCAGGATAAATAAGCTGCAAATCAGATGGCTAAGTGAGTGTACATATGTGTCACAGTAATCGAATTCACACGAATATGAACTCGAAAAGTTTTAAAATTTTGCGTTCTCAGAGTGAAGTTAATATTTTGAAAATATCTTTTTTCTATATATCTATCTATATAATTAATAGGTAAACATCCTCATATTAAACAGCTAAACGAATATAATTTTGAAGATATTTATTCACAAATTTACAAAATCTATATTTTGTTAAAATCGGTTCAGTATTTTGGGAGCCATAAGCGTATAAAGTTGCTACTAATTTATGCACACTTATTTATTACACACACATGTATCAGCTTCAAGTTGAAAAATAAACAAAGCCTGCATGTGTCAATTTGCTTTTGCAAGGAAATGAGAAAGAGCATTTTCTTAACTTCGTAAACAAAAGAGAGTTAAAAAATTTTAACTTGTTTATTTACGTTTTTTTTATTTTTTGAAATAATAGTTTAAATAAAAGTATCAGTAAAACAATTTTAGCATACTTTTAGAAACGTCCAATAAATATTTAACCAATTAACTGCCCGTTTTCGGAAAATGAAAATAATATTGTTATTAAGAATTTATTTGGAAATCAAAAAACTGTTTTCGTATTTTATTGTAGCTTTCAATATTGATTCCCACCCACAGATTTATTTGCATTTTCTAAAATCAGGCAGTAAGTTTGTGTATTTGAAAAAAGTTTAAACTTTAAAAACCCTCAACATATAAAACTTTTTGAAATAAGATATTGAGGCATAATTCGAATAATAAATTTAATAAATATTTAAATTAATATTTATACGTAATTGTTGAACTGTTTTAAGGTTTTATTCAAATATTTAAACTTTAAAAGCATATGAAGTTTTTGTTGCGGAAATTGTTTGTGAAAATTTATATAAACTGAACATGCTAAGCCAAAGCGTTACTAAATGGAAAATACTAATATTTCCACATTCGTACAAATTCTGAGTGTGGCAGACTTGATCAATTTGAGTGAAGAAAGTATTTATATTTAAAACCCTAAGGGCGGGCCTTACAATTTAGAAAGCAATTATTTTTGCAAACCTCTAAAAATATTCATTAAACTGAAAAGTTTTAGAAAACGATTTAATTATATATAATGTATTTATGTTGTTGTCCTGTAATATCCATATCTTACTAACTACTAGAAAATACAAAAGTTTGTGGTTCTCACACATACCTTGAGGCATCATATCGAAATAAAATTAATGAAACAATAATTTCTGTTGCGGTTATTAAGTAAAATATTTTAAAATTTGTTTAAATTCTTGTTTTGATCAAAATATGCAATCGAATTTTGTTTAAATTTTACTTTACATACTCGAAAGAACATATTTATTTGCTTTTGTATTTAATTCACACAAGTGGACATTTCAGAGACCATTAACAATAATTAATATGTTCATTAATATTTGTTTATTAAATTAAATGAATAAATTATATGTAAAGTTTTGAATGAGAATTATAAGGATTTTGTTGCAGTTGTTGTCTGCTTTTAACAATATCAATAATAATAATACTTCTTTTGAATTTTCCTTCTGGTTCACTTTATTACCCATATCATATTTAATTGCAGAAAAACAAATAAAACCTTGAAGAAATATTAACGAAATTCATTAAAAGCACTATTCGTTTCTAACTTTATCTATTAAAACTGTATTTTATGTTATTTGTAATATTTCCTATGAAAAATATCTACTTATGTTTTTATTTTATTTGCTTTGTGTTTAAGAAGATTTAGTGGCATATTAAATTCATCAACACATTTGGTAACAGTCGGTAAGCACAAAATATTCCAATGAATATTTCATAGAAAAAGAAAAATAAGTTGGAATAGTAAACAAGCACAATATGCAAAAATATCTTTATTTTATTATTAATATACATACATATGTATGTATGTACATAATTGATGTTTTATTTTGTTTGCATAGTGCTTTTGAAAATTCTATGATTTTTTTAATAACAAAAATGGTTGTAGAAATCGTATTTTATATGAAAATTTCTTCTGATTTAATTGATGCATACACATGTATGTACACATTTTTGCAGGAATCAATGAAAAGGTTATCGGGTAGATTGGAATAACAGATGTTTTTGAATTTGAGTAGAAATAGACAATGAGCGGACAGATGTTGTCAGTGGACGTTTCTCTTGGGCAATCGACACACAAAATAAAAATAAATTTTAACAAAAAGTGATATGAGTAAAAAGCTAAATTAAAGATGATTGAACAGTATACTATTTAATTTTACTTTAATATAAAAATAAAGGCAATATTTTATGTCATGAGCCAGCTGCGACTGAATACCAGCTGCTCGTCGAGTTTTTTATTATTAAAACAAATTAAAATAGTAATAAATTGAATCATCAAATTAATTTCAATTATTTTCTTGTTGAAGAATACGACTTTAATCGACTTTCAACGGCCCGGTCGCGCCCCACGCATACGTTTTTCAGCCGCCGCCGGTAGCAAAACAAGCTCGCATGCGTTAACTGCTTTTAATTTTGTTGAGAGTACAGAATTAATAAATTTTAGGATTCGTTCTTTAGTCGATTGAACGAGTATTGTTTTTATCCTATTTTAATACATTGAATTATTCGATTGAGGCGAATTATTTGGCAGTATCGTTTCTTGTCTCAGTCATACCAAACGGAAATCAGTCTAGATACGATTTGAAAAGGAGATCTTACTATGGAAGTCTGATAGATCATTTATTGAACGGTTATTTTAGACAGCTCAGAATTAGACATTCATACATTTTTATAAATTATTCATTCATCGTTTCGATAAGAAATATTTGCTACTACGCAAAATTAGAATAAAAAACAAAAAAAAAGTTGTGAATTCGTCATATGTATATGTATGTATGTATTCTTAAATCTTTGAAGAGAAAAATATTAATAAACGAAAATATGCATATAGAATTTAACTTTTTATTATAATCTTTTAAAGAATACTTATTTTTATGATTATTACCTTTTGCGACTAGATGCAGTCCAATCTACGAAGTCCTTATCCGTTTTCCACAACTTTGAAAATTGCTTGTCATAGTACATTCATAGGTACATATGCATGCATTTCTTGTTTTGCAATTTCGAGAATGTTTTTCATATTCACTTTCACTTTCACTATCACTTCCACTTATTTATGATACAAAAATAGTTCTTTATAAAAGACAATAAAAAGAGTGTTTTACCGGTTAAATTTATTAATTTAGTTTCAACTTTCTTCGTTTTTTCTCCCTCTTATTTATATGATTCACGCCACAGATTACATGCATATAGAATTTAACTTTTTATTCTAATCTTTCAAAAAATGCTTATTTTTGTGATTATTACCTTTTGCGACTAGATGCAGTCCAATCTACGATCTCTTTATCCGTTTTCCACGACTTTGAAAATTGCTTGTCGTAGTACATTCATAGGTACATATGCATTAGGGTTCCCATATGACTTATTTTCAAAAGAGAACTTTCGTTCTAAAAAAAGAGTACATTTTAACTAAAAAAGAGTTTACAATAAAAAATTATTTATTAAATAATTAATAATTTTATTGATGTTATAATTAATTAATTAATTAATTATTATTAATGATAGAAACAACGAAATAAATATATAATAAAACAATAAAAAACAAAAAGAATCACATTTTCTTAAAAAAATAAACAAAATAAATTCAAAAATCACATTTTCTTAAAAAAAACATAAACAAAATAAATTAATATATAAAAATTAATTGAGATCAATATCTGATTCTGATTCTGATGAATCGGAATTATACTTTTTTGAGCTACTTATTAGGGCTAAGTATTTTTTATCGTTAATAATTAAATCTTTGAAAGATTTACATTTTAAATCCTTAAGATTGTATACAACCGTGAGAATCGATCTGATGGTTGAAATTTTGAGTTTGTTCCGCTCTTTCGTCCATTGTGCCCCAATTAAAGAAAATATTCTTTCGACATTTGCATTTTGTCCTGGTATGCAAAAAAAAATTGAAAAATTTTTAGGAGTTCCGAATAATACTCTGAATTATTATTATTTTCAAAAAACTTTAACCATTTTGCACTTGATATTAGTTTTTTAAATTCATCATCGTTATCAGATAGTTTCGCGGCCACAAAATTTTTTAAGTTACAAAACTGGTCAAAACCTTTTGAATCATTGAAACTTAATTCGACACCTTTCGAAGATATATATTTGACCGTAAGTTCAACTGATGTCCACTCAGGTACTTCGTCCAATTTCATCCAATTGAAGCAACTGAACTCATCCAAGTGAATTGTCCATTTTTCGAGGTATTCCAATGATGTAGCACTTCATACAATCATTTTTAAAAGAATTAACTTCAGTTTCAAATCCGTTCCTGATTAATTCAAGTAATATTGTATTTGTGGAAATTGGCAAAAAGTTCTGGTCAATTCTGCACTTTAAAGTGGTTTTCAAAGATTTCACGATTCACGATACCTCCAAGATTGAATTTGTTTCCATTTCCATCTCTTTACTTCTTTCGTGAAATACATATTGCAATGAATGTACAAAGTACAAAAACGCCTCACTTAAGTTTGACTTAAAAAATCGTTCCAGAATAACTGGACAGTTATCAATAGATAAAAAATAAGATTTTAGAGCTGGAAAAACTTCTAGAATTCGATTCACTGCGGGAAATAATGATTTTATCTAATTTTTATATTCTATTTCAGTGAAGCTGCAAAATTCCTTTAAACTTTCGGTTCTTACTGTGTAAATTGAAAAAAAATAAAGATTTTTATACAAATCAATTCTACATCAACAGGAAACGAATCAAAACCAGTTTTGGCTGAGTTAGAAGTAATGTGAACTGGGCATCCGATTCCAATTAAATCCTTTTCCAGTTTTGATTTCAATTTGCAATAAACATTATTTTCGCCAGCTCTCTTTATTTCACCGAAATTCGTATTGCAGTTATCTGCGGAAAATGCAATACACTTTTCTAACAAATTAAATTTTGTTAAATATTTTATTATATAATTCGCTATGGTTTCGGATTTTTCATCTTGTAAATTATTCAGATGTAACATTTTCGTTTGAATTCCAGTTTTTGCATTGAAGTATTGGAGTAATAATGGAAACATTTTAATTGAACCATGGTTGCTTCCATCTGTAGAAACAGATATATATGGAATTTCGGAAATTTCCTTTTTAATATTTTCAATACAAAAAGGTGTTATTACATTTTTTGCAATTGCCCTGGTTTTTGTATGCGCAGACCTAACCAGTTTTGCAATATGGGAATCTTCAAATATTTATTTAAATAAACTTGAACTGCAGTCGGTGGAACGGAAACTGAAATGGTGTTTAAGAGTATGGAAAGCTAAGGTACCTTCTGCAGCAGCTACCTTGTCATCCAGCTTTGTATATTTTGGTATAAAAAACTGGGTCAAACTACTCGAACCTTCACCTGCCTGTAATGATTGTTTGTGCCTTTGCGAACCAATATGTTGCTCCAAATCATATCGTCCTTTATTTGCAATCGAGATTTTGGTGTTGCGAATCGTGCAGAATGCTTCATGTTTTGCAAGTTCTGGTTTGGCAATGAACGATTTATATTTTGTTTGTAAATCATGGTTAAAAACACATTTTCTTTTGCTCATCTCTAGGCTACGAAAAAAGTTTTTATATAAATATAAAATAATAATCAAAGTTAAAAAAATAGATTACCTTATTGCTTATTAAACTAGCTAAACCATTAACTTTAAGGCTTTACACAAAGCAACCACGCTGCAGCGTGGAAAAACAAATAACAATAAACAATTTGTATTTGATTTGACAGCAAACGGTTTGCTTTTGACAGAATGACAGATTTAACTTGTCAACAGATTTAACCCACACCCCCACCATAAACAGCTGATTGCAGAAAGCTATGACGAAATTTGCATGACAGCTATGACGTTGCCCCTGACTTTCTCATGTAAAGTATATGCAAACCCGCAACAGCTGATTTGAGCGATTTTTATAGCGGTTCTCAAGTGGCGCAATCTGGTATATATCATTCTTGGATTTAACCCAGAAAACAATTAGAGGGTGTTATCGAAATGAGAAAAAGTCCATAGCTCCGATTTCTGTGGCGAATTCCTACTAAATAAATAAAATTCCATCAATCTAGGATTTTTTTTTGAAATAGAGTACATAAAGAGCACTGTTGGACAAAAAACTACCGCACCAAAAAAAGAGAGTGAACAAAAAGATACGAACACAAAAAGAGAACATGTTCTCTTCAAAAGAGATGTAATGGACAGCCTAATATGCATGCATTTCTTGTTTAGCAATTTCGAGAATGTTTTTCATATTCACTTTCACTTTCACTTCCACTTATTTATGATACAAAAATAGTTCTTTATAAAAGACAATAAAAAGAGTGTTTTATCGGTTAAATTTATTAATTTAGTTTCAACTTTCTTCGTTTTTTCTTCCTCTTATTTATATGATTCACGCCACAGATTACATGCATATAGAATTTAACTTTTTATTCTAATCTTTCAAAAAATGCTTATTTTTGTGATTATTACCTTTTGCGACTAGATGCAGTCCAATCTACGAAATCTTTATCCGTTTTCCACGACTTTGAAAATTGCTTGTCGTAGTACATTCATAGGTACATATGCATGCATTTCTTGTTTAGCAATTTCGAGAATGTTTTTCATATTCACTTTCACTTTCACTATCACTTCCACTTATTTATGATACAAAAATAGTTCTTTATAAAAGACAATAAAAGAGTGTTTTACCGGTTAAATTTATTAATTTAGTTTCAACTTCTCCGTTTTTTCTTCCTCTTATTTATATGATTCACGCCAGAATAACAGACCGAAAAGAACTAAAAATATTTAGCAGCAGTGTGATAGTACAACACACGCAGCGTTTTAAACGCAGCTAAAGCGCATTATACAAACATAGAAATAAAATTAATATTCAAATGGATTAGTTCAGAATATTATAATTATTTATCAATATTTTAGAAATGAAGAACTAGAAAAGGAAGTGGTATAGCAACATAGTAGAATTGATCAACATAGCCTTAAGAGGTAGATCTACCATAAAAGTGGTATACTTTGCATCACTGGATTGACTTCCTTCGCAAGCAATTCACAATTGCATGCCGTATTTTTATCGTATTGTGAATCGTTTATAATGGTAGTGCAGTCCAAGAATATCAGAATTTTAAAAACAATTCTTATTTATAAATATATAAGCGCATATACATATATCGCCATTTAAATGCTGGTATTATGTAACTGCTACTTAAAACTTTTCAATTAAACAAATTATGTATATTATAACCTTGTTGCATTGCTCAAATGCCCATTACCTACACGAGTTGCATGTAAAACCTTCGTTGGATGAGATTAGTTTTTGTTTAATTTATTATTATTATTATTTGAAATTACAAACAATAAGATTACAAATACAGAGTATTAAAAATATTGGAATATGCAAGTACGCCAATGCATTAAACATTTTTTAATTATAATCCTTAATTGTGTCTTTGCAAAATTGTTCTAGTAATATATCTAACTATGTACTGATATTAAATGCAAAATTATTGAATTCAGCTATGGCACTATTTGCTCTCTTTTTTAGCTCGTCATATAAAATTTTCTTAAAATATCCTGTTAAAAGCATCCTTTTCTATGTTAAGCTCTCTTTATTTTGCTCATGTTTTCTCTTCCTTTACATTTTATTTACCTTCCACAATTCATTTATTTTGTTTTAATTACTTACTATTTAGTTCTCTTTGTTTTTCTCATTTGACTCTTTTATTATTTTTTAACATGTTTTAACTATTGATATGATATACTTATTTGTTTGTACGTTTTTATTTAATTTGCTGTTGATGAATTTTTCTTTTATTATTCTTACATTATGTCTAGTTTGTGTATATCTGTGGATGTATGTACTTGTGTTTGTTTGTTATTAAACTGACAGAATTTGCACAAAACTGGTACATTTGCTTTGACAAGGTCATTGTAAACGGATGTTGGATCCTTTTCAAAATAAATAACGACATACATTCATCACACGAATGCTTTAAAGGTTAAATGACATACAAGTTTATGTATATAAACTTTTTACTATGTAATCTAAATGTGTTGATACTACTGTATATAATTTTTTAATTTTAATGTTTTATTTCAAATTGTGTTATTCTATGTATATTATTAGTATTTTACAACTGATTCATCTTTTTTATAAATTTTTCACGGCCTTTTCTGCTTTAAGATTCAGATCCTATACTTTTAGGCTTTTTTGTGTTAATTGCTGGGATCATTCACAATAGTTGAAATTCAACTCTGTGAAGCCCGCTTTTTTGTTTATTCTCTTTTCACCATTTGTTTTCTAAATTAAGCAACAACAAAAGAAGACAACAGGTTTGCAATTGAAATGGCAGAAAAAAGGCAACAACAAAGAATAGAACAATTCAAAATTTTAAACGGTATTTTGCCACAAACTAATTTTGCTCGAGAGCGCGCTGCACGCATAAATATATTTGCCAGAAATTAAAAGTTTTATTTTTTTATATATTAAATCTAATTGAGTGCAACTTAACAAGGCAATCAATTAAGAAAAGTGAATAAAGTATTAGAAATTCAAATTATTTTTTTAAACTCTAATTGTAAAAGTAAGAATTTAATATCAAATTTGCTAAAATTTTTTACTTAAAATAAATAAATCTTTCTTTGTGTTTAAAAGTTATATTTTTTAAAATAATTGACATTTCGAAAATTACAATAACTTTTGTAGACTGTTCAACCATAACCACGTTTTCTTATTTTGTTGTAGTCCTTGTATATAAGGAGACCATTTTCCTTGCAACATATTTTAAGGTTATGTTTCAATAGTTTGTTTCCTTTTTCTTTCTAGAAAAAAAAACTAAAATGAGTAAAATGGAAGCTACTAGACAAAGCGCTTACAAAAGCAATTCTATAAACACTAATGTAAGTCGATTAGTTTATAATTAAAGAAAAATCCAAACTTAATCAAATAATTTCTGAAAATTTTAAAGGAATCTCGTATGCGACGTCATGAGGTTACAGTGGAATTGCGTAAATCCAAAAAGGAAGATCAAATGTTCAAGAGGCGCAACATTAATGAAGAGGACTTAGTTTCACCTCTCAAAGAGTCTAATGGCCAGTCTCCTGTGCAAATGACCGTAGACGAGTTAGTGGCTGCCATGCAAAGTACAGATCATGAGAGACAATTTGCTGGCATGCAGGCAGCTCGTAAAATGTTGTCTCGTGAACGTAACCCTCCTATAGATTTAATGATTGGTCATGGCATTGTGCCCATTTGCATAAGATTTTTACAAAATTTCGATAAGTATGTTTCCAATATCTTTTCAATTTCAATTAATAAAAGTAAAAATTTCTTTTCTCAACCAGTCCTATGTTACAATTTGAAGCTGCTTGGGCTTTAACCAACATTGCCTCAGGCACCTTTGAGCAAACACGTTGTGTTATTGAAAACAATGCTGTCCCACATTTCATTGCATTACTGCAATCGAAAAATGTCAATTTGGCCGAACAAGCAGTGTGGGCATTGGGTAACATTGCCGGCGACGGCGCCGTTGCTCGCGATATTGTTATACAACACAATGTTATTGATGGAATTTTGTCTTTGTGCAACGAGAGTACACCCTTGTCTTTTTTGCGCAATATTGTTTGGTTAATGTCGAATTTGTGTCGCAACAAAAATCCATCCCCTCCATTTGAGGAAATTAAACGTTTACTGCCTGTTTTGTCGCATCTTTTATGTGGTACGGATATTCAAGTTTTAGCTGATGCCTGTTGGGCTTTGTCTTATGTTACCGACGATGAGAATCAAAAGATACAAGCTGTGGTTGATACGGGTGCTGTGCCACGTTTGGTTACCTTACTAGGCACTGATGAACCATCCATTATTGTCCCTGCTTTGCGTAGTGTTGGAAACATAGTTACGGGAACAGATCAACAGGTATGGTTGAAAATTTTTTTCTCATTTTCGTTCATGCATTCCATCCTATACTAATTACTATTTTCAATTGAAAATTGCAATTACTCTTTTTAATTGTGATTATGAAAAGTAATGCAACAGAACAGAATAAATAAATAATAAACTCTTATGAAACAATTTTATGCTCTAGACCGTTTTAAAAACATTTTATATTAATATTTTTACTTGAAAGAATTCACTTTCTATTAAACTTCAGCCTAAACTTATCATTTCCGACGAAACAAAATATGTTCTAATCTGAATATGTATATAAAAACTTTCTTCAAATGTTTTTTTTTAATATAAAATAATTTTAATTTAGAGTTTTCGGAAGAATTTATATAAATAAATTCTTAAACAGAGTTCAGTTGGATAAATGCATGGGATCATACTCTACCATTTATCCATTTAAACTTTGTTAAGAAACAACACAGGATTATGAGAATTTTTCAATGACAAAAGTTGCGAATTTTATATTTGTTGCTACATATATAAAACGTACATATTATGTACATACATTAGTTGACTAGTAATATTTGAAAGAAAACTGAAAACTATGGGATATTTTATTTTAAAATATTTTAATTATTAAGTATTATACGACTTCAAAGAAACAAGAAAGAAAAACTTTTCTGCATTCTTAACTTAAGAACAAACAAAAAACGAAATCGTAAGCACATCACTCACTTTCATTCTTTATCGGCTTTTCCTTTCATTTTGTTGAAAACATTTTAACACTGCCTAAAGTGGGAACTAAGTATTGAAATCACCATAATCTAAATTCTTGGTTCGTATTAAAAAATTTACTTAAGACAAATTATATTATATTTATGTTTACTTATTATTACTATATATTCTACCCAGCTATTATAGCTTTAGGAAAAAGTGTTTTCGTTTTATAAGAATATTTTGAAGTGTTTTTTTCGACTTGAATCGAACTCATTCCGTCGCTCACTGTAGATTAATACCTTTGATCATACGCGAATTTAAATTTCATGGGTTTGATCAAATGTTTTTCTCTAAAACGAGCGACTGGAGCAAAGCTGTTTTTTTAATAAACGAAATTTATGAATTTGGTGCATGATATTCGAAAATCCACCAGAAATGCTCTAAATATAGCAGAAAAACATAACTACATTAAAGAATTCGAACCTTTACTTAAATTCGAACAAGTACCAAATGCCTCAAATTCATCAGACATACATACGTAAATTCAATAAAGAAACGCTTCAACGGAAAATGAAAAGTTCTCCGAAAATTTAGCACACATTCCAAAAGTGCCCTAATATCTCAAAAGAAATTGTAAATTGGCATAAAATCGAAGTTGGACCGAAAAAAATTTAAAATATTAAAAATGGCAAAAAATAAATACAGTGATGTTCGATGAAATAGAGCCACCTTATTTCATATTTTTTAAAACTAAAAATAATGGTCAAAAAGTATAACAATTTAATTTTTTATTTTGGTTTTATTCTTTTTACATAAAAATCAAAAACATTGCAGCGAAATATTGAAAATTGAAAACTAAAAAAAGTTCTGTACCTAAACATAAAAAATTATTTATATTTTCTGTGTGAATAAAAATAGAGCCATCGGTTTCGGGTATCTGAAATTCAAGTTTCGCAAATTTATAAAAAAGACATATTTGTAAAATTCTATTTGTTTACCTTAGTATTTAGTAGAATAACCATTATTTTTAATAACGGCTAAGCAACGCTTAGGCATTGAGTCCACAAGTTTTTGGCAAGTGCCGACTGGGATATTTTCCCACGCGTCTTGAATTAATGCCCAAAGTTGATCTTTATTGGACGGATTTTTGCCTCGAAGTTTCAACTTAACAATTTGCCAAAGGTTTTCTATAGGATTTAAGTCTGGTGACTGTGCAGGCCAGCTTAAAACCTTAACATCATTGCTTTGAAAAAACTCTTTTGCTCTCTTCGATGTGTGTTTCGGATCATTGTCCTGTTGAACCACCCATCGAAGCGGCATTTCCCACTCAGCGTATGGCAACATGGTGCTACTCAAAATATTTGTGTAATATATTGCGTCCATTCTACCTTCAATACGAAACAATGGCCCCGTTCCTTTGTAAGAGAAACAGCCCCATACCATTATATTTCCTCCACCATGTTTGATGGTTT
Organism: Gymnocheta viridis; assembly: GCA_956483585.1. Lineage (NCBI taxonomy): Eukaryota > Metazoa > Arthropoda > Insecta > Diptera > Tachinidae > Gymnocheta > Gymnocheta viridis. The sequence continues at coordinate 3,873,686 of OY101444.1, forward strand.
TTATTGTATATTGGGGGCGGAATTCGGTGTTGGGAGGTCTTCTTACACAAAGGCTGCTTCTGTCAGAGTTAAACAAGTTAATTTTTGTTTCATCTGACCACAAAATATTTATCCATTTGCTTGTGGGTCAATTCAAATGTTCCTCGGCAAATTCCAATCTTTTTTGAATATGCTTTTTAGTCAGATATGGAACTCTACGAGCACTCCTAGCTTTCAAATTTTTTTTAATTAAGAATTTTCGAATTGTGGAAGTGGAAACATCAAGGTCATATTCTTTTTTAATGGCAGAAGAAGTAACAAATGGATCCCTTTTCACATGACGCAGGATTTTTCGCTCTAAGTGTGCTGTGATTTTGCTTTTTTTTTCCTCTGTTTTCAGGCTTGATATTGTATTTGACCGCATTTTCCACCATTTTCTTAGAGCATCCAATTATTTCCGCTATTTGTCTGTAGCTCTTACCTTCGTTATGCAGTCTTTTAATAATAATCCTGTTTTCGCTACTGCAGTGTTTGCCTCTACCCATTTCGTTTCTTAAATTATAGTTTTTTATCACGAATATTTATTATTTATTGAATTTTAATACTAAGGTATTAAGGTGCCAAGGTGCTGTTGGCTGAAGTAGTTAGCGCGTTGACTGCAAAGCAAATAATGTCTAAGAACGTGGGTTCGAGCCCAGCTTCAGACAAGTCATAACATCCAGCATTTTTCAGATGTGCATTAGTATGCGATTGTATTTGTTGTTGTCAGACTGTTTAAGTGATGAAGGCATAGCACTGGTCACTGAACAGTTCTGGCAGCAATTGATACTGGTGTATGCTAGCGGACATCACAGCGCCCTCCTTCGTCGGTATTGTAGCAAAATCGCCGGCGAAGTAAAATAATTAATAAAATGGCTACAACAGCTTAAAAAAACACATTTAATGCGCCTACTTGACATCATAGGCGCTGCAACACTGATCTAAAAACTAACACAACGCGCAATATCAGAGTTGTAAAAATTAAGCTTTCTCTCTTTCACCATCTGTCCTCTCTCACTATCCCTTTCCCAAAGAAGGTAACACACCTACGGGTTGGTAGGCATACTAATTGCCTGAGTGTTACTTCTCTTTTTAAAAAAAAAAAAAAAAAAAAATACTAAGGTTACTATTTCTTTTAAATTTTTTAACAAAAAAAAGCAAAACCCTCGGAAAAAAACTATTTTTGTTAATTGGCTCTATTTTATGGAACACTTCTTTTCACTGTTAATACTAAAAAATTACTAACCTTGAAAAAAATGACGCGACAATTGAAATAAAAATAACGGTATTCTGTTTACAACAGAAGTAAAAAAATAAGTACAGGATGATTTTTGCATTTAAACCTTAATGTATGATTTCTGACGGACAACATATTAAAAAAATCGTGTGGCTCTATTTCATCGAACATCACTGTATATTAATTAAATAATTTTTAAACTTATCAAATTTAAATTCTTTGAAAATTTGAGCTTAAAATGAAAATTGCGACACAAGTATGCGAGGAAAACTGCCGAGTGCATGTATGCGTCCTTTTGGCGATAATGGGATAAACACTCATATTTGTCGCAGAATTCAATGTAGTCGGAATTGGATTTGAAAAGAACAAAAAAATACTTTTATGTGATGAATTTTATGTTTAAAACAGTAATATTATATTGAATATAAAACCGATAACATCACACAAAAGTATTTTTTTGTCGTCGTGTCGAATCCAATTCCGGTTATATTGGATTCTGTGTTAATCCTGACAACTTTTCTTACACAAGTGCAAAAGCATTCGTCATTAAGAAGAACGGCTTGTGAAATAATTTACATATTGCGCCACACACGGTGTTCCTTGTTATTGCGACAGAAATTTTGCTTTACAGCCCGATTTTCATTATTTCAATCTTTATGAGTATTTTTGCCTTCTTGTCTTGAAGAGCGGGAACCACGTTTTTCTTTTATGCAAAACGTACTAATTTATACAAATGCGCTTTTCATCACTTAATTACATTTATTAGGCAGAATATACAAAAAGAAACTTAACAGTTCAGCCTGTGATACTTGCTTCTTATTTTCTTTTTCTTTAGCTCCTACTTTAGTCAAAAACAATTTACATATTTCTTCGTCTATTTTCTTATACTGACTCGAAAGAGAAAAAATAAAAACAATAGTAGCGACGAAGGCTGGCACTTTAGTGCATTAACACTTACTTTAATGTTTCGAGGGGACAGTAAAGCAGACAAAAGTAAAAAAAATAAAACACGTCTTTGTAACTGATGTGATGTAATAGTTATTAAGAGGAGTTGCTTAATGAGAAGATATGATGTTCAAGATGAATTTTATAAATACTACAGTTTAGCTGAAACAACGAAAATTGGGTTACAGTGGTGATCAAACTATTTTTCGCTGAGTAACCTTGCCTGGTGCCCCTACAACATGTATAAGCTACCTTGCATGTTTTGAATATTAAGTATTATTTAGTATAAAATTGTTTGTAATTTAGCGATTAAAAAAGGTTTCATTTTACTAAAATTGGTCGAAAACTTATTACATTTTTCAGCCAATCTGCAGCTTATGAATTTGATAAAAATTTCACTGTCAATTTGAAAGATTATGTTGTTATCATTGAGTTTTGATGACTTATTTTCCATAGAGTTGGAATCCTGATATTGTATGGTCACGACATTACATTGATTCGCAACGTTATCTATATTGAGGTTGCCAAAATGGCTGAGATCTCGTTTATATTAAACAAGCACTTTCCTGATGAGTCGCCTCGTATTTTTTCAGCTTAAAAATAAAATTTATTCCCCATTTAATTTTAATATGTATTTTATTAAACAAAATTTAAATAGGTTTCAGCAAAAATAAATAAAATGGCGCACTAAAGCCTGCCTACGAAGGTATATTCTTTAGCAAAATTATACTTTCTTAATTGCAATATAAGCCAACCATTTGACACATTGCCGTCAATCGTAAAAAATTGTTGCCTGATAATAATTAAATTAGTTTTAAATTTATTTCTAATATATTGTTTGAGCTACCTACCAAACAGCTTGATAAACTAAACATATTTGTCTTTGATTATGGCTGAACAAAATTAGAGAAAAAAAAGACAAAATTTGCATTACAAATTAATGGTGGCCTTCTTATATACAAAACGAATGTTAGTTAGGAGGTCTAAAAACATTCATGATAAAGGAATAATAGCAACAAAAAATTAAGGAGCTCTTAACACACAGGCACAGGCGTACATTTTTCCATATTTAAGCAAAACACTTCTACAACAGAGATTATTTAGTAAAGAACAAAAAGAAAAACTGAAGCGAAGAAAAGCATCAACTCTTCTTACTTAAGTTGAAAAAAATATCATCGTCATGCTTTTTAACATGCTAAATTTTTATTTTATATTTTATTTATAAAATAAAATTTCCACAAAGTAAAGACGCATGAATATTTACACAAAGTGGATGAAAGAAAAAAAGTAATAATGTGAAGTGACAGAAGTTGGAAAGAACGCTTTAGTAGGAATTAGTTTATTCTTTTGTTTTGTTTTTGTGTCCATACTATACATATATTTTGTATGATGCAAAAAGTAAATGAGTGATGTTTGTTGTGTTCTTAAAAGATGCAATGAGCATGAGGCATGAGCCTGGCTGGCCTAAGGTGTGCAAGTGAACAGATAAATTAATTAAAATATTTTGCTAATTTTTTTCTCGTTATATGTAAATTGTTTAAATAGAAACAATTACAGACATCTTGAAACTAAAGCTCGTGTGCGTTTCTACAAATAAAAAAATGCAGGGAATCTGTCCGGCCGCACGTGAGCTACCCATGCGCCAGTTAGAGCTTTCATTGTACACGCAATCCGTGATATTTTACCTAAATGTTCCAGCAAAAATCATTTAGATAATTTTTGAAAACATTTGGAAATTATTTTATTAACGCTGATATATCTCCACCCTCCTTTTGGGACTTCTTCAGGGTTTAAAATGTTTGTTACATTAATCCACACAAAGGGCTGAACTAATCTTTATTATTCGTATTAATAGGCAAACACGTTTTTATATCCCTTTTGCGGCCGTAATACTGGGATTTTTACATATGCATGTATGTATGTAGATGTGCACAATATTAATGCACGAGCTTCAAGTTGAAAAATAAACAAAGCATGTATGTTGTGTTTGTCCAATTTGCTTTTGCAAAGAAATGAGACAGAGTTTTTTTCTATATGCACTTTGTAAAGAAAAAAGAGCTACTCCTAAGTAAGAGAGTTTTATTTTGTTTATCATGGTAGAATAATACAGGCGGTGTCGAAGCGTTAACGGACTTTTTTTAGGGTTCAAGTCTGTAAAAATTTTATTATGTATTACTAACACACACGAAATTTCAAGAGAAAGAAGAAGTAGAAGCGTATTTTAAACATTTTTCTGGATAAATTTTAAGTTACGTAACACATTTGCAACTCCGACACCCATAGAGTGCATTACGTAATAAGTGAATAATAATAATAATAATTCTTAAGATTTTATTTATACTTTTGATCGTTATTTCTTCGTTACAAAATGAACGCTAAAGCCTTAACAGGTCAATAAAAAATATAAGATAACTAAAAATTTAAGTTATTTTTTATTATAATTCGGTTTATTTCTGTTTTTCACAAACTTATCCCTCCTCTCTATTGCAAGTTAAAAGTGAAAACAAATTATATTTATACATTTTCTTTTCATCATACATTTAAACTAATTCAAATGCAGGAGAGCCATTCAACAAAAATACTACAAATTAGATCTCAAGTTAATAGTATTCCAGGTGCCACTTTGAGAATACTCAAGACAATTTGATTTTCCTGTCATTCGCATAAAATTTACAATTTCAAATACGTTCTTCCATCGCCGTCTTTATTAACAAGCATATACTGGTTCTGCACATTGACACCTTACTTTCTACAAATTTACAAATGTTAATGACATTTTTCTTACCTTTTGCAAACTAAACTAAAACAAAAAAATGGCATGAAAATGGAAGACAAAGAAATGATGGTTCATCTTGAGTTTTATCATTGTCACTTCAATTTATTTAAATTACTTTGCAGTTTTTTTTGTTATATTTTTATTTTTACTGTAAAACGTTTACTTAGTTAAATTTTATCATTTTATTTGTTTCATTTTTACCATTAGTTTGCCGTTTTTAATTTTATTAAATAGCACAAATAGAATTAGTTGTATGCTTTTCTCTCTCCTTGTTTTCATATTTTCTGGTATCTACTTAATTTTATTACTTAAGATTACTAGTTACTTTATTCAACTCATTTCTTTTTATTTTATTTTTCAATTTTCCTTTCAGACTGATTCCGTAATTGCTGCTGGTGGTCTACCTAAGCTGGGTGTTTTATTACAACATTCTAAAAATAATATCGTCAAGGAAGCAGCTTGGACTATTAGTAATATAACAGCCGGAAATCAGAAGCAAATACAAGCTGTTATTGATGCGGGTAAGTTAAATAAAGTTTGATTTTTCTTTTTGTTTTTATTCTCTTTCATTATTTTTCAAGTGTTTTTTGTTTTATCAGTTGTGGGTAATTTTGCAGTATATAACAGCTTTCTTCACTATTGTCTTTATATTTGGGGGGAAATTCTCGCATGTACATTTGTGCACAGTGGGAAAGGGTAAAACTATGTTTAAAATTCAATTAGATATTTTTTAAAACGACCACAAAACTTATTTGGTAAAACACTAGGCGTTCCATTGAACATTTCCAAAATACAAAAAGAAAACACTAAAAATTTGTCTATGTATGGAGTTCCATTTTATAAAATAAAGGCCTAGACCTAGACCGTTAGGGGAGTAGTATAACTAAGTACATCTGCAATTTTTCAAGGCCTGCAAGTTATTGTTTCTCGTTGGATTTAAAAATGAAGGAAAACTTTTAACTTTTATGTTTCCAAGTATCTGATATTCTTTTTATTATTATTTCTAATCTTTTAATGCTTTAAAGCGTTTCATAAACGGAATATATTGTCCTTGATGAGTACAAAAAACGAATTGTCGGAATTGGATTTGAAAATACGACAAGAAATTCTTTTGTGTGATGAATTTCAATGTTATCGGTTTTATGTTAAAAACAGATAGTAATTCTAAATTGAAAACAAAACACATAACATTGAAATTCGACAAAACAATATACTTATGAAGATTAAAAAAAAAAGAACAAATAATTTGGAATAAAATTAAATCATTTAATTTCTGTTTCCTAAAAACACCTTTTGTAATTTTTTAATCAACAGGTTAAAGTAAAAATTTTGCATAATATTGGTCAAATTGCGGAAGTCTGCTGTTAAGTTGCCGCTCTAAAGTTAAACTTAAATGCCTCTCTGTTATGTACAATTTTATGTCAATCGATCCAGTTTTTTTTTGTGAAATGGCGGTTTATTTTTCTTAAATATTTTAAACTTGCTCCACTGTCAACTATTAATTAATTATCTTTTATAAACGTTTATTTAGTTTACACATTAATTGTAATTTATTTAAGTTTTAAATCTTCTTTTATCTTAACATTTCATGCCGTACTAAAATGTTAATGAAATACTAAACCGATAAAAGAGATGTTCTTACAAAGAAAACAAATCCATCTTACAATTGAAATACATTAATTGTTTGTTAGCTGCTCTAAACTGTTTTATTAAAACTATATTATGATAATTTTTTAATTTGCTATTTGCAGAACTTTAGACAAAAACCGATAAAAGTTTCAAATTGATTATACTCTTCAATGAAATGTTTTAACTGCCTGACCCACTGTAATCGCAAAGGATTCTTTCTAAAATTTTCTTTTTGTTTTGAATGTAGTTGTACGAAAGAAAGAATTCTAACGAACATCGTAAAATTTATTAATAAAACAATAACTGCTAAATTTTAATCTCACAACATATTAAATTTTTCTCTGTCCTATACTTTTTTGCTTTTTAGATATCTTTGCTCGTATTCGCAATGTATTGGAGAAGGGAGACTTTAAATCACAAAAGGAAGCTGCTTGGGCGGTAACCAATACCACCACTTCGGGTTCACCAGAACAAATAGTTGATTTAATTGAAAAATATCAAATATTGAAACCATTCTGTGACTTACTCGATGCCAAGGATCCTCGTACCATTAAGGTGGTGTTAACCGGTCTATCGAATTTGTTTGCTTTGGCCGACCGTTTAGGTGGTTCAGAAAATCTTTGCCTTATGGTAGAGGAAATGGGTGGCTTAGACAAATTGGAGAATTTGCAGGAGCATGAAAATGAAGAGATATACAAGAAAGCCTACGCCATTGTTGATGCTTACTTTAGCACTGCTGATGGTGCTGAGTCTGATTTGGCACCCCAAGAAGTCAATGGGGCGCTTGAGTTTAATACGGCACAATCTGAAGCACCCGAGGGAGGTTTTTCTTTTTAACCTCTAACGACATTCCACTACTTAACTTTTCATAGGTACCTTGGCGTGCTCAACAGTTTACTTAAGTTTTTTTTTGTAGTGAGTAATAGCAGGTAAAGAAAACTGATGTTCTTCAGCTTCTTAACCCCAAAGCAGAATAAAATATTTTTATATCCTATTTTTTAAGAAAGTTGAAAATTTAATCATTAATCACCACCCATTTAATGTAAAACTGTTTTCTCACCCTGAAATATTTCTTATTCATACATACATACTTATATAAATATTTTTTTGCATGTTTTCCAATCATCATTTTAGTCATACATTCATATTACGTTCTTTCATTAGTAATTATATAGTAATTTGTATTTAGTTGGTTTATAATTTATCCATTACCAACTTGAAATTTTATAATCTTTTTTTAAATTGAAATTGTATCTCATTCCCACCTTAAAATTTTAAAATTTTTTTATGCGTTATATTTTTTAAAATTAAAATTGTATCAATCCATAGAAGAAGAGTTAAAGTTTTATATATTTAAGTATTAAACATGATTATAAAATATTATTAGTTGTTTTTTTTCGTATTTTTTGAAATCGGTATTTGAAAGTGAACAGGAGGCAATTAATTCTATGCAAGAAATTGGCTGTATGATGTTGACCAGTGCCGAAAATCTAGTCGAAACCAGCAGGTTATCATCTATTGTTCTCAATAATTTTTTTTCTTAAATATCGACATTTTTAAATGATTAATAATGAATTTCCCAGTTTTAAAACTTCACACGTCTTGTAGAATTCCGGTTGGTGGAACTATTTTTTAAAGATACGATAAATATGAATTTTTCTATTTGGATTTTGCATTTGTCATTTATAAATCATTCCTTATCCATTTAATTTATGACATTTACTGTAACGTTAGAACATTTGTTTCTAAAAAAACAGTGAATGAAAATTATTTATATAGTTTTTTATTAGTCAGATCAAATAAATGCTGTGCTTTGTGGAATATTACAGCAAAGCAGTCTTTTTAATTAGTTGCAAAAATGCTAAATGAAATTCCTTCATTGAGCTACTAAAATAGTTTATAATTTTAATTGAATTCCGAGTAAGCAGCCCGCCTCGCCTGCTACTATTAATTTGTATTATGACCGGTTTTGTTTTTCTGATTTTCTCAAACATCGTTGGCTAAAATGATAAATACATGTGTATGTATATAACTGGGAAAATATTCAAGCCGAGGAGCTTATTAATTATTGTGTCAAACTCCCCCCTTCCCTAACAATTTCTTAAAATTCTATAAGAAGCAGAAAATTAAAAAGACGTACATACGTACATACTACATAGCTAATATTGGTTGAATTATTTTATTGGGTTTTAATTTTTGTCTACAAAATTAAAACTGGTTATATAGTTCTGCATTTAAGCTGACGATATGCATAATAAAATTACCCTAGAATTTTAAACGCAATTCCTTTCTGGTTGTCTCTATGTTTGTCTCTAATGTGAAATACATATTTAAAATGTTGAATGAAAAAATCAAAATTAAAAAATGGCGCGCTAAAGCAACTGTAAATACGCATGTACAAACACGTACATTTCCTAAAATGCTAATGAGTAAAAATAATAAAAGAGTTAATGCAGTGTGTTTTGAAATTCGACTCACAACTTAATTGTTTTTAGTTTTTACTCAATGCTCCAAATTACTAAGAAGCATTTAAGTGGAATTAAGTATGTACATACTTATTTATGTGCTAGAAAATGATCAATGACAGCACAAACATTCCCATAACTAATAAACCATCCACCCCACCCATCAAACACAAGTTCAAACGTTTGAACCGCATGGTTTGTATTATATGATGATTTGAGAACAAAAAATATGAACAACCAGAAGGTCAAACTTTTCGATATCATGCTTTTACTGTTTAACTTGAGATGCAAATTTGAATTCATATCGGTATTTATTTGAGAAAAAAAGGTTTGACTTGTGTACCATATTTCTAAAATTATTTTCATATACAATTCTCAAACGTTGGACATACATACATACATACATATAAGCAAGAGTTTGATTTTAGTAATTTTCAATTCATGGACCCGCATGTTTGCTGTGCAATGCCCATATAAATAATATACATACATATGTATGTATATAATATATGACGTCATCACGCAGAATTCTATATGCCGGCAAGATTCTTCTAATAAATATTTGAAAAAGTTTTTATTCTATTTGAGAGATGTTGAGGCGATAGAAAAAACAGTCATGCAAAGAGAAACAATTTGAAAGAATGAATAACAAAGATATTCAAAATGAAATTGCAATAAAAATAGATAAAAAAAACTGTAACAACAATAACGCGAATTTATGTTTTTACAAAAACAATAAATGTGCTGTATGAGGTGCACGTGGAAATGATAAGGTCAGTCGTCTAGGTTTGCAAGTGATCCCCCTTATTCCGTAACTATTGGTCAACGTCACATCAAGGCAACACCAGAAAATTATTTTGTAGATAGGCTTAAAACTTGTTTTCGTTCGGTCAGGTGTCTTTTTTTATGTCAAATTTACTTTCGTTCATGGATCTTTTTTATGTTGCATTCATTTGTTTAACTTGTTTTAAAAAGTTTGCGTAAATATGCATTTCTTAGGACCATCAATCAGCACACAAAAAGTATATTATCTTGTTATATATTAAGTTAAAATAATATGTATAATATTCTAGTCAAAAGAACAAGAAATATTTTTATGATTTTTTAATTAAAAAATGCATTTTTTAAATAAATTCTTCAATTTATTTAAATATTTACAAGTGATTCTCTTAAAAAAGAGTGGATTTAAAAAAATAGAATTGTCGTAATGTAGTTAAAATTTAACGATTGAACGAAATGACTTAAACGATTTGGCACAGGTCCACTAGTAAGAGTGACCTTATCATTTAAACGCGGAGATTATACATACATACATATGTATGTGGTAAGCAATATTAAGTATGTATCTACACACTGTAAATGCTGTTGTACACATTTGTTGATATTCTTTCAACAAAAATATTATTAAAATAAATTAAAAAAAAAAATAAATAAATGAGGGAGAATAATTTCTAGATATGATTCTTTTTTTATATTTTAGTTTTCATTTGAATTTTGCCGAGATTAAATCGTTTAAGTAAAGTGACTTACCATAAATATATTTATAAAAAAAATTGAGTTAAAAACAAGTGGTATATACATACACGTATGTATGTATGTAATTGTAATTTGAAAATTTTAAGAAAAAAAATATTTTATTTTTAAAAGAATTCAAAAAGTTTTGTTTGTTGAGGATTTTTAAAAAAACTTTTTGAATCTTTGAAAAAAGATATCGAGACCGCTCTCTAGAATAATAAATTTAATAATTATGTACTTATTTATAAAAGTTTATATAAAAATATAAAATCTACACAAATTCCTTAATTAAAGAAACTTGTGATGTATGTATTCGTGATTGGTGCAATAAACAAGTTCAAACTTTTGGAGCCGCAAATCGTTTGTTATATTTCCCGAGTGTCAAACTCGATATGAAAAAACGTGACCAATATTTTTTTGAAACTTATCGACATTAAGAGAATATAAAGGTTTTTGTTGTATCCTGCCTACTTGTATTTCTACATGGTTTTAAAATTTTGAAAATATTAAAAAAGATTTTCAAAGCAAAAAAAAAAAAAATCGCCCACTTCTTCATTTACATTTGTATGTGTGGGTAGTTTTCTAATTAATTCACTTAATTCGTATAAAACAAACACTTGTGTTTGAAATGCTTTTCGTTTTGGTCGATTGTTTCAATATAAAATTAAATTGAACATGATTTAGGCTATTGGACAATTTAATATTTCAATCATTTCAATAATGTAAAACAAATTTTTGAAGCAAATAATATCGTCGTATGATTTCAATAAAGCCCTAAGTTACAAAAAATTCAAAAACGACTTCTTGGTAGATTTCGATCCACCATATCAAAATGCATGTCCCTGGAAAATTTTATTTATTAAAATTGTACTAATTCGTCAATAAGAAATAAGCTTAAACTAAAAAAAAAATTTTGAAAAATGTTGCTTAAATTTTCATATTAGAGTTTTTTGTTTGTCCTCTAAAATTTTTTCAATGTAACTTAGGGCTTTTATGAATTCATATGACGATATGTATGTACATATGTTTGTGAGTATATAAGTGCATATGCACGTCAGAGTCCTAAAGTAGATTCTTTTGACGTACTATTTGCATGTACTATTCTTATTCCTAAATGTATAAAATCTCGAAAATAGGAAATAACAATGAAAAGTGATTTAAATTTATATGTATACGAAAAAATATAGAAAACAATACGTATGTACATATGATAGATATGTATTTATATGCATTACTTTTTTTTCAAATATCTAATATATGTATGTATGTGAGTCTTTTGTCTTTGCAGACGATACACAATTAATATTTAAGGGTCATCGTCAGCTCCTAGATGTATTCGAATATCATATCAATACTTTATTGTATAATATGTTACGTTAGATGAGAAATTGTAATTTTCGTATTAACTCTTCAAAGACTAAGGCATTAATTTTTAAACCGCCAAGCACTACGATTGATCTATCTATAACCATCGACGGCCAAGCTATTGCCTTTGTAGATCGTATGAAATGTCTGGGTGTGTTATTAGACAATAATGTCAGATTTGAGCATCATATTAATTTCTAAAATCAATTTCACCCTAAGGAAACTATATACATTGAATTTATATTTACCCCTTCATATCCAAAATATCGTAACTCACTCCTTATTGATGTCTAATTTATTGTATTGTATAGAGAGAGGTCTTTTCGGGTTGTAGTGCTGAAGACTTAAATAGGTGTATCTTAATTTTTAACAGAATAATTCGTTTTGTTTACAATTTAAAAATTCATGATCATGTTTCTATATATGTGAATGATCTTTTGAGCTGTAGCTTTAAAAGCTTCATAAACATTAGATCACTTCTATTCTTTTAAAAAAGTTATGGTCTCTGATTGCCCTGAGTATGTTCGGAAACATTTTGTATTTTTGCAGACTGATAGAAACCCACAGCTTTTATTCCCAGCTAGAAATCGCCTTATATATGACAGAGATCCTTTCATGTACGAGTTGCCAAGTGCTGGAATTCTTTACCACGCTCATTAAGAGTATTTAAATTTAATCGTACATAATTCATTCAAGATCAAGCTTGTTGAATATTTTTTGTTGCAGTTGAACTGATCTAATGCAAGATCAAACAGGTTAATGCTCGTGCAAAATAGAAACTTTGTATATTTGTATTATTATTCGTTGCTTTTTTTTACCTTTTACTATTTTTAATTTGCTATCTATTATGGTTAGTAGTTTATAAATTGTTGCCTATTTATGAATCTAATATTGTAGTCCACCAGCTATATAAGGCCCTACGGGCTCGGCTGGTTACTTTAATAAATAAATAAAATTAAACAAATATATACGTACATATCGACCGCTATGCGCAATATTAACTAAATTTTACAGGAGATCGTTTTTATTACTATTTACTATAAAACTGTTACATACGATAAAATGTGCATTGTGCTATCTCCATAACTATTCGTTTCAATATACATAACTATTATATTTATCGCTATGATATTTTGTCAACAGATGAATTAATGGGCTTAGAACCAATTTGCATAAAAAAGTCGATTTCGAAAGAAGTGTAACACCTGCTATATCGCCAGCGTCAAACGAATGCCGACTCAACCCAATAATTTGTCTTCTCATTAGCATAGAATTCTTCTATATCCCTTATCCTTCTCCTCAAAATTTACGACAAGTTGTATGCAAATTCTCTCGTTATTTGATATACTATTTGCTTAACTAAATATTTTAAATTTTCAGGCGAACAATTGTTAATCAAAATGGACAACTCCTCCTCCAACAATAACAGCTATGAAACGAACTTCGGCTTTGAATTATTCACAAATCTGCTGCAAACAAAAGATTCAAATTCACAAGTCACAGCTGATAGCAATATCTGCATATCACCCTTTCTTTTGGAATCTCTTTTATCCCTCATCTATTTGGGTTCTGATGGCAAAACCGCCGAAGAGCTGAAAGAAAAATTGCAACTTAAACGTTTTCCTAACAATGGCAAAATGGCCAATTATTTTGCCGCCAATTTGGCCACATCAACACAAGAATCAGCAGACACACAATTGGAATTGTGTTCCAGAATTCTGATCGATGAAAAATATGCAGTCGATGCACAATTTCAGAAAATTGCTGAAAACTATTTTCTAACTTTAATCGAGAAGTTTAAATTTGAAGATAAAGAAACAGTTTTGAGTTCCATAAGAAACTCGATACAAAAAACTTTGAAATATGATAGCAATTTCAGAGTGGCAGATAATGCCAAATCCTTGTTGGTTTTGGCAGCAAATTTTAAAAATAAATGGTTTCTACCATTCAGCTCCTATCGTTCGGGCTTGTACGATTTCCATGTTAGTGCAGATTGCATTAAGTCCATACCCATGATGCTGGATAATGAAATGATGGTTAAGTTTTTGGAACTTAAGGAATTCGATGCCCGCGTTGTCGAATTACCTTTTGAACATGATGACGAATTGTCTATGCTGCTGATTTTACCCAACAAAAGAGACGGCCTGCAGGATTTGGAATTTAAACTTAAAGATGTTAACTTATGCTCCTTGACCGAACAAATGCAAATGGAAAGCGTTCAGCTTTTGTTGCCAAAGTTTAAAATTGATTTTGAATGTGGTTTGAGAGCGTTATTGGAAAGGGTTAGTAGGAAGGATCCAGTATGATTGATAGTAAAATCTGTATATTTTGCCAACAATTTAAATTTAATTATAGATGGGATTTTCGTTGATGTTCAGTGAAGAGTCTAATTTTAAAAATCTTTTGGCGGCTAATGCAACCAACTTCGCTTTGCCTTTCAGTGAGATTTTTCATAAAACCAGCTTAGAAGTCAATGAATCTGGTTCGGAAGCAGCAAAAGTTGAAGGTTCTTTAAATATACATATTAACTGTTTGCTTAAGTACTTGTATTTGATAATATTTTAATTTCAGCATTCAAGCAAATCGTCATCAGCAATTCAATTGACACACGGCACAAATTCTTTCGAGCCGATCATCCATTTTTCTTTGCCATACGTAATAGAGAAGCCACCTTTTTCATGGGTCACGTTAAGCAATTTTAGTTTATTTTTGATTTTGTAGTTGTAAGTTTTGAATAAACAGGTGCTTCCTTCCCTTAAACGCTTTGCTAATTTCTTGTTTAACAATTATTGTATAATTCATTTGATTTTATTTATCCACATACTTACTGTTAATAATTCATTCATTACGCCTGAAAAAATAGAAAATAAAAATTGCATTTAAACTGGATTTTTTTATAACAAAGATTCTTGAAAATTTTTTTATTTGTTTTAGTAATTCAATATTTTTTTTAAAATATTCCAAAAATGTTTTAAAGTTAAAGAGTTTTAATTTAATTTTACTTTAGTTTAGTTTACATTACTTTTTTTTAATTTATAATTGTACAAGTTTTGTTGTTGTTGTTGTTGTTGGTTTAAGTTGTTTATTTTAAAACTTTTTTACTATTTTTATTAAGTTTTGTTTAGGAATAATAATTTTTTTTGTAATTATTATTTATGAGTTTTATTGGTATTTAATCTATATAAATTCATCTTTAAGTTTTCGTTTTATTTAATAGCTTATTTAATAACTTAAGATTTCTTTCGTAATAGTTAATTAATATTTACAAAATTTATTGTAACTATTGATTGATAACACACTTTTTAGTTTAAATAACAAATTTTACTATTTACACTTAGAATATTAATTTATTTACGAAAGGCTCTACAGTTTCTTAATTCTTAGACATTTTTGCAAGAAATTCACATTTATAGATAGAAAAATTCAAAAGAAACTTTTCGAAATATTAGAAAGAAAAAAAATAAAAATAAAAAAATAGGTAATACCTATTTTCAAAATATAATTTAGAGTGTAACTATTACGGTTCAGAAGTTCGATCGATTATTCGACGTTTTCGAAAAGTTCGAAAAACTCTTTGAGAAACATTTTTTAGAAGCTACTTTACTAAAATTATATTAATCGAGATTGCCTCGATATCTCTTTTCAAAGATTTAAAAAACTTTTGTTTGTTGAGGGTTTTTAGCTAGTCTATATACATGCATTTCATTGGTGCTAAAACCAAATCATCAGTAGACCTTAAACCTAATTTTTAAATGTTTCAAACCTCTTTTCTTATACAAAAACTTTTAAAAACTCAATGAGAGTTATAAAAATTACAATAGTATAAGCAAAGTATGCTTTGAAACTTATTCAAAAATCCCAACAAACAAAAAGTTACGAACTTTAGCCAAAAATAATAATCACTTTGGATTAAAGAAACCATTAACAACAAAAACAATGTTTACTGTCACATAACATAAAATTGATCAAATAAATAAAAAAAAAAAAACTCAGCTAGTTAACAAAAAAACAAAAAAAAGCAATAACTCTTAAGTATTAATCAAATCAAAAAAGTTTGTCTTAAGTAAAAACAAAAATTAGAAAGAAAAATCGTACATGAGATAAAACCAACATGTAACAATGGGTTAATTTAACTAATTAAGTGATGGTCAAATTTGAATATTGATAGTGGTAAAACAGTGTTTACTGTAAAAACAAATAATAATACAAATAACTCTCGTATGCTTTTTCTAGACATTATTTGTATAAATACAAATTTGAAATCACATTCAACCGAGCCACCTAAACAGTGGCGGATACATGGAAACACACATGAACACTGATGATGGGAGTGTAGCGGCTCCCGAAAAACAACGTTGTTTCTGTTCTGCCGTGTAAGTTGAAATTAATTGGTGTTAAAATTTTCCCTTGTTGCTTTGTTGTCTCATGTCCAATTCTTTCTGACTAAAAATGTTACGAACTTTAGCCAAAAATAATAATCACTTTAGATTAAAGAAACCATTAACAACAAAATTGTTCGAAAATAATCACATTAAATTAAAACAAAAAGGTTGTAAAGAAAATAAAATAGATTCATATCGAATATAATAATTTGTTTGTTGGGATTTTTGAATAAGTTTCAAAGCATACTATGCTTATACTATTGTAATTTTTATAACTCTCATTGAGTTTTTAAAAGTTTTTGTATAAGAAAAGAGGTTTGAAACATTTAAAAATTAGGTTTAAGGTCTACTGATGATTTGGTTTTAGCACCAATGAAATGCATGTATATAGACCAGCTAAAAACCCTCAACAAACAAAAGTTTTTTAAATCTTTGAGAAGCTACTTTACTTTAAAAGAAAATTTTTTAAATATTTAAAAGGTACTAAACATGAAAAGGTAGTGAGCGAAAGTTGTTTTTTTCCTGGGTAAAAACTATTGTTGCTCTTAAAAACCTTTTCAAACTAAACTCGATTTTATAGTTTATTCATAAAAGCGGAGTTCAAAGTGTGATGCAAATGGTCTTGCGAAAATGCTAATGCCAAATATCGTATATCTTTTATGATATTCAACAACAGAATACACGAAAATCCTGTTGGATTTTCAATGACATTTTGCCCTTGCACTTTTGCAATTCCATTTGCAAGATCATTAAACACTGAACTGCGCTACAAATAATTTAATATTATTTTTTTATATATTAATTTTGGGACAATTATGAAAAACAAATTTTTCGGTAGAGCCTTCTTAAGTGAAGTCAATGTAACGATTTTCTTTTCATTTTCACTACACGTTTTTAAAATTCTTATTATTGATTATTTACAAATCTTTAGCTGCCTTAAGGAAAAGGTCTAAGTGTTACAATTTCTAATACATAAAAATCTAATTAATATATTCTTACTAAAGACAACAGAATATGAACAAAATAACTTTATTTTTACTTTATTTATTTTACAATTTAAACATGATCATGTATTTTTGATATTCGACATGGAGCCATCAATAATCTTAATATTGTATTATTAATATTTAAGCAAATGTTTGGGGGGAAAAGAAATTATGTTCGAAACAATTATGCTAATTATTTGAATAATTTATCTCTGTCAGTTAATATTTACACGTGACAACCTTTTAATTCTTGTAATTTTTTTACACCTAATTAACCCTGTCGTTTGTTATTGAGTTAAAAATTTCAGTTTATAATTCATCTGTTTTGAAAATTACCTCTGCGTTTCCCAATTCCGTAGAGCCTATTGACACCGTCGGAGGTTTCGGAGGCGGAGGTATTTGATCATCAGCGGTTCCATTTAAAAGGTAATTAAGATCATGTGTTATACGATCGAACATGCCAACAGGATCTTCAGCAGTTTCTGTTGGGTCAGTATTTTTATCATCGTTTTCCTCTTGACACTGTGCTGTATTATTTGTTATTGTTATTATGGGAGTGGGATGTTGTTGCTGTTGTTGTTGTTGCTCTTGTGATATTGAGGATGCTGTTGATGTATTGGCTCCCGCCAATGCCACCATGGTGGGCAGTAATGGATCAAATGTATGATTTGTAGTGGGTTCCATTATTGTCACTCGTTTTTGTGTTTTAGGCGTTTGTGTGGTCACCGATGTGGTTGTGATTATGCTCGTTGGTATTGTATAATTTATTGTTCCAGTTGTGGCAGCTGTATCGTTTAGGCTACTTATTGACACTATGGCTCCGTTTGGTAATAGTTGCGTGACTGGCGGTGGTGCATTGTTGCTGTAAGTGTCTGTTGTTGCATTTGTGTAGTGTAATCCGCTGTTGGGATGATATGATGAAATGGAAGAGCATAAGCTGGCGGGATTAATCGAGGAGCGTATGCCGATTAGGGTGTCTGGAAAAAAGGCAAATTAAAATGACAACTATTGAGTCAGAGAATTAGATAAAAAATCAAAAATATCCTTGAACAATAATGAATATAAATAGTTTACTTTGGCAAAAGCTCTCTTGCTACCTTTCCTGAACCGAAATAAATCCTTGGCATTTTTAAAATTATGTGTGACTCCATTTTCACATTTTTCTTCTTTTTTGTACATATTCAAACGCTGGTAGCGGCGCACTAACGCCAACTAATGAAATAGGTTATATTAACATTTTTGTTCCACCCACAGCCTTCAAGGATTAAGAAAACTTTTTTGAAAAAATTTCTGATGGGTTCGCAAATGTTACAAAATCACTTAACACAATCAAAAGAAAATCTCTTAGAAAAATTAAAGTTATACACTTTCGTGCGTTTCAAAAATCCTAAAAAAAATTTCAGGATGTGCTGTTTACTATGAATGAAGAAATCGATTTTCTTAATAAAAAATTTGCTCGTATTAATGAGGAAAATAACAATTTGAACAAAGCTGGTGATGAACTTTTGAAACGACAAAAGAATATACAACACAATGCTGAAAGCGAAAGTGAATGCGAATCCAGCGATCGTGAAATGGCCCTGGATGAAGAACCTGTCACAGAAAATAAAGAGCCAAGAGGAAATGCCAACAAAAGCCAGGCCAATGCCGTAGCTGACGCAACATCAGTTAAAGAATAAGCCGGAAAAATTGCACCAGGAACTAGAGATTCTGCAGGTATGAATGCGGCAACTTTGAAACCAAATACCGAGAAAGAGAAACGGAGAAGTAAAAAAATTCCGGTAATTACTAGCTATAATATTAATATTAGGGACTTTATTGGATTGATTGGGAAAGCGTTGGGTCACGAAAACTATAGTATTAAGACCTTAGCGAAGAACGTTGTGAGTATATGGTCCTGTTCCTGTTCCGCATTCATTTGAATCGGAAGAGGTGCTGGAATACCTAGACAGTCTTCAGATCAACATTAATGTGTCTAGTAGCATTAAAGTAGGTGATGACAAATGGGTCGTCAGATTGTCCAGGGATTCGGAGATCAAGAAATTTTATGGCATTCAGTATATCTTGCGCTGTAAAGTCCATATTAGAAAATTTGTAAGAAAGGGCGTCACGCAATGCTTTGTCAACGCTTTGGGCATGTGTCGTCTAACTGCAATATGCGCTTTAGATGTGTCAAGTGCGGTGGGTTTCATGGGCCTGGTATGTGTAATGTACCCTCGAGGGAACAGTATACGGCGGAGGTATTTGTGACTGATCCTGTCAAAGGCCAGGTATCTAGGAAGATGAGCTTGCCTGTTAAATGCCTAAACTTCTTAAACGTAGCGGAAAACATAATATTTTATGAAATATTCTGTTCCAAATCCTTGAAGGATTATGATATTAAATAAAAAAATTGTTGTTAATTATTTACATTCAATTCGAATAAAACAAAGGCTACTGTATTTTATTTAAAAGCTTTCCTTGAATAACAAAGGAGAACAATTATGTATTGCGTTTGTGATTTCTTCATTTGGTTTCGTATGTACTCGTACTAAACATGGTTCCTTAAAAAATACAAATTATTTGTGAATTGCTCATGAAGTTGTTCTTCTACTACTATGTTGGAGTAATTTTGGTAAAAATCATTTCTTATCCCCTTCCTTGTAATAAAAATTCCTTAGAAAATTTCTGCGTGTGTGCATTTTCATCTAAAAAAATTTATTTTTCTTGCGAACTTTAACGGCCATAACATGTATTTAGAAGCTTAAATTACTTAATTCAAACAACAAACAACACAACAGTTTCGCCAACAAACTTAGAACTTATTAATCCAACATGTTGGCCAAACACCGTTTTCTCCATAATAATGAATGGCAGACATTTTGTACAAACACAAAGAAACGGGATTAACTATTTAACAACCAGCCCAAAGCGGTGGTTTGCTTTGACAAAAAATATACTCGTAACTATTATAACTAAAGAAATTACACCAAAACAAAGTTCCAATAGCAGAGAGACAGAAAAAAAATATTTGTTCTACAAGACATGGACCTAAAAACCAAACCAAACCAAACCAAAAAAAAAAATAAAAACAAGACAAATTTAGTAAAACATTGACAAGACCAGCAGTTTAGTCCCATGTTGATATTCTATGCAAACTAAAATATTGTTTGCTGTTTGTTTAACAAAAGCTGAATTGTTTAGCAAGCTCTTTACAACCAGAATGATTGTCAAGAGAAAAATACAAAAAATTGGTAATGAAAAGAGATGAGGGAAATAGTAATTGTTATTGTGCTTTCTTGTTATTAAAACCATAATTATAAGCACCTCAGATATACCATTTCCGGCTTAGTCGACCAAATAACTACTTAGAAAAGCAACTAAAAGGAAATAGATAGATAAATAAATAAATAAATAAATATAAGAAGACAAACTCAAACAACCACATGCCGAAATATTTGAAACATTTACAGTCGAGGATAAAACAATCTGCCTTATTACGGTTGTCGAATTTTCGTCTTCGACTTCGACAGTGTGGACAAGATTAAAGTATAATACTGTGTGGTTCTTTAATCTAGTACAACTTGTCGAAGTCGAAGGCGAAAATTCGACAACCGTAATTAGGCCCAATATCGCGTATGTTCAATGGCTTTGAATCTTATTTATTTTTATTCAAACCTTGGGAATAGATCCCTTGAAACGTTTCTGATTTTTAGTCAACCTAATTTCAGAGTTGCGTCACTTTGCGGCCTTAGATTGCACAGGATGCCGATTGCAAGCAGCCGGCCCACTTGGGTCCAGAAAAATAGGTCCCTTTGTGATTCGGCCTTAGAAAGATATGTACCATTTTGTTAAAAGTTTCAAAAGTTCAAAAATACCACCCAGAGAAAATCATGTTAACACATTTTTTTCTCCAAATCCTTCAAAAGTTATGTAAAATTTTTTAGAAATTTTTTTTATTGAGTTTTGCATATCGCAGTTGTTCAACAATAGTGAATTAAGGCGAAATTTTTACTTTTCGAATTTTTATGAAAAGTTTACAGATAATATTCATATCCATCTGTTTTGTAAAAAAGTCGTCTTGTTTTGACTACATTTTTGTAAAAAAAATGGAAGAGTTTAAAAATTATCTTTCATCTCCAATGTTAATGTAAAAAGTATTTCTATTCAATTTTTAAAATTTGATTTAATTAATGCAAGTACGATATGTTACAAAACCGCTTAACTCCACTTGTCTTGTATTTTCCCCATTTTGTTAGCAAAATGGAGGATTTAAAAGTTAGTTTTCATGTTTTTTTTCTACTTTAAAATTTTGATTTAATACAGTATTGTTAAACAATTATGATGTATTACAAAACCGCTTAACACCACTTTTGGAAAAAGATGATGTAGCCTTTTTATTTAAAAGAATAATAAAAATTAGCTATTGGTATATAATTTTCAGAATGCAATTCTCAACTTTTTTAAACTTTCTCCCCTGG
This sequence comes from Gymnocheta viridis, assembly GCA_956483585.1. Taxonomy (NCBI): domain Eukaryota; kingdom Metazoa; phylum Arthropoda; class Insecta; order Diptera; family Tachinidae; genus Gymnocheta; species Gymnocheta viridis. The sequence goes on from OY101444.1 coordinate 3,895,464, forward strand.
CAAAGCAAGATTTCGGATTTCGTGAATTTACACCTTGAAATTCGAAAACGGCAAAAAGTAATTAGAGCCAAGAACTTCTTTATTTTAGTTCCTTGATTTGCCAGCGCGTGTTGAAGTTAGATTTTTTATTTAATTTTTCGACAAATTTTAAAAGTTGCCGAAACTGACTGCCAGTCTCACAATATCAAAAGAAATTCGCACTAATTGAAATTGATTTAACTTGTAAAAAAATGATTAGTTGCTGTATTCTAATTTGCTAAATAGTTATAAATATTCGCAAGGTATTTGTTTCATGAGAAAAGTTTTTTGTCGAGAAAAATTTTCGGTTTTGTAAGGAAATTTTTTTTTTGGGAAAACCCAAACTTAAATATATTTAGAATAACTACTTTTTAGCTTTTTATTTATTTTTCCTTTCACACGGTTTATGAAAACTGACTAAGAAGTAAAATGAGGGAATTTTTATTCATAATAGGAGAAACGGAGAAAGGGAACAATTTCATGAGGAATTTTTGTTTATAATTGGGCTGATAGTTGATATTCGTAGTCACCAGTATCCACCGTCAAAAGTGGTAAAAATCAAATAAAGAACGCTGATAAGATGGAGTAGCAACCTCGTAATCAGTACTGATCCGTTCTGCTAGTCTGATGAATAAATTGCTTCATTATTCATACATAATATGAATTTTTTAAAAATTACTTAAATTAAAAAAGAAATTTTTAAACGCATACTTGAACTTCTAACAAACATATCCTTTCAACAAAAAGACAATTTCTTCACAAGAAGCTGAATGACAGATTGTTCTAAAAATTTTACAGTTTTCTTTTGCAACAGGAAATTTGTGATAAAACCTACTTTACTTCGAATTCTAAGTAATATTTGTAAGATTTTCCCAAGACTTAATAATTCATGTTAAATAAAGTGCTATATTGTCGGTCGCAGGTTGACAACTCTTAACTCGGAAAAAAATCTAATCGGGTTTTTGATGCAAAAGGACTGTGTTTGTCCTTCTGCATGTTCGCACGTTTCATTTATATTTTTAAAAAAATTTCTTCCCTTCTTCTCCTACTAATTTTGGGTTTTTTATTTACTTCCAACACGGCTTAGTAACAGAGTAATAACGTTTTTTTTTGTCTCCAAAAAACATGTTAAGAGTTGTCAACCTGTGACCGACAATATATAAAATTAAATAAAAAAAAATTATACAAATCAGAGGAAGTAAAAGTCTTCAAAATTTAAAGCTTCAAAATAGTTTTGTTTCGTTTTATCTTGTTTTTCTCAATTACTAAAATTTAGAGACATCATTTCCTTTCCATTGATGTATAACCGATCTAATTTTTTCCTTTTGTTTTATAATGAAAATCTGTATAAGAGACGTACGAGCACGGAATTCTTATTATCAATTCAAGGTTTTATGTCCTACCTGCCTCACATCCTGTCTGGATGTGCGTTATGGCACTACGCTACTTTTAAAGGATTTCCTTAAGATTTCTCTTACGTTTGTTTGTTTGTCTGATTTCTAAAGAAACATGTTATGCACTTACCCGGAGCTACACCTTGCAGAATATCTAAAGTTTCTACACCTATAAATTCATGTGTTAGGAGCGGCTGCTGTTGCTGTTGCAGTTGCTGTTGCTGTTGCTGTCGTTGTTGATGGTGATGGGCCGCAGTAAAATGAGTTCTTCGACTTAAACTGCCAGTCATATTTAATGAAGTTGGCGGTGTAGCTGACATGCCCATATTAGCGCCGTATGCGTCATAATATCCCACGGAGCTGCCAGAAACAACATGAGGCATAACGGCAAGTTGATGTTGTGGTTGTTGTCCTCCCATGCCACCCAATATTTTACAACATCTAGCGGCTGGTGAGTTTATTGATGTTGCTGCTGTGGTTGTGTGTACATTTTTTAATTGATGTTGTTGTTGTTGCTGCTGTTGCATGCAAGCTAAATGTCCTGCTGTTTTACGTTCGAGTGTAGAATTATTGCCTCCTGTTGTTGCACCTAAAAATGTTTCAATACTTGTCACGTGATCTTGTTGTGTGGTTACTGCTGCCGGCGTCACCATTAAAGGCATCATTTGACAACGTGGAGCTGTTGAGATTATGGTTAAGCCTGGCATTTGACAAGCAGCTGCTGCTGCTGCTGACATTTCTAAATGTTGTCGTGCTGGCGATGGTGGCGTTTTGTGCATCAGTGGGGGTGCGGCAGTGCAGCTTTCTGATTCTTTTTCATGATTCGTATAAACTAAACAGGAAGGAAGTAAGCAAAAAAAAAAGAAAAGAAAGGATTTAGACTGCTTAATAAAGTTTTAGTTGGTTTCGAAAAAAAACCCAAATAAATAAAAAAACTTACAATTTATTGGTGCATTAATGGACCCTGTACAATAATTATCATCTAAGCTCGTTTTGCTCGAGCTTAATTTCTTCTTTATACTTCCAGCTCTTGAGGAATAATTCGTTGCAGAACGTAAAGGACATTCGGATTTTAAAATAAAACAAAAAAGTATTGTAAAACCCTGAAACAAAATAAAAGAATTTATTTCCACAGCTCAACTAAAATATTTGTAAGTAAATTTGAAATAAGTAAATACATTTAACTAATATTATGAATGAAAAAATTTTTATGTTTGTGAATTTGGATGTTTAATGAAATTCGGTAGACGGATAAAGCTGAGTCTACAAGGACACATAGAGTTTATATATTTTCATAAATAAGACCACGAGTGGGATGAAGGACAATTTCTGCATCTCTGAAACTATTAAAACAGTTTAAGTGAAATTTTAAATGTCGATAGATCTACATAAGTTTGGAAGGACACATACAGATTAAATTTTTGCAAAAATAGGACCACGAGTGGGGATGGGGTAACTTCTGCCACTTAATTTTACGTGACCGAATTCATATATAAATTGTTATATAAATTGTTTCTCTAATGTTTTCAATTCGTACAAGTTATCAAAAATTAAAACTATTTTCGAACCGTACTCATGTGATCTAATATACATACAATTTCTAATATACAATTTAAATTAATTGAAAATTAGAATTTTAGTAATTTAATTTTAGTAACAAACAATTTCCGTGGCAGATACATGGAAGCACACATGTAGCGGCTCCCGGAAAACAACGTTGTTTCTGTTCTGCAGTGTAAGTTGAAATTAATAGCTGTTAAATTGTTCCTTGTTTCTTTAGAATATTGTTTCAGCCGAAATACGAGTAATAATCACTTTGGATTAAACACCACAATTTCCGTCAAAGAATTTTAATAACACAATTTTCAGTTTTTTTTGTATACATTATCTGTGTCAATTTGAGTACCCTATGAAATGTTTTAAATCGGATTCGTAAAAATTTTGTATTATGTAATTTAGAGTTCGAACACCTCGTTTTTGAGGGTCAACCTGGACTTACATACATACATAAATAAGTTATTTGTCATTAATAAAAATTTCTTGAACTTAAGAACACGTAACAATAAGAAAACCGACACTTTTACCATTACACACGTGTCGTTGTTCTCTGTTCGCGGTTTACGCATACTTGTATTTGATTGGAATTTCGTGTGTTTATTTTGCATTTTGATCCATAAAAAAGTACACAAAATTTGTCAAAGTGTTTACTTTGCGTGTGAAATGGGGGTCTTAGATCAATGCATGTAGTGACGCATTATTGCTGCTGTTATTGTGTTCTTATTATTATTTTGTTTTGGAAAAAATTAACTTGTAAAAGGCGAAATATTAAAAAAAAAATATGCGAAAATGTTCAAGGAGTTAAGTTATACTCGTATGGTAAATTGATTTCATTGTTATTTAATACATGAAATATGTGTGCTTATATGTAGCTGATTGGCATAGTTCTAACCAGATATGGGCAACGTTCACCAGGCGTGAAATTATGATTCGATAAAAAATTATTCGATATCGAATAAAATGAATTATATGTATATATGGGCCCATGAATATCAATTTTCGGATCCAAAAATACACATAACTTTTCCAGCCGGAAAATTACCGAAATGTACCACATTTATTAAAAGTTTTTACTTCAGCTAATATTTTTTGCAAACAAGTTGATTAAAATTATTGTAAATATTTTATCTATTTCTTATAGTTAATTTCCTTTGTCTTCTTCTTGTTGCCAAATGACTTTGTTCAATTTCTATTCCTGCAAACGTGTGTCCTTGTAAAAATGTATTGTTGCTTAATTAGTACAACTTGTTTCAGTACGAGTATTAATGTTCATGGTTTTATTATGACTTTCATGTTGTATTGTATAGATAAACATTTATATGTGCCAACAAGTACGAAAGAAAAAACATAAAAACTTGGCTTAGATGTACAAACATACAATCATATAAGTTTATATTTATTATTTGAGATAGGAAAAGAAAGTACTCGAAATACATGTAGTTTGACTTTACAGGAACATAAACTAAACTCGTGAAAGTTATAAAGCAATAACAGAATACATACTGACAAATGTATGTGTGTGTATGTGCGTTTGTGTTGGTACTCCTTTTCCGTTTTATACACATGACACACATACATACATACACATATACTGTAGATTAATTAGAAAATGTTTTGTTGCCAGAGGACATGGACTTTCCCTTCTTGGGAAACTATGTACCTGTTAAATAGCTACTAAAAACAATAACAATTGTAACATAAATAAACTTAAGGAACTGAATAAATTTTAAACGAAACAATTAAATATGTGATTACAATACTTTTTTCAGAATCTATAAATGATCATATTTATGTTTATGTGTGTGTGTATTTGTGTATGTATATATGTATGTTTGTGTAGAGTAGGAAAAAGAAAATTACTGGTTATCAGCGAAGTAGGTTTCCCTCTGACTGTGTTTAAAAAGAATTAGAAGTCATTTTAAAGAAATCACATTTTCATTGCTTTCAAAGCATCCTTAAATGTATATTTTTCAGTACTTAAAAATATATATTTATTAAAAAATCAATATAATTTGTATTAATTTATTAATTAATTTTATCCAAATGGGATTTATTTGGTATTGAACAAATCCTTTGACTTTGAAGTTGAAGTATTTTGTACATTTGGTAATTCATTTTGGTACAAAGTTATAAAGTATATACAGGAATATAAAAGTATAAAAAATATAAAAACATATCAATCTTTTCTGATGATTTCAACATAATTAATGGGCGAGGCAATTTTTTGTAATTCATCTAACGTTCTTAACGTCCGATTTTGACAAACCTTATATTTTTTAAAGGTATTTGCTTGCAAATATTCATAATCTATATTTAACTGAGATCGGTTCAGTATTTTGGGAGCTATAAGCATTTAAAATTACCACTAATCCAAGCCTACTTAATACATATATATATATATCAGCTTCAAGTTGTTTTCCAACTTGTTTTTGCAAAGAAATGGGAACCATAATGAAGTACTGCCTTTTCCTTACTTAGGAGTTGTTTATTTTGAATGTTTTTCGTTTGTGTATTTTATCGTATGGTCAAGACACAATTATTAACGCGTAAGTGCGGTATAAAAAAACATATAAACTGTTTGCTGGTAGTTGCTGTGAGTTTTGTTACTGACTATCAAAACCACAATGTAAGTCCTTTTTTTTTTTTTTGACAGTCAATAATTAAACTCCCAGCAAACAATATATGTACATGCTTTTTGTACTGCAACTACCTGATAATAATTGTACCATGACCGTATGTATTCAAATGTTTAATGTGTTTTATTAATTATAACAAAAATATGGTCGATCGATTGCGTCAGCCATCGGAGGTACCCGTGATGCTACTAAAAATCGTTTTTGTTTTCAAGAAATGTTATCAGTAGATTTATCATTGAAAATATAAATTTATTTAATTAAATTTACAGCGATTTCGGTGAATAGGAACAAAAAAAAAAAAGAATACTTCTGGCCTCTGACAAGTCTAAAAATTATCGAATATAAACAGCTCACGATGCCAGAGTTCTTAATTTTATTAATATTTTTGCAGTGTCTCCTTTCCTATACTTTTTCAATGTAACATTCATCATTGAAAAAAATAAAAAATCATTCTACTAAAGTTTTAATATTTTTCTTTCACATTCCTAAAGCATTTCACTATTTTATTAAAAATATTTGCCTTATGATCAGTAAAAGTTCAAATCAATCAAATCATTTTCTTTTTTTTTTTTTGTTGTCTTTTAATTTGTATAAATTTTCGCACGTCATGCTCATTTAATGCAACATGAGCATATTGCTTTTTAATAAAGATTTTTTTCTGCTTTTATATTTACACATAATCAACGGTTTAATGTGAAATTAAACAAATTTACTTCAGTCTATAAACAATAAATGTTAATGACATTATATTCCATTCAAAATATGTACTTTCATAAAAAGTATTAAAGAAAAAAATTTAAACTTTTTTAAAATAAAACATTGAAAAACAACGAATGTCTATTATTTACATGTTTTTTTTTTGCCCAATATGCATGAGATTTTGTAATATTGCAAGTGCAGTTCGTTGTATGTGTGAGTGTGTGTATGTGTGTGTGTGTGTGAGAGAGAGATAGAGAAATTGTGTGTGTGTGTGTGTCTATGGATGCATATTAATGATTGTGTTCAAATAAATGAGCGCTATATTTTATATAATGATGACGTCTATAATTTAAATTTTAATTATAAAGTAATTAAAAGTTGCATAAAGTAAACATACTCGTACATATCAAAAATAGAAAGAAACTCATATTCATGTATACTAGAGAAAAAACATTGTGGCACATGAAAATAATGATGTTAAGTGCCATTAAAATTGTGCGAGGTTAAAGTAGAAAACGTTTAAAACAGGGAAGGATGCCCTCAGGCCTTAGAAGCAAACGAATTTTCTCTTTTTACACACATGGGGTTGGTTCAAATATAAGTAGCGTTTTGAAAGTTAAACGGAATGCACTAAACTATAATTCTTGTGGTATATTATAGTTTTATTAAAAATCACAAATAGACCTCTTATTTATGGAACATGTAGCACCGATTCCAAGATTTTGTTTAGTCACTTTATCAGACAGAAAAAAATCTATCGGTATCAAATAAATATACTGTTGAAAAAGATTTGGACCGCTCTTTACACAGAACGGTTTTCAACAAAACGCACAGCTGAGCGTAATAATTTATTTCGCTAAATTTTTATTACTAATAAAAACAAATGAAATTTGTATAGAGTTGGGATGTTTCAGCAGAGTTTGGTGACTGTTTCTTTTAGCTCAGCTCACTAGAACGAACTATTGCGCTCTACTTGTTCAATCGACTATTTATTCTGCCGATCACATTGGCTCCACTGTTTTGCGGTCAATTTGTTGTTTTATCTCATCATATCTTTGGCTTTCTGTCAGTGTTTCCAGTGTTGTCCTGCGAGTTATTTTCCCTCTAAATGGTCAAACAGAACTGGGACTGAACGATGTTTTCCATACAGTTTGACATAAGATTTTTCCAGAGCATGCGGTCGTGAAATATATTCTATTTTATTTTTATTGCGTTTTTCCTTATGCTCTCAATTTTAGACACTCATTCTCCGACCAATGTTATCGTCTTTTCGTGAAATCTCAGACGAAAAATGCAAACAAAAGAAAATTATAAACTAATAAAAGAGTATTTGAAGTTACTGTCGTCGATTTCATTATGGACCATCAACATGAATCAAGTCAGGCTTAAAAAAAATTTTCTACAATACATCTCCGTCATCATAGAATACAAATGAGTGTTTCTTGTAAAAAGTGTAAGAGATTTTTGGCGTAAAACTGGAAATAACTACAAAACTTCTTGAACAAGATTTTACATTGACAGGAAAGAGATGCACTCGAGTAAAACTTTTGATTTTGGGCTAGAAACTATTTGAAGAAGTGTTTCCTCGGGCTACCAAAGTTTTACATTGCGGCGTACATAAATGAACTTTTGTTTATAACACTAATTCTATGTCTACGTCACAACACAACAAAAAACAACAAAACAAAATAACGGACCTGCGCAATCTTGTTTTCTTTATTCATGGGCCATCAATTATATTTCCTGAAGTTGCAAACTTTGTTCTGGTTTATCATTTAATTGCTTATTTTTACTTCTAGAGTGTGGAACCGTGATTTTTTGTTTTGATTTCGTTAATAATAAAACTAAATTTTTTTTGTTAATTTATTAACAAACAAAAATCATGTTTTTATTTCTTTGGAATTGTTTTCTCTCAAATATAAAATTTTTCAAGATGTTTGCTATAAAAATTCGGAGGCCTAGCAACACTGAGCAGCTGCTAACATCAGCGCTCATATAAACAAGACGTCATAAACATGTGAATTATATTTATTATTACGTTGCTGAAGTATCGAACTCCATTCATAATAAAAATAATGTAATATCAACCTTAATTCAAAATTTAATGATGGACCACAAAAAGCGCTCAGTATTGAGCTCCAAATGCTCAGTACAGTGAGCACTTCATCCAGTTCAATTGAATGACTCACTCAATTGAATCAGTTCGTTCAGGAGCTGCACAACTCTAGTTAAGCAGCATTCTAGCTGTTAACCAAGAAGGATAATGGCGGATGGCTTACAATCAGTGGAACAAAAAATAAATACTTTTTAAAAATCTTACTAGACAAAACAATAATGCTAAACATTTACTGCCTGTCCCACGATGTCTAACGATATCGTTCGTTTTGTTTTAATTACAAAGTTTTTACAAAGCAAAAACAATATATAAAATTTTGTTTTTATTTTAAATGTAATTTTACAAAAGAACGATTATATCGTTCGACATCGTGGACCAGGCAGTTAAAATTTTCAAATTTTGCTGTGAACCATGTCGTATGATTAATATTAAATGATGATACATCACTTTATAAATTGTAGGTACAGTAGTTTTCAGATTTGACGAGCCTAATTATTGTGAGGCCTGTTCGCTATCTCCAGTGCTAAATTAAAAATTAAAAGCGTCTTCTATTTTATTCATAACTATAAATATGTATACAGGCCAATTATGAATAAAGAATTCCCCGGGAGATTTCTCCCTTTTACCAAAAAGGGGCTGTTCACATACATGTTCACATATTAATTGTTCGCATATTAACTGTTCGCATATTACATGTAAACAGCCCCGTTTTGGGAAAAGGGAGAAATCTCCCGCGGAATTGTTTATTCATAATTGGGCTGATAGTGTTTTTTGTATATTCTATTAAAATTATGGAAAGGAAAAAATTTATAAAAACATCGTAATACAAAAATAATTTATTTAAAATTTGTTAAGCAAAGTCTGCATATTGGAATGGATATCTTTTTTAATGTCATCATCTTGAAGGTCTTTCAAAAGCATTAAATTTGTATTACCAACATTGTTTTGCTGTGCCGATTTAATACAAATTTCGAAAGGCTTAATGACATCTTCGTGTTACATTTTGGGCTCTAGAATTTCAGATTCATCAAGCTCTTCATCATTTTCGTTTTGTTCATCGTTTTTTTACACTAGTTCGTTAAACCGAGATCAAAATAAAAGTTTTATTCGTAATATAAGGTACTTATTTAGTAGAAATAAAAATGTGGGCGTTCGCTAAATGCGATGTTCATTAAATCGAATGTTCGTTATATCGGAATACTACTGTACTTAAAAAGTAATAAATTTTCTTTGGCAAACTCTCATAATTTCCACCATTTAAGGCATAAGAAAATGTCAGAAAACTTGACTTAGTTTAGTATTAAAATTTGTAATACTTTCATGAACAAATTTCAGACAACTATTGTTTCTTGTTTTCAAAACTTTTTGAACACTTATTTAAATTTAAACAGAAAAATTGCTGAACGCTTTTTTTAAACTTATTATTTCCAACAGTTTTCTCCATTTATTTTTCTAGTGCAACTTTCATCCCTTGAAAATAAAATCGTAGTTTGTTGCCAAAGTTAAAGTTTTTATGTAGAATGCACATATTTTTTGTTTAAAAAAAATTTGTTTTGTACATCATATTCAGAAATGCTTTAAAAAAGAAATAAAGAGAAAAACTATGCAAAAAGTGCGTTTAAATATATAAAAAATTTTTCGGAAAATGTAACAGATACCAGAAAAATTGTTTGTGCAACGCATTTTCAGGCGTTGCAATAAAATTCTTACAAACAGAAACACTAAAACACACACACGAATCCATACACACATTCAGACAGCCAACAACTGTGTGTAAAAGTTTCACTGCTCCTGTTCAAATATTCAGCAGGAAGCAGCAGGTTCATTGACATTGAATTCTTTATTCTCTTTTTTAAAGGATTTTTAACAGACAAGTTATTTTTCAAGATATTTGTATTTTCTAGGTTTTGTTATAAAATCAATGATAAAAATTGTCTAAAACTGTTAACGAAAAACTAAATAGTGGATGAGAAAAATCACATTAAAGTCTTAAAGTCCAGAACTATAAACTTTAATTCTTAAATTTTTAAACAAAAAAATCTCTGCTAAAAACTTTAATTGAAAGCCCCCTAAAAATCTAAAATGTTAAAACAAATTAAAAATAAACTCACCATTAGTATACATGATATGCCGAAAGGATAACACCACCATGTTGTTTCCATGACCATGGAATTACTATAAACAATGAATAATGCATCCGTACATAATTTGATTAGTAACAGGCAACCCGTTCTATACAACAAACCGATTCTGCAATGAAAACAAAATTTATATTTAAATTACAAGAGGTAAAACGAAAAGCACAATGATCCTGGTTATGAATAAAAGTAAAATACTTTTGTATTTGTTTTCTCATTTGGTTGCAAAATAAACAATATAATCAAACATATTGAAATAAAACATTGCGAAATTGCACATGGGGTGGAGTTGCACACAAAAGAGTACAAGGGATTAAATTGGGAATTGATCTGAATTCAGAATTAAATTATTACACAACTAACCCAGCCCTCATTTAGGAATGAAAGGATATTAGTGAATACTTCAACGCCTTGAATAGATTAATGTTTTTATTGTCGATATTATGTGTAATGAAATTGATACTTGAATAAGGATTGAACCCTTATTGAAACTCACTAATGATCTGTAATTGCAGCTAAACTTCTTTTATGAAGTTACAGGCCGAATGCATGAAGTAACTCGTGTATAATTTGAAGACAGCGAAATCCAAACTTATTAAAAAAAAGACGAATGAGGCAGAATTTGATTAAGTTGCACAATAATGCGCCACACCAAGTTCAGGCTACACAGATTGCATATTGGCTTAAGCCAACATATTCACATTACAGTAGAGCCTTTACGCCTCAAATCTGGTAATTATTTCTTTGGTCTTCTAAATCCCATCTGAAGCTCTCCACATACATCCAGAAGAACAAAAATCCAAAAATATTTAACTCCTGCATCAAGTCTGTACTGCTTTATGGATGCGAGTCTTGGAACGCAGCACCACCATCTTTTTAAGTTTTTATTTGTCGCTGCCTGTGCAGAATCTTAAGAATTTTCTAGCCGCAAACTATATGGAGGGGAACGCAACAAGCCCCAATAAATATTGAAATCCTAAGAAAAAAGTGGCGCTGACACGTCTTGCCAAGACCAATAGAGGACATCACAAGAAGCTCTATTGAATGGTGATTGTAAAACGGGTAGACCATCGCACAATTGGCGCCGTCACATAGAAATGCAAGCTGCCAGAAATAACTTAAGCTGGAACAAGATTAAAGCCAAAGCTGCGAACGGAAGTGAATAGAACAGATTTATTATGGCCCTGTGATCTTTAAAGGAACGTCGGGAAACTATATATATGTAAATATATATTTACTATTTGATGTTATGGGACCAAAGTAATACACACTTTGTGAGAATTTCAAGTGTTTATCAATTACGGTTGACAAGTTACAACTCTTTAGGAAGGATAACAGATCTTTTCATTTTTGTATTTGTTGTTATAAGGACCATAACGACCATATATATTTTGGAAGCATTTCGATTGTTTACCTATGACGGCTCACGAGACATAAGCTTTCGGCAGACAGACGAATGAACGGATGGATGGACAGATACCTTAGCGAAAACAATAGTGTTACTTTAACAGTTTGTGCGCGGAGCCGCAAAAAAAGATGAAAGCATTCTTTTTAGAGTTGTGTCGTTCCGGAACGACCTAGTTCCATTGAACGATTCCCTAATTGGAACGATGCGGATCGATCCAAAAGCTCCTTTTTTATCGTTCCTCGTTCCGCAATTGCAAACCATCTTGAGGAATCATTAACTTGTTCTGCTAAATGTCAAAATCATTATGAAAAGCAAATCGTTGACTCTTCAAGACTGGTCGTTACAATTATTTTGTTCACATATTCTGTACAGTTAGAACTAGGTTGACTTTTTGTATAGAGATCAGTGTCGAAGACTTAAAGGACAATATTATATTTACAATTTATTTTATAACAGTTATTATTTTTTAAAAATATTTTACGAAAGTACTTATAGAACTTTTTTAGCATAACCAGGAAATATAAACATCCAATAACAAATGTTTGTTCATTCGTTCCTCGTTTCTACACGGTTCAAAGTAAAAAAAAAATGAATGATGAACGAAAGGAACGACCTTTTTCCTTTCATCTTTTGGATCGGTCGGAACGATTACATACAAGGAGCGACTTTGCCCAACTCTAATTCTTTTACTTTTACAACACGCAGTAGCAAATGTTTTGTATATTTGTTTTATACTAGTGTATTCAGCGGCCGACTAATCGACCGCATTCTAGAAATTGATATTAAACATAAATACGTACGATAAAATACAAAAACAAAAAACATTCTAAATCAACAACTTAAAACTCTGTCTCTTTTCTATGCAAAGGCAAATTGGACAAACATACATGCACACTTTATTTATTTTTCACGTTGAAGCTGATACACGCATGTGTAAAAAGTGTACATGTGTTAGTAGCAACTTTAAACGCTTATAGCCCTGTAAATATCGAACCGATTCAAATAAAATTAGGATTGTGCACATCTAATTGAAACCCCGTTTAAGGGAAAAGTATCACGGCCGCAAAAGGGATCTAAAAAAACGCGTTTCCCTATTAATAATATAATAGTTATTTAAGGTGCTGGTTGGTTGTAAGCCACAAGTAAATACCCACCTTTGTCTCATGACCATATTGAATTTGTCCAATGCTCCATTGTTGTTGCTATTGTATGTGTGCTGATAGTGATGCGAATGATGTTGATGCTGATGATGCGAATGCTGTTGTTGATTTGCATTGGTATTTGTTGTTATTGCAGACGGTGTTGCTGATAGTGACGATGTTGTTGTTGTTGTTCCTGTTGTCGTTGCTGTTGCACAATTTGTACGACTATTTTTATGCCAAAGCCATAAAAGCTTTTTGATTAAAATCGCAAATAGAGCGAAAAACAATAAAATGAACAAAATATCAACGCACAAAAATAGAATAAAGTTTAAAGCTGGTACAGCGGGTGGCGAAAAGTCGTCGCCACCACCACTGGCAACCTCCGCCACATTGGCAGCAACTGTAGAAGAAGTCGTTGTGGCCATGCCATAAACGTCTTCATTATGGAGAAATGAAATTGAGGTTACTGGAGAACGTGCTGTTTGCAAGGAATGTGACCAAATTGGGGATGTTGAATCAATTGTACTGGTGCCACTGCCACTGCCACTGCCACTGCCAGTACCACTTCCACCGCCACTGGTGGCAGTTGTTGTTAGATGAGCTTTGCTATTATCTATGGCTGTTGTAGTATTGAATTCCAAAACACTATCGCCATTACTCAACAAAGGTGGCTCGGTAGTGAATGGTATTAAATGCGTGCGTATAAGGCGTCCGTTTAATGGAAAAATACTATTAGTGTTGGTGTTCATGGCAAATGCTGCAGATTCCATTGCACTGTTCGGTGCTATCATGACATTGGCGGTGGACAGAGAATGGCTCATAATTTCAAGCCACCAGTTTTGTGGCCATTTACCATTAATTGTACAAATTAAAGGAGATGTTATCGCAAAAAGCAAAGGCAACAACCAGCTAATACCAATAGCTCCACGGACACCAGATGTTGAGCTGTTCGAGGTTACAAATCTTAAGGGTGGTTTTAATGTTGCTGTTGACTGTCTTAGTATTTGTTCTGCTGTGGCCGTTGTGCCCGAAGACGCTGTCGATATGGTTGTTTGTTGTAGTGTTGCATTTTCGAATTCCAGCTCCTGTGCTTTTGTTAATGTTCCCGTTGTCATTGTTATGCCTTCAGTTCCTCCTGCCCCCCGAACAATACTGTTAATATTCGTGTTGGTACCATCTGTTGAGACTGTAGAGTTTGTTGCATTTGTACACTTGTTTGTTACGTGCAATAATTTCTTGGGCTCTAATTCGGTATGTATTACTAATGCTATTGCAATTAGTGTAGATATGCCCAGCAGTAAAAGCGATGCCAATGAGGAACTAATTATGGGCTGCCAGTTCTAAAACGAAATGAAAAAAGAGATAAAAACAAAATTGAACTAGAGAATTGTTTAATTGAAAAGAAGACTTTTTTGAAGAAATATTTAAGTAAAAAAATGGAGAATTGAATAATTTTTATTTAAAACACTTTTTAAAAAAAAAACAATTAGCAAATTGAGGGCTCAGAGCTGAAGTGAACCAAGTCATAAAAAGACATTTCGAAGACATTTTGAGTTTCAGTATATGTAAAAATAAATATAAATATCAAATGAGAGCCATTATTGACTTGGGTTTTTTACAGTTACCTTAGAAACGGAACACTTTTTAACTTAGTCCGTTACAGAACTAAATACTCGTAGAGTTAAACTTTGCGTAGGATTTCGCACTAGTTTTGAAATTTTTCATATATTATGACTTGGTTTACTTCAGCTCTGAGCCCTCCCTCCCAATAAGTCTAATTGTTTTTTCTTTAAATTAAATTTCTGTTATATGGAGCGTATGATTAATTTTATCTTGATGAAGCTGAACTCCGTCGTAACGTAATTTTCTATTCACACTGACATTTTAAATAGGTCCAGAGTAGAGATGGGCGCCGCTTCCGTGATTAGCGTGAATCATGCATGATCGTGATTTTTTTTGTTTCAATTACGTCAGAGTGCATGAACGTGAGCATACAAAAATTTAACGTGAGCGAGCGCGTATGAGTAAATTTTATTGTATTTTTTTCATTTAATTTTATAATTTTTTTTAGCAAATTAAAAATTTTTTGTGAGCATTTCGTGAGCGTGATTGTGACAAACTTTTTTCCACTCATGTGAGTACGCATCAACGTGAGCCAAAAGTATAATTTCGTGCATGAGCGTGCACTAGTAATTTTTTTCATCATTGAATAATTTTTTTACTAAGTGTATCGAGTTTTTATTCAATTTGTTACTAAGTCGATTTTTTTATTAATATTTTGCATAACAATTGCTTAAAAATTTGGGAAATAACTGTTTATAAATGATATTTAAAGTTCATATTAACACTTTTGTTGTTTTTTTATTCATTCATTAATCAATTTGTAAGCTTAACTCATTCATTAAAATAAATACGATGTCATTAATAAGTTTGATCTTGGATAACACGGATTTGCCGAAATTATTTTTATACAACTTTATAGAAAATTAAAATATTGTATCCTGAAAGGATAAAAACAATAAGGATTTTTGTAAAGTAAATTCAAATAAAACAAATGAATTTTGTGTGAAATTTTAAAAATAAAACAGAGGAGTCTTACAAAATAATCAAAACAGGTTTTGTAAAACTTTTCTAAAAAATAAAATATTGTATCCTGAAAGGATGAAAAAATTAAAAAATAATTTTTGTAAATTAAATTTAATTGAAAACGATTTTGTTCAGCATCGAACTTTGTTCCCTGCAACTTCCACATAGTAGAAAATTAAAAGTAAACATTTTAAACAAATAAAATAAAACGTTTTATAATCAAATTTTGGGAAATTTATTATTTGATGAAGAAATTAAATAAAATAAAAATAAAAAAATAAAGTAAAGAGACCTGCATAAGCCTGAATGAAAAGTTACTCACGCTCCTGACTAGCGGCTTTAAAATATAATCGAGAAGTTTTTTTTAGTTCTTTTATTTGAGACTCTTATTCTCATTCATATTTTCATGAAATTTAACTACAATAAAAGCAAACGCAATAAAGTTAATGAGAAATTATTCATTACTGCCATCGTTTTTATTATGGGCTTTCTTTCGCTCCGAATGGTTTTCGGTCGACGTTACAGTCGTGTTCTACTTCATCCTGTTTTTATAAGAATTTTAATATGCATTTAAATATTAATTTATTTAAAAAGATTTATTGTTAAATAATGGAAATACCAGCATATTTTTATTTATGTATGGTTTGCAAAATTTGATTTCACCTAAAATCGAACTTTGGAGTTTATCAAAAAATTGAAAGGGACTTAAGTGACGGACAGCTGAACATATTATAAATGACAATTTAAAATAAAAAACATAAATGACTCCATTATTTATTTCTAAAAATAACTCGTTCAAAGAAGAAAAAAATACACGAAATCATTGACTTTGTGGGCAAAACTTGCAAAAATTATTTTACGAGAAATTTTTCAGTTTTGGATTACGCAGTATCCTTGAGTTTGCTCTTCTTTTACGTCAATAAAAATATTTTTTGTTTTATAATTCACTTTATGCTTTGTGGCTCAATAATAAAGTTAAACATTTTTCATTACTATTTTTAAACTGAAGTGCATGCGGGGCTTGAAAAACATTTGCAGTAATTTCACACAAATTTCTTTCATTTGCAATTTTTGGCTTTTTTATTTATTTTTGCTTTAGTAGTTTTTAATTCTTTTTGTTTGCTTAGTATACCCGTATACTTTCCATATAATTCTCATTAAATTTTTAAGACTTATTTTCATTATTAAAGGTCATTTGATTCTTAACAAATTGTATCACCCTTTAGAAAGTTTTATCGCCCGCATATTCCAACCATTCAACTCGTTAAGTTTTTATTACTAATAAATTTGCTCGTTATTTTTTATTATAATGCTGCTACTGTCTTTAAATGAAGTAAAAAGAAAAGTTCTACTCAGCAAAGAAGAATGAATGCTTTTTATGCTGTTTTAATTATTTAGTGAAATAATCGCATTTTAATCGAATACACAAGATGAGGAGATTTCTTTTTAGCGAAATAACGAGTATAGAATGAACTTGAAAGTGCGTAACATTATGAAGGATGTAGACAGTAAAAGAAAGAAGGAGGACTTTCGCTTGCAAGTCTGCTAACAAGAGACATGATTTTTATATGAGAAGCTTCTTTGTGAACGAAAGCTGTAAACACTTGGTGTATTTCAATACAAGAGTTTTTGCAAGCGTTCGATTTTTTCGTAGTTTAATGGGTAAACATACTGGTATGCTCCGATAAATATCAAAACATTTTACTTTTGCAAAGAAAAGTTTTCGGATAACTTAATTTTTTTAGATAAGTTATCCGTAAATACTTTTCTAAAGCAATATTATCATTAGCTTTACTCTACTATAGACGACTTGACATTGCTATCAAGCTCGGATCCAGATCAAGATTTTGGAAGGAGTTTTTTTTAATAAAATATATAATTTTGAAAAATTCATTGTGAAATGCAATAAAAATGAGGGATATTTCATCCGTTTTGGAAGCGGAAATATTCCTTTTTCCTATTCTATAGAAAATGTATAGGAAAACATTAGCGATAACTTTACTTTTCGATATTAAAGATTTCGATTACTTTACTTTTCGATACAAAAGTTTCACTAACATTGTTTTTTGATGGAAAAATTAACGACAACTTTTCTTATCCCAAAGGAAACTTTATCGAGAACTCTACTTTTAAAGACAAATTATAAAAAAAATACTTTTCTAAAGTAAAGATATCCATAACTTTACTTTTCAAAAACAAATTATACATATAAATATTTTTCTAAAGAAAAGTTATCGAGACCTTTACTTTTATAAAGATAAGCTATCGAGAAGTTTACTTTTCCAAGACAAATTATATATTTAAATAGTTTTCTTTAGAAAAATTTTCGAGAACTTTAATTTTCCTAGACAAATTATAATAAAAAAATAATTTTCTACAGAAAAGTTATCAATAACTTTACTTGTCTTAGGAGAAGTTATCGACAAGTTTACTCTTCAAAGACAAATTATAATTAAAATTTTTTTTCTAAAGACACGTTATCAATAACTTAATTTTTCTAAAGAAAACTAGGTTTTCTACAGAAAAGTTATCGATCAATTTATTTATCATTAACAATATATCGATTATTTTAGCTTTTTAAAAAAGTTTTTAGTTTTCCAGAAAAATCATTAAAAATTTTGTTCTTCTACACACTTGTTATTTCTCTATAGAAAAGTTACCAATAATATATTGTAACTCTTTCTTAAACAGCTTGTAGATAATTCAACTTTTCGATAGCTAGGAAAGCTACAAACAAGTTATCGATTTCGTGTATAAAAGTTTTTGATAAATTTTTATTTTAAAGAAAAAGAAAATAAAAAGGAAGAACATTATAGTACTTTTAATGGAAATGAAAACAAAATTTTACTGCGATAACTCTAAGCTCATACTTTCATCATGTTTGTATTTAATAGAATCAGTTCTGGGTGAAAAATCAAGAGATGAAATTAATTTATTGTGGGATTTGTTAAAAGATGAACAACTTTTCAGCTCTTCTGTGCAGCCTCACCGATGAGAAATGAAGAGTAGAAGCAAAAAAAATCTCGCCTTAAGATATTAAAAGCTCAAAAGCAGATGGAAATACAGTTTCCAGAATTTTCTTTTTATAAAATAATTTAAGTTGGTAAAGTTTGATTTTATCAATGTTGATTTCACAATTTCACAAAAGCGTAAAACTTTAAAGCAAATCGTAATACTTTTCCTTGTTTTCTTTATCGTTGGGCATAAAATAATATTTTATTAGCTAAAATTTTCGCCTTTGAATAACATGTTCCGGATTAATTTTAAAGTTATGCGGTGAATACAACAATTATGCTGTTAACTGGGACATTTTAATTGCTTGTAAGAAATAAATAATTGTGTTGTTGTTACATTTATTGACTTATTTAATGGTATTTGAGTTAAATTATGTCATTAAAAGCAAACTACACGATTCATCTATTGTGTTTAATGTCAAGACAGAGATAATTAAGATTTGCAAAAAGTTGAAAGTCTATTAAATGTTGGTGGTGGCAAGGATTATAAATACTTCAGAAAAGTTCATAAATTTTAAAGTTGAACAATTAAAAATGTTTTATGTACTTTTCAAGATTAGAAAAATTTAAGTTTAAGGGAAAAATAAATTTTTTAAATGAAAATTCTCGAAGCGGAAACATTTTCAATTAACAAAACGAAATAAATGAAATTTGTTTGAATCATGTAGAAAAATGAGAAATTCTAATGTTTTTAAATAATTTTTTTTCAATTTGTAAAGTTATTGATACCAGAGTATGCCTACTGGTCGAAATTCGACCGTCAGCTTAAAAGTATACATATATATATATATGAGTACATATATTGCTCATTCCCTTCCCCATGGCAAAAACAATAAACAAAATAAAATTACATACAAACACGCACATTTATTTTGTTAAATTTTTGCTGGAAGCTAACACATCCATACGTAATGAATATGCACATCTATATTTAATACTCATCTCAATTTAATTCAATTCTGGTCTCCTTTTCTTTTCCAACTTCACTCATTTGAAGAGAAAGAAATCTTATTACTCATATACAATACTTACATAAGTGAATGCGTGTACGTTTGTATTTTTAGCATTTGTAGTGGTGTGAACTTTGGAACCTTTTTATTCTTTTAATACTGAACGGAGTTAAATAATAAATAGTCGGTTCACTAAAGCTCAATAATGTCTACCATTTGATAAAAGAATGAACAAAATCGGTTGGTAAACAAAGGAGAAAAAGGGATCTAAAAATTTGTCTTTGCCTATTTATATTATTATGCATAACTGCTAGAAATATCATCGGTAACTATAGAAAATATTATGTAACTTTACAATGCTGTAAAAAAAGGTTATTGATTACTTTAATAAATTATCAACAACTTAACTTTTTCTAAGCAATTTTTTGTTTGGAATTTTTAATTTCTTTAGAAAATTTATCCCAAACGTCTTTTTTATATATTTTTAAGTTACTTATCAGAGTTTTTTTTGCAACCACAACAAATAAACATTCTTTTATATAAATATTATTACTGTCGTTGCTCATGTTCTTTGGTTTTGAAGGTTTTCTTTTTTTCTGTAAATTTTTTCATCGAATTTGTTAAGTTTTTTTGTTTTTCTTTTTCACATTTTTGTTTGGTTGAATTCTTTATTTCTTCATTCCTCTTCATGCTCTTTTTTGCCATTTAATAAATATTAATTTAAGTTCTTTCGCTTTTGCTTGTTGAAACTTAACGTAGCGTTAAGCATTTTCTTATTTGTTTACTTTATGCTAATGCTCAGCTTTTGCTCCTTATGATGATTTTGTAGTAGGACACAGGACCTGCTATTGACTGTGCTGTTTTCATCATAGTTATTTTGCATGATATCTCATGTAAAACAAATTAAATGTATAAAATGTTTATTAATAATTTGTTGTTTTTGTGTTTGATTTTGTTGATATTTAATTTTTATTTACAAATTTTTATTTAAGCCAAAAAGAAATAAACTTTTTTTTGCAACAGATTAAGATTCTAAAGACGCCTTATAGCGAGACAAAAATTTTTCTTTTTTTTCTCAAATTTGGTTAGCACAATCAACAAAAGGTCCTTAAGAACAACATGGGAATATTTGTTATTTATATAAATAGAATAAAATTCTAAAAAAATATAAAAAATTACTAAAAATACCCAGCTAGCATTTTCAATCGTGAAAAAAGCTACTGAAGAACGTTTTTGATCGTCGTCGAGCGCATTTTTTAGTCGTAGAAGATTCCTTGCACGGGAGAAACTGTTACACAAGCTGATTCTTCTGAGATTCTTCCCTAATACAGCGGAAGCCGCTTATATTAATCGTGGAGAGAATCGTTTGAGATTTGTGTAGTTAAACAAAGTGTAACATTTATGTTTTCGTACTCTTCAAATAATCATTAGAATATTTTTTTTACGACTTGCAGATCAAGATTTTGGAAAGAGTAGTTTTGAATAAAACATATAATTTTTTTTTAAACATTCCAAGATTAAAAGACGAACGCGTCAGAAAATGGGTAAAAAAGTAATAATCAAGAAAAAAGTAGATGTTTTTGTTAGTGTTACTCGTGAGATTATCATCAGAAGATTCTAACAAAAATCCTATGCTAGCTGGGTAAGGACGAATATTCTAAAAGATTTTTGAATAAAATTATTCGAATAAAATTATTCGAGTAAAATTATTCGAACAGAACTACTATTCGAATCAAGCATTCTTCAAATATAAATTATTTGTTTAATGCTACTAGCAAATTGATTATTCAAATAAAATATTTGAACAAGGGTTAGTCGGAAAAATTTTCGAATAATTACAAACGGAATAGTTAAAAGTGTTCGAATAGAATACAATTTATTCGAATGCTTTTAGTACTTGAGTGAGAATTGTATAAATACATAAGCAAAAAATTCTAAAGAATAATTAAAATGAATACCAAAAATTTAATAATTTTTCGAATAAAATTATGCGAACAAAACTGAATCAAATAAAACTATTAAGATAAAGTTATTCGAATAGGTCTACTATTTAATGCAAATGTATTCAAATAATATTATACAAGTACAAATTATTTGTTTAATGTTGTTCCCATAAAATAAATAAATACAATTTTTCGAATTTAAGGACTCTGCACTTAAAGTGGCCGAACGGTGCTGTATTTAAAATTTAAAGCATATACAAATTCTGTATAGTTTATTTGAATATGACTATTATTAAATATACGAGCAAAAAGGAACTCCGTTCCGGCTGGGTGTCCTAAGTTCATAGCTCATAGAAGCATATTTTATTATTTTCGGCTTTGATTTCATTAATTTCTAAGCACCAATACAAAAGTAAAGGTTAATTTTGTTACTTTTGCCATAAGAATACATTTGGATAGTTGTGTATGTAAAGGATTCTTTCTGTAGATTCAAATAGTCATATTAAATACAAGTATAAAACATTTTCTACTCTTTCCACACACTTTATTACAATGATACGTAAATCCAGGCGACATATACGCACTCGCATGCCACCCAAAACAAGGCTAACCAACACAAACATCAATATTTATTTGAGTTTCAGTAGATGGGAGTGTGTGACAGACAGACAGGATGTTTATTTGTTTGGGATTCCTAAAGATACGGCCATAAAGGGCAAATATTTGACATAATAAATGTAATAACTTCTTTTAACATAAACTTTAATGGCAGAAATAATTTTGATATGCTTAAAGTAAAATGCAGTTACACCAAAATCTAATATAATTAAACTGCTTATTATTTTCTTAATAATAAATTTATTTCAGTTAAGGCATTTTTATTTAAAACCGTATCTTGAGGTAACGCTTATTTCCTTAAATATTTGTCCCGCCTGACTGACGGAAATCACACAAGCATACGAAATCACAGCAACAACTGGGAAGGCACAGAAAGCAAAAATAAAAAAGAAAGCAATTATGATGACATTTTATTAACACATTAACTTAAATCTTTAAGGATTATTTAAACACACAGACATGCTGCAGGTTTAAATGGTTTTATGTACATACGTACATACCCACCCTAGTATGTATACTTACATACATTTATGCCTTTTTATATGTGAATCTTTCTTTTGCGTGATTATTTGTAACATACAAGTATCTATTTATATACATTTGTATACATATTTAATAAGTAAGGTTAAGTTAAAATTTGTGCATGAGTCAAAAGTTTCGTCCTTGTTTTAATCAATTACAGAGAACTTTACCGAAAATTAAGTGAAGTTAAGTTAACAAAGTTTTAGGTAATCAAAGAAAAATATACACTATTTGTCACAGCAAATTATTAATTAATAAATTTACAAATAATCGTTTGTTTATATGGGGGAGAAAATTAATAACTAAGAAAAGTTTTTCTTTCCTGGCATAATCTTAAGAAAATACAGACGGGCATCGAATATTTGGGATGCACGGAAGCGGAAATGTTAATTTTGTAAAATTTACATGTGTGTACATTTGCAAGACATAATATAAATAAAGTTTTAATTAATACGTTCATATGTAATTACGAGTAGTTAAAAAAAATCATTTAATGTGGTTTGTTTCTGTTACTTCATATTTTTTGCGCTAAAGGCTTCTCCTAAACACAGTAAACTTGTATTTGAAAATTTTCAAAAAGTCTAGCAAGATGCTTAATACACTTATGGCATCTGAGAGTGCTGTTTTTGGAACAATTATAGAATCAGATTCCCAATAGCGCACTTCTGTCTCAAACTTATAATGACTTGGAAAACGTAAAACAAGAAAATCCCCTATTTTCTTTACATACATTAATTTCAGTGTTGTAAACACGTTTAAAAGAAATTTTAGCAACATAAATAAATGCTTAGCCAACCCGAATAACTGACGCAATCAAAGTTAATCGATTAAAATACAAAAATCTTACTCTCATTATCGATAACGCATAATTGATGTTCCCAGTTAATTAAATCATGGACATTCGTTGCCCATCTGCATGAGGAAAATATGAATGCACGACATTAAAAAATAGGGGTTTGAATAAAAAAGCAGAATTCTAGAAATCAGAAATTTTTGCTTGTTATTGTTAACTTTTTTTATAAAACCTTTTTTTATAAAAACTTTTGGAATACATGATGAGCTACAGGAAGTCAAAGTCCTTGAATTTCAAAATTCTTTTAAGGCTCTTAGCTTTATCAAATACACAGAGACGGGTGTTGATAAATTTATTAATTTTTTTTAAAGAAACTTACTTGCTACTGATTACGTGATTTAAATTTTTAAATTCTTGCTCAGACCCTGACTTTTTTTGCAAATATTTTTTTTATAAAAGTTCGGAAAAATTCTTGAAAAAATATATATTTTTTTTTATTTTTAACAAACTCCAAAATAGTGCCTGAAAGTTTTCTTAATTAATCACAATTTATTTAGATGTGACATTTTTTTAATAATAATGCATAATTTATTAAAAGTTTCCAAAATGTTGAAAGGAATTGTTTGGCTTAAACTCAAATCTGACTTTACCCATTTCTTTTTTAATTTAAGAAATTTATTGATAAGCTCTTAATTATTTTTATTAAGAAAGTAATGTTGGAACAATTTACACATTAGACTAGCAGAACGGTTCTACCACTTTTGAAGGTGGATACTATGGATTAGGAATATCAACTATTTAATCGTATTATTTAACAAATTAGAATACGAAAATTTCTTCTATTCAGTTTAACAAGTTAAATAAATTTCAGTTAGTACGGAATTCCCATTTCTCAGGATTAATTATTTCATATATTATTACTCTATCTCTCTCTCTCTTTACAGCGCCATAAGCAGCTGAGATCAAGCTATTTTTCCATTAATGTTTGGTTGGTGTTTGTCTTTTGGAGTTGAGTTTCTTAGTATTCAATCATGAATAAAAAAAACAAGATTGCTTGAGGGCGCAAAAGGAATTTCTACTGCGCATTTACGTCATCATAGAATACAAATGAGTGTTTGTTGAGATTACTGGCGCAAAACTGGAAACAACTCCAAAACTTCTAAGCGGGTGTATCGATTTGAACAAAATTTTATATGGACAGAGCAAAAAAGATGCAGTCGAGTAAAACTTTTGAGTTTGAGCTTGTAACTATTTAAGGAAGACCTTCCTCGGGCTACCAAACTTTTGCATTTGGGCTAATATAAAATTACCATTCTTAATACCAGCTAAATTGTTATTCACAATAATATTAAAATATAAATGATTAAATTTAATTTTTTATTTTATTAAATTTTCTTTTTCGAGATGTGTTGTTTGATATCTTTGAGCTTCACGTTAAATGCCAGGCCCACGATCTCACACGTAGTCGTTCGTTCCTACAATTACATTTAAAACAAAAACAAATTCTAAACTATTGTTTTTGTTTTAAATGTAATTGAACAAAAGAATGAATTCGTGTGACATCGTGGGCCTGGCAATAAGTTTTATAATTTTAAAATACAATATCCTTTACTCTTTCGTCAGATTTGATGTGATGTGATTAACTTAATCTTTTACATTTTTTTTAAATTTATTAATAGAGATTTCCTCGATATATATATATTTTTTTTAAAGATTTTCAAAAACTTTTTAATCTTTTATAAAAATGTTTTTAATAAGAAGATCGCCCACATATTTTATTGTTTGAGGTGTCGGCTTTGACAGTTCGCCCTCAGATAGATGACCAGCCCACGAATATGTTGGAGCTTCCTCGTTTTTTTCCACTGCAATATCTGGGATGTAATATTTAAGCTTGTGACAAATATTGCCTGCTTGGTTTTCTAGACCATCCTACTCTAACTCTGCTGGCTCTTTGTCGTCTGGTTCTTTGGCGTTCACATCAACATTTAAAACTCCAATTATTTTGCCAGTAATAGAAAGAACTGTTAGAACACAAATTATCAAATTTGAAAAAGCTTATTTTGAATTGTTTTCATTCTTAAATTTATTGTCTGCACATTTTATTTTTAGGTTTTAATTAATTTATTTACGTTTTCCAATTTAATTTTTTTGCACTTTCACTCCACATTCTATGTCTACGTCACACAAACAGCTGATCGCAACACAACAAAATAACGAACGTGCGCAATGCGCAATCTAGTTTTCGTGGTTAATGGTATTCAACCATCTGTGACAACATAAACATGGAATCTAAAATCTAAAAAGCGATTCACTTTTAATTTATAAAGGAATATATTACTTTGTCGTAAAATTTATATAAATTTGAAAAAATTCAAAAATGTGGAATAATTAAAAATAATTGGTGAAAAGTCGTTAAAACAGTTTTGAAGAGATAAAAGCCCTGAACGATTCCTTTAGAGCAAGAATTACGAAATAATTTTTAAGAGCGAAAAAGAAATTATATATATATGAGAATAGAAAACTGCGCAAACTTATTGACTACAAAAACTTGAGTTTGTTTTAGAAAATGTATAAATTTAAAAAAACTTTCCCAGAAATAAAAATTATTGCAATTATCTTTAGAAAACTTCCTAAATATTTATTTGTTTTTTCCTTAGAAATTTTATTTACTAGAATACAACTTCCATAAATTAGTAATAAATATGTGGCATAAATTTTCTGTGCCTGCACGCTCTTATGTCCTCTAATATTTCCTCTAATGCCTCTGAATTTTTTAAGGACATGTTAAAGTATCCTTTAAAAGAATTTTTTTTTACTTTGTAATGTTTATATTAACTTAAGCGTAAATAATTTTATCGCATAACAATAACTCATGTTGCTACACTATCTTCAGTTTTCAAATTAAATCTGACATTACATTTTTCCTTTTTCAACTCTTTTGTTTTTCTTTCCATGACTTTGAATACTTTTGTTTAACAACGAATTATTGAGGCAACAAAAAAAAAGAGCTTCTGAGGAAAAGAAAATTTTATTTTTAAATGACAAGTACTTTTTGCTTTCGCATTTCTTTTGTTTTTAATATCCGAGGAGTATAAAGTATTTGTTGTTGATTTTTTTTAAATTGAGTTCTTAGCGAAATTCCTAAAAAGAAAAGCTTGAAAATCAAAAAGTTATTCATTTCCTTATACATTAAAATAATATACCACTGCTGAAGATTTCAAAGAATAAAACTTCCTTATTGCTTTATTTTCGAAATGCCTTCAAAAGATTACCATAAAAATTAATGAATGAAAAAGAGCGAAAATAATTCTAAGGACACGATAGGAGGAGGCAGTTGCTTCAAGAGGGTAATGAAAGCTTATTTTGTTACCACAAAAAAAAATACTATATAAAAGTAGGAATGCTACTTCCGTCTCTGGTGGCATCATGCGCTTATGAAATCAGCGAATAATGTTTAAATAAAGGAGACACTGGAAGTTTTTATCAATTAATTGCTCTTTTTTGTTTTGTCAAAATATAAGAAATCAAATTTATTCTTAAATGTTTAAAATGTACAGATAGAGTTTAATGGAATTAATGCTTATCATCAAGAGAATTTGCAAATTAAATACAAAAAAAAACAAGAACCCATAATTAATATTAATCCTGCGACTTACACTGAAAAATAATTCTTTGTTTCACAAGCCAAATAAGAGAAGATTTAAAAAAAATTACAGGAAACTTGTAAAAAAACTAAGTACTCTTTTCCTTTTCTTGTTTAAAGTATTTTAAATGTGATATCGCTGTTGATAAAAAACATTATACGTTTCAAAAGAAATTGTCCTTCTTTCATTCTATCCTTTTAATATTCTTTTCAAACTGTTTATTTTTTGTCATTCTTCATTTAATTTATTAAGTTATTTTTATTCTTGTTTTTTTATTTTGGTTTTTGTGTAATAATTTTTGTACCACTTAAATTACTTTTTTTTAGCTCATTAGTACTTATTATACGAGTATATATTTTTTTTTGCTGAATTATTCATTTTAATATTCACTTTCATTCATTTATCTTCACTTGCTTTGTTCCATGGAGATTTTTGTCTAAATTTGCATAATTTAGACAAGATGTAAGAAATTTTAGTTATTTTTTTATTATTTAAGTTTTAAACAGACCGAAAAAGCATGACAAAGGTTTTTATGGTTTTTGGCTTTAAATCTTTTGCAAATGTGGCAAAAAGATAACAATTAAAAATTTAATCAAGGATGGAGCACAAGCAAAGACAATAAATTATTTAAAAATATATAATTTAGATTTCCCCGCGTATGTTGAAATTGTCGAAATTAATTATCGTTAATTTTTCCTTTGTTGCTTTGGAGGAATATAGTCAATCTCATCTCCGATTCTTTATTATTAAAAATTTTACGAACTTTAGCCTTTAGTCTCGGTTCAGACAAGTGATGTCTTTTTTATTTATTTATTCATTTATTCCGTTGCAACAATTATTGCTACAGCTGCGCAATAGAAACATAACACATAAATTACAGTGGTTATAAACAATTATATATATAATCATTGGAGTCTTCCCTTAGAATCATTAACGTTGGCCGATAAATCAATGCGATCATAAAATTTGTTAATATCTGAATAAACTCTACGGAATGGCTCGAAATTTATAAAATTTGTTCTACGAAGCCGTAGACGAAGGATCTAAGTTGCCCGTTTGGAATGTTGATGTTTATTTTGCTGTGAAGACAAATATAGTAAATGTTCCCTTGAAACAAGTTGATGGATACAATCCTTCGGTTCTTCGCCAATCGACTGCGATAGGGCGACAGGTTCACAGCTGGATTGCACAGCAGTTAACGAAGGTAAAATAATAGGAATATTTTTTGAACTGATTCAAGCTTTTTAATATACTAGTGTATCCGACTTAATCGACCGCATTCTAGAAATTAATATTAAATATTTACATAAATACATATAATAAAATACAAAAACAAAAAATATTATAAAATTGGAAAGTAAATAAACAACTTAAAGCTTATTAGATCTCTCTCTCTCTCTCTCTCTCCCTTACTACAAGGTGCATATGGAAAAACCTCTGTCTCATTTCTATACAAAAGCAAATTGAACAAACACACATGCACAATTTTCTTTATTTTTCAAGTCGAAGCTGATATATGCATGTGTAAAAATTGTACATGTGTTAGTAGCAACTTAAAACGCTTGTAGGTCCCTAAATATCGAACCGATTTAAATAAAATTAAGATTGTGCACATTTAGCTAAAAACCTGTTTAAAAACCTATAAATCTTTTAAAAATCGGTTCAGTATTACGGCCGTAAAGGGGATCTAAAAAAACGTGTTTGCCTATTAATATTATAGACATGTTGCCTTACAAAAGATGTGAATAGATTTTTTGTCGTTAAATTATTTTGCCCATCGATTTATGAAATAGCAGTAGCCTTATTAACCGTGATGTGACAAATGTGACATGTGTCGCTTTTTGTCGAAGTAAATGCCAAGATCTAAAATTGAGTCAACAGCTATTAGCTCAGTGCAATTAATAAAAAACTGGCTGAATACGGTGAATATCTAGAGAAAGACATCAATTTACATTTATTTAGATTTAATTCCAATTGGTTTACGGTACACAAATAATAGAAGTTATTCAAATCCGTAATGAGGGGAAAAGAAACAAGTATTCGGATCCATGTACTGTCGTTACGTTTTGCTTTCTCATTCGTAATAATTAATAATCTTCGTACACCAGAAGAACATAAACCATGACCAATTATTAAAATAGAAGATCCACTGATCACTGATCATTTTGGATTAATAACCAATTTAGTTCGCAAAATAATTACATTCTAGTGAATAAAGAAAATTTTATTTCAGTCTTATGCCAGCTTATTATGATGAAATTTTGTTAAATACAAATCAAGCCTCCAGGCTTGAAAAAGGCCGTCTTACTACATCGTCTGATTTACCGCACAAGTATTTAACAATGATTGGTTTTGTACAATCAGGCGATTTCAAATCGATTGATTTCCATCACATACCTGAAGGTTTTTTATTTAAAGGTTTATTATTTAAAGCTTTTGTTAGCACAAAACTTTTCTTTGGAAAATAATTCACGGCTGTTTTATTTTTTAAAATTTAAGAGTCATTTTAATAAAAAGTTTCTTTTTTTACTCTTTTTGCCAAAAGCTTTGCTAAAAGCCTTAGTTTTTGTTGAAAGCCTTATACATATAATATTTTGCAATTAATAAAATTTTATTTTAAATGAACCATTTTTTTTATTTTTATCAAAAGTTTTAAAGTCAAAACTTTTAATTTCCAAAAAGCTTTAATCTACAAAGATTTTTCATAACAAAATTTAATGAAATATTTCAATGATGTATATTATGTTACTAAGCGGGGAAGCAAGTTTTTTGACCCTTTTATGCACACCAGCAACTTTTTAAGAGCATAAACTAGTTTCGAAATATTTTTGGAGCTTTTTCTGTCAAGGAAAGTTTTGACGTAAGTTATTTCAAATACTTCGAGTTTAAAATGAATGCAATTAAATATAAAAACTTAAATTAGATTTTTGCGATTATTTATATAAGAATGAAGAACGATTTCTCAAGCCTGACAAGCAGAGAAACCACAAATATGCAATTGCATTTTTTGCATATTTTACCCTTTACAACGTTTTTGCATATAAGAGCATATTTGGAGAATTTTTCGAGCCAATAGAACATATTCGTTCTTTCTACTTTATAGAAATTTTTTTCATCGAATCAAAAAAATCTTTGTAAAGTGCTGAACAAGAGATGGCCTTTCTATTTTTAAGATCTCTTAGTTGAAACGTGTTGGTAAATTTGCAGTATCTCTTTTCAAGTCTATATTTGCTTAAACGAAAGCAGTTACAAAATATGATGTGAAGGAAGTGTTATCTTTTAAATATGCTGCTGTTTTATCGGTAGACGTTGAATATTTTCAAGGCTCAAAATTTTATTTGAAGAAACGTTTTTGAATTGAAAATCCAGGCAATATTTTTTTGTTTATTACATGTTGCAATTACCAATAAAAAGCTTGTTTTATTTTATTTGAAACTTTTTATTCTGCTACCAAGTTTTCCTTAGAGATTGAAGTACATGGTTTTGTTTTTTATTGGGCTTCCTTTTTGTTTGTTCCATTTATTCTAAAGGCGAATGCTCTTGAATTGTTGAATAAAAAATATATTTAT
The DNA here is from genome assembly GCA_956483585.1 of Gymnocheta viridis. Taxonomy (NCBI): domain Eukaryota; kingdom Metazoa; phylum Arthropoda; class Insecta; order Diptera; family Tachinidae; genus Gymnocheta; species Gymnocheta viridis. The sequence goes on from OY101444.1 coordinate 3,926,211, forward strand.
ATTATTTACAAATACGCAAGTTTTATTTCTTTTTAAAAGCATATATATTTCTTTAATTTTTAAAGCTTAATTTCGCTATTTTTACAACTTTTTTTAAAGCACATAAAATATATTTTTTAGAGCATATTTTTGGTTTCTCTGCTTATAAGTCTTAAGAATTTTAATTAAATACTTCCTAGCTGAAAAATATTACACAAATTTGTTAAACCCAAATATTTGCTTGTCGTTTTTTATATATTTATTTTCTTAACAACAATAAAAAGTCGTTTCTTTTTTACTCTTTCCACAGATTTCGTTTGCACCATAAATTTTGCATAATTGTCTTTGAATCCTTTTTTCATTTCAAAAGTATTGTAATTTATAAAAGTATTGTGACTGCCAGTAAGTAAAATTATTCGTACTTTTGTAATAAATTTAATAATAGCAAAACAACAATTATAACAACAGTAGAATGTTACAACCAGTAAAAGGAATAAGTAAAAAAAAATATTACAAAACTTACCACAGGCAACATTTTCAAAAATCCCAGTAAAAATATCAGCATTATGCTGGATGTTGAGACGCAAAATTGCATTTTTAAAAATGTTATGGCACACTGACGATTATACCAAATGGGCAGAAGGATAATGAATGCTGAGCACGACTGCAATAAACAACAAACACAACTAATGATGACAAAAATTGGTTGGGGCGGCGTGGACAAATGATGAGACTGGAAGAAAGACAAAAGAACCACAATAATATAAATGATAATAACAGTGAGTGTAAGAAAACAAGGAAATAGGGTATAAATTTGTTGTAAGAATTTTATAAAACAAAAGTTTTTCAACAAAACAACAAAAAAGTTTTATTAAGGAAAAAATGCCAGAGATTTGCAGAATACTTGGGCTTTTCTTAAAAGCTAATCAAAAGGAATTATGAACTGACGATATAAGAAAACTTACAATGGAAAAAAATATTTGAGAAGAACTTGAAAGCTTGTTTTCCAAAGTACCAAAAGCTACATCTACATATTTCTCAATTCTGTCTTTAAAATTATTTGTTGTTCTTTCTTGGAGCAACTGAATGAGATTTATTATTTTTGATTTTCCGATATCGAAAGCTTTTACTGTATTCTCTTTGCAATATTGTGTTGCTTTCCTCCTGCCATATTTTAACTTAAATGTGACGTTTAAAATGTTTAAATAGGAAAATGTTTGCAGTTCATTTTATATTGTTTTTTTTTTAGTTTTTTGCTAAAAACTACTGCGTTTTTATTATGCCACCACTATTTTGTTTACTGTTTTTTTTTCTTCTCGAATTTTTCCCTTCGTGTGTTAGTTTTTTAGTTTGGAGTTTATGGTGGCGGAAACATGTATGGAATACACACTTTTATTTATTTACTTCAAGCTATTTTTTTTGCCATTTATTTTTTTTTTTGTTTGCAAAATTACTTCAGTTGAGAGGAAAAAAAGAAAATGTATGTATGCAAGTGATTTTCTTTTTTAGATAAAATTAAATGCTGAGCATAATGCCAGCATGTAAAGGAAGTCGAGTTTGCTTTAGTTTTGTTTCGTTTTCTATTAATTTTTAAGTTTAAGTTCACAACCTTGGCACAATGTGATAAGAAGTGGAAGTAGCTGAACATTTTTGCTTAACGTTTTGCATAAAAATATGCTGCAACTGGAGTATTTTTCATTTTGGCCTTTTTTTATATAAAAAATTTAATACAAATAAATTAACGTTGAACGTTCAAGAAGTATAAAAGTAGTATGAATGACTCCTACTCGTTTTAATAAATATGAAAATAAGAGACCTAAAGAAAATACTTGTTAAAAGGAATTTAAGATTGTTTGTAATATTGGAACTTTGCTTAAATATTTTTTTTATTTTTAATGTAATTTTACTTTTGGTATTTTTTATATTTTAATAACAACATCAACAAGCTGGACGTCAAATTAATGTTTTCTGACTTTTTTAATGTCTAAAGACATTCTTTTTAAGTCAAAGGTCAGTGATAATTTAAAAGCTTTATTTCTGATGTCTGCCTTTCAGTTTATTTATTATTTTTATTAAAAAAAATTTACATTTATTAACTTTATTACTTCCAGTTCAATGTGGCGTATGATTTTTATTCATGTTGAAGTATTTTTTCCGTCTGAACTATAAATACATATCTGTAAAACTACTACAGCAATTGAAAAAAAACTTCAAATCATTGAAATAATTTAAATTCATTTGAGAGAAGCTTTCAAATTAAAAAATAAAAAAATTAAAACTTCTAATGAAAAACTCTTAATTTATTAAGAAATATTTGAAGTAAAAAAAGAAATAGTTTAATGTTTAAACTTCAAATAATGTAGTTTAACTTGTTTCTCATACAGGTAGACCTCGTTTAGCACGGTCGTTTATGTTCCACGAAAATTTCGTGTTAACCTGAACCATGTTAAGCGGTACAAAAAGAAAGGCTACGTTCCACAATTTCCGAAAAAAGAACAATTTCAGACATATCTTTCATATTTTATTCGGTTTTACATACGAGCTTTCGGAATTGATTTGATTTAATAAAAAAAATAAAACTTAGAGAAATATATGACATCTTTATTCGACTCGATAGAACGATCTCTACAATTTAATGTTTATATATGATTTCATGTAAATCTTGATGGTAGCTACGCTTCAAATGCTTCATACGCTCCTTCCAATTTTGCCATACTCATCTTTCCAACATATCGGCCGGTATCTCACGAATAAATTCTTCAATATTGCCTTCCAGTGCGTCAACCGCTGCAGGCTTGTCGCTATAGATACGAGCTTTAACGTAACCCGACAAAAAATATTCTAAAGGCATAAAATCGCACGATCTAGGCGGGCAATTTTTTTTAAAGAGAAGTAACACTCAGGCAAGTAATATGTCTACCAACCAGTAGGTGTGCTGCCTTTTTTGGTAAAAAGATAGTGAAAGAGGACAGATGGTGAAATTGAATTACTTTTTAGATCAGTGTTGCAGCCCCTCTGATATCAAGTAGGCTTATTAAGTTTATTTAAGCTGTGTAGCTATTTTTTTATTAATTATTTTACTTCGACGGTTTTACTACAATACCGACGAGGAAGGGCGCATACACCAGTATCAATTGCTGCCGCTACTCTTAAAGTGACCAGTGCTATGCCTTCATCACTTAAACAGTCCACCAACAACAAACACAACGGCATACTAATGCACATCTGAAAAATGCTAGATGTTACGACTTGCCTAAAACCTGGCTCGAATCAACGTTCTTAGACATTATTTGCTTTGTCGTCAACGCGGTAACTACTTCAGCCAATTGCACCCCAAACGTGAAATGAAATGATCGCCTCTCAATTGGGTAATTGTTTCGCGTGCTGTGTGGTGTGTGGCACCGTCTTGTTAAAACCACATGTCAGCCAAGTTTAGGAGTCTAATCGTCGTTGTCGATATCGAGCTGATTGATGGAATTTTCTTAGTTTGAGATTATGACACTCGATATTGAATAATGTGTTTATTTGGTTCGATACCGAATGCCAAAATCTCAAACTAAGAAAATTCGATCGAAAGCGACGATTAGGCCCCAGCTCTTATATTTGGGGCGAAAAAAATAATCTGTAATCACCGCACGGTAGCGTTCGCCATTCACAGTAATGTTCCTGCTTTCGTCTTCTTTAGAAAAGTACGACCCATGACGCCACCGGCCCATATTTACATAAACCCATTTTTATTAGCAAAAAAAAAATAATTTTCCATCACTAAATATTAGTTTTTGCTTTAAGGAAAAATCTGTTCGTTTGTATGGTCTTTCAAAAGATTTGAATAAAGTTTTTTGCATGGCGAAAAAATATATTTTTCAAGCGCTCTTTTATGTGATGTTCGCAGTTCAAAAGATGGGTCAACGTTAAACAAGTACAAACATGAATGAACAGATGTTTATAGAAACCATCTATAGCAGAGGTTTTTTCCGTGTTAATCAATAACGTGTCACAAAATATGAACCGTATTATACCGAAGCACGTGTTAAGCGAAGTCTACCTGTACTTTGTTCTATAAGTATTTTTTATTACATACAATTTCCTGTACAGCATTTATGCATGCCCTTATTACCGCAACTTTACAACCCATTTGTGCAAATAAATTACTCACAAATACGAATGTAAGTGCAAATATATTTCCCTATTTTCACTTAAATCTTAACAAATGTTCTTACGACCAAAGAGTTTAAAAATTCTTATCATATTAATGAAATAAAAATAACAAGATGTTAGTTGAGTAAAGCAAATGATAAATAAATAAAAAAAATACACCAATTCAGTTTATAAACCAAAGAAGTGCACACAAATCGACCATTAGAGACACATATTATTGTGAAGGAAAGTAAAAAAAAGGAATGCACACACACATACAGGTGATTCAAGTACACGATGGTGAATAACAAATTTAGCACTTACAAAAACCCAAATAAAATAATAAAAACTACAAATAATGAAATGCTAAATAGAGTATGAAGAATGTGGTGCGAATGTGTTTGTTTATGTGTTTATGAAAGTGTTTGTACTTGGAGCTGGTATTAATGTGTGTTTGTGTGTTTGTGTGTGATATTACTTACATGATTATTACGTTTGGTTAGCATTACCACATAAGTACCAGAAACTGGACAAATACAACGTGTTATATTCTCCCTTAAATTTTTGGTAATACACAAATCAGAACGCCAACTAGATTCAAAGGATGCCTTATAATCATGCCTGCAAACATATAAAATCAGCAATTTTTTCACAGTTTAAGCAACTTAAAAAATATGTATAATAAAAAATATTTTTTCAAATTACTGCTTACCCGCAGACTGCCATCCAATCACTATCCTTTGGTGTATTTTCATGTTGAAAAATAATCTCGACATGGCCATGTTCAAAAGGTAAATCCAACGGTTCTCGCATATTATCGTTAGAACGATTTGATTGAAATAGCCACGTTTGTATAATGCGTGAGGCCAAAATGTAATCTGAGTCTTTGGGATCACTGCGTTGTAGGAAATGGCGGTGGAGGGTGTTCAAAATACGAGGATGAAAACAAAGCAGACAAAAGATACCTTAATTAAATTGTATGATACTTTTTATTTTGTGCAGAATTATGCAAAAATATATTTTTGCTTGCATATAAAACAAAGATTGAAAAAATTTATTGTTCACAAGATACCACTGAACTCTTGCAAGTGCTCTTTAAGGTTTTATATTAAAAAACTCCAGCTTAATGTTAACTTTAAGGGATTTAATATGATGCTGTTTATTCAATATTTCCATTAACGTAAAAAACTAATTGTTCTATCAACAACTATTTGCTACAATTATTTATGTTCTCGATATTTTCTAAAAAAAAATAAAGCTTAAAGGCTTAATTGATATTAAAACAAGCTTTTTATAAAGGTTCTTGCTTAAAAACTTTTTTTAACGTACTTTATTTTAAAATAATTTTTGATAATTGTATTTTTTTGAATGTTATGTTTTTCAAAAGTCAGGCTTCTGAAAATTTACTTTTTGAAAAAGGAATTTTTTTAAATGGTATTTTCAAAAAGGTATTTTTTAAAAAAGTGTTTTTTGATGGGTGTTTTAAAAGGTATTCTAATTTTTAAAAATATAATGTTTAGAAATATTCCTCTTATTAAGAATATATAGTATGTATATATTTATTCCACTAACTCCCACTGGAGAACAGGGCGCCATTTCTTAGGAGTGCTTCTTAATAAATTCTTTTAAGGGGGACTATTTTGTAAAGTACTTTGAAAAAACAACTTTTTGAAAGCATATATTTTTTTAAGTTACTTTCCTGAAGAAGAACAGCGAAGGTGTTCCAAATATTGAACAAAAACCTAAAAATACCTCTAATAAAAGAAAAAAAAAGAGTTTTTATTTGCAGTTTTTTATTGACACGGAGTTAATTTAGCCTCTTTTTTAGATTTATTTTGTTGTTTAAAAACGTTTCTTTTGAAAGGTACTTTTTATTGAAGGTGGGTTTTTTTGGAATTGTTTTTTTTTAAACCACGTTATTTTCAAAATTAATTTTTTAACTGAATTTATTTAGTATGCTTTTTTAAAAGATAATTATTTAAAAATATAATTTTTTTGGAATGGTAAATTTTTTAAAAGTCATTGCTCAAAAGCTGCATATTGGAAAAGGTACTTTTTTAAAATTCAAACAAGGTAATTTTCTTCAACTTTTTTAAAATGTGCTATTTTCAAAAGATACTTTTTCATAAGGAAATTTTCTTCAACAGGTACTTTTTACAAAAGAGTTTATCTTTTTTAAAGTAAAAATTTCAAAAGGTACTTTTTAAAATGTTCTTTTTTTAAAAGGAACTTTTTTTAAAAGTTCTGCTGTCTTTCCATTATTTTTAAAAGGTAATTTTTTAAAAAGTTCTAGTGTCTTTCCCCTTTTTTTAAAAGGTAGTCTTGTTAATAAGTTCAAGTCTCTTTAACTTTAAAAAAATATTTTTTAAGAGTTCTTATATTAAAGTATTGACTCCTTAAAATAATTTTTTTATAAGGTAACCAGCAAAAAATTTTGATGACAAAGTAATGAGCTAAAATGCTTGCAAAAATATCTACTTCTTCTTTGGTGTCTTAACTAATGAACTTAACATGGCGATGCCATTGAAGGCATGTGCTTACATCCTAGAATTTCAATTAAAGACTTGAAAATGTCAATACAATAGAAGCCATTGAATACAGAAACTCAAATAAAAAATGTCTGCTGTGAGCATCGAGCTCGGGCTTCTAAAGTAATTGTTGTGTTGGATTACAAGTGCCCTGCACAACTATTTTATTGCGTGCTAAGATACTCGCTTTCACGAATATACAAACAATTAAAAAAAGCCACATTCTTTCGCCAGGGTTTGAACTGATTCACATATTATACTAACGTGCAACTCAGGAAATAATTTACTTGCTTGCTTACTAGTAATGGCAGATTCATACGAAAAGAAACAATAGCAAAACTTTGATTTAATTCTTCTCTAAGGACTCATCATATCATGTATAATTTATGCATTACAGTGAAAGTTCCCGTATGCGGAAAACGTCACTCGTAGTGTATTTTTATGTCAAAGACAGGCAATTAATATCTATCAGCCATTTCGATGTGTTACTTTCTTTCGAAAAGGGATAGTTATGTGTAATGTTTAAGGTTGGTATCAAGCCATAGGCCATACAACACCGCCGTGGTCTTAACACTGTGTGAAGTTCTGCGTTCACCACCGCCCCCGTGCGGACTTTGTGACTTTTAAAGTTCACACAGGTTGCAATTCTTCTACATAACCTTACCATTATGCACAACTCCATGCTAAGGAGTTCGAGCTATCTAATCTCTTATCAGTGGGAAATTTTTGTAGGGCATCCGCTAGGCAAGAAGAACGCAGAAGAAGTGCAGAAAGGACAGTTGAAAAACCTTTATTTGTTCTTTTAAAACTCTTCTATTTAGCGTTTTGTTAATTTTTTATAGCAGTTTTGCAGCTTCTTTGGTATCAAGTAGGCGGATTTATTTTTGTTAAGTTGTATTGCCATTTTATTAAAAATTTTACTTCGCCTCAGATTTTGCTACAATATCGACTAAGGAGGGCGCTGTAATGTACAATTGACATGCACCAGTAGTAACTGCTTCCGGTGCTGTTCAGTTAAACAGTCCAACAATGCTATAAGTTGCCTGAAACTTGACTCGAACCCACATCTTCAGACATCACTGGCTATTTAGTCAACGCGCTAACTACTTCAGCCAACACCACCCGCATCTGTTTACGGGTGACTATGACATTCGTCCGTCTATAGGAGATGTCTATTAGTAGAGTTTTTACTGTACTTGTTTTATAGCATGAAGTGGCCTTAAGTATAGTAGTTGCACATTACACGTAATGCATACGGTAAGTAAACTGTGTAGAAAAGTATTGTGTTTTTAATATGAGTCATTACCAAAATCTTGCTGGGCAATTTTTGAAAGGATATTTTTTGAAGAATTTAATTTTTTTCTATTTTCTTTTTAATTGTGCTTTTTCAAAACATTCTATTATTTGACAAAAAATCTAATCTTCGTTAAATGTACTTTTCTAGATGGTATTTTCATAAAAATTTTTTATTTAAAATTAATTTTGTAAATGTTGTTTCAAAAAAGTGATTTTGTTTTTTGATACATAAGAGATCTCTGTTTTTTTTTGTTTAATTATTTTTCAAACTCACCTTCCTCTTGTATAGTAAGTTTTGGGTAAAAAACTTTTTAAATTTTTATACGAAATAACCGAAGCAAAGATGGTATTGTTGGCCATAATATTGAGCAACCGATTGGAGAGAGCAATATCCATGTAGAGTTGATCAGAAAACAGATCGTCACTGGAAAAAGGAGAAAAATAATAACAAATTTGAAATGGTTTATGTCTTTGATAAAAAAAAACTTAAGAAAGAAAATTAAAAAAAGTGCCTTCGAATCATGATACTTAAACTAATCGTTATGGTTATGAGCATTTATCTTTCTTTAGTTTTACAGAATTCAGACTCAAATCTTTATAATTTTAAGTTAACATTTAATTTAAAGTTTTAATTTATGTTTGAGTGTGAAGCACATGTTTCCGTAAAAACTATTTAAATAGTTTCTTTGTATTCGAGGCAAAGTAGTTTGAAGGAGTTAAATTTGAAAATTTCAAGTGGTTTGAAAGCTCTTGTGTATATTGAAATAAGAATATTTCTCTAAAACACTGATGATAGAGGTTGTGGCGGCCTTCGAAAAAAACGTTGTTTTGCTCTAACGCTGTAGGTTGTATTTAATTAACTTTAACTTTTCGCTTATTTCTCTAGAATCCAATATTTTCTGCAATTCTTTCTGCATCGCAATGTTACGAACTTGAGCTCAATATACAAATTGCTTACGGACCCAAACAAATTCTGTTCGACATAAAAATTACTTTACATAAAAAATTTTTTTATTGTTAAAATGAACATATTTTTGGTGCGTTAAAGAGTTCTATTTTCTATTCGTTTTACTATTTTTCTTTTCTTAACTTTAGCGATCTTCATGGAGATTTAAATAATTTATTTTGTGTAAACAAGAGAAAGCGCGTATGTTGTTTCTTTTTAACTTTCCGTTATTGATTTCAAATTAATTTATTTCACAAACTCTTTACAGAGATGGAAAAAATGTTTGGAAATTTTACATTTTAAATTTAAAAGTTTCAGCTTTTACACATACGTTGTCACTTAAATGCAGTTTTTTTCTAATCTTTCTTTAATTATATGATATTTAGGAAATTTTATTGGCTTTGTTTTTTAAGGAAAAGCCTTTTACAGGACCTCAGCTTCCTGGAATTTTCGTTTCCTATTTATATTTCCGTGGCATTTAAAATAATGCACGCAAAATTCCGCATGGTTTCTCTAGTTTCTAATGGAAACGAGTTAAAACATTTGCTTCTGCGACTTAGGGCGTTATGCTCCAAAACCACAAAAACTTCAAAAAGTTTAAAGTTTTTGTTTTTGTTTCAAATGTAATTGTATGATATAAAAAATTATCTTTCGATATTGTGGGACAGCCAGTTAATATTATTTTGTTATTTTCCTTTTAATAAATTTATTGACTTATGCTGTCAAGGATCTTAAAGCGTTTCAATTACCAAAAACTTTTCCTGATGTTAGTGCAAGTGCGAGACCAGTAATCTCTATTTTTTGCTTGTCTCTAAGATACTGTTGTTTTTATAGAAACTATATTTTACTTATGCTGCACACTAGAGTTTTTTTAATAGTTTTTTGACCATTTTTTATTAAAAGTCTTTGTTTCATAATCTTTCTTTTGTTAGTATTTTTTATTTTATTCTAGCTGCTGCTGGCAGGTAAAACTTTTCATAATAAAAAACTTTAAGAAGAAATAAAAAAGTTTTGTTTGGCAGAGAGAGATTTTTCGCCAATATTACATACGTTTTTTTTTCTCATAAAAATCTCCGGTGCAGTTTACTTTATAATTTTGCTTTACATTTTATTCTTCTTTGGAATAAATTTAAAAAAAATCTTAAACGAATTAATCAAAATATATTTTTCTTTACCGGTTTAATTTTCTTTTTGTCAGAAAGTTAATTGTCACATAATGTTCAATAAGAAAGGTAAAACTTGAAAATAACTAATTAAACTATAATGACAAGGACAAAATCAAATTATTTTGTTTCGCACAAAAAAGAAATTCAAGGCTATAAAATCAAGTTGGATTCATTGGCATAAATTGTTAATTTATGCTATTTTATTAAGAAAAAGACTATTGCAGGAAAAACTAATTAATTTTGACAATATTATGGCTGAACACAAGCAAATATTAACAAAAAAGTTCAATAAATATTTTTAGAAGAACTGAATTTTCGCTGACATGCTTTAGTTTTTCTCTTAGATGTATTTTTGTTTTAAACAAAATTGGATTTTAATATTTTTTTTTATAAAAATTTCATAAGAAGTGGTGGAACAGTTTCTTAAAAGAAATCTTATTTTGGAATATATAATTATTATAATTATAATAAAATTTTTATTATAAAATATTTCTCAGCGAAATTTTATACAAGCAGGGAAGAGACCTCCTTAAATTGCTATAAAAATGCAAAAGCTCGCTTATGAGATCGAAGAATCGTGTATTGACCTCCCAAAATTTAACCACTTCGCGTTACGATTAAAACATCGGTTGCGTATGATTAATATTAATTTTTCAATTTAAAATTTTTTTATAGAACATTTATTATTACTGGTGCTTTTTATGGGAATTGCTATAATTTTAGTATTTAAAAAGCGCGATGCTTTTTCCCAAAATTAATATTTTACAAAATTAGTAAAATATTAATATGAGGTATAGCTAGTTCCTATGCGCATTTCACTGTTGCTAATGCAGATCATCAGGGAACTTTACCCAGAATTTGTTTTTAATTAAACTATTAATATTGTGATAAATATGTAAAATATTAATTTTGAGAAAAAGTGCTATACAAACTTTTAAATTTATTATAATTTTTTATTATAATTATTATTAATTTTATTTGAAATTTCTATATCGTTTCAGTGGTATTCAAGCTCGAAGTCACAAGTTCTCCTACACATTATATAATTTTCTTAGGTCTTTCAAGACCTCGAAATTAAATATCATGCAAGTGATATTTTTTTTTGATGTTTCAATATCAAACATGTTCTCATGATGTAGAGATAAAATGGTGCCACAGCTCGACCTTCCGTGCAGTTAAAATTGTCTTTGTCTTCTCACTTACTACATGATCAGAAATCCCTTTCTAAATAAAATAATTTAATTAAAAAACTAAATTAAAACGAAGTTTAGCCAAGATAATTAAATATTTTTCAGCTTATTAAAATTTTCTCAAAACAGCAAAAAAGGGTTTTCAGACTCGTGGCATTCAAATTTGAATCTCTACTCTTCACCGTCGTGTACGAGCAGGCAGGTCATGAAGTTAACTATATGAAAGCTTAGGTTTTGCTCGAACAGAAGAGAATAACTCTTGGGCTCACACGGAATTTAATCGCCATTGGAAAGCCCAGAAAGGTTTTAGACAAGCAAAACGTTTCGTTAAGTTATCGCAAAACACATCCCAAAAATTACTGCTAATGGACGGACAGAAATGTCCTTAGATTACTAACGGAATGGTTTACCGGACACAGCGGTCCCTGACGACACCAGTTTATCATTGCTAATTGTGAGACTAAAGTATGCAGACTCTGCGAAACGCAAGAAGAAACGACGAAGCACATTCTCTGTGACTGTCCGGAGGTGGTGGAGCGTAGAATGAAGTTCCTTGAAGGCATCTTTATGACTCCAAATGAAATATACAATCAGCCCAATTAAAAATTCCCTCGGGAGATTTCTCCCTTTTTTCAAAAGCGGCTGTTCATATGTATATTCACATAATAATTTTTCGCATATTATATGTGAACAGCACTTTTTTGGGAAAAGGGAGAAATCTTCCGAGGAATTTCTTAATTCATAATTAGGCTGAATATCACATCGTGTAGGATAATTGGCTTTATTCGTAGCCTTAATCTACTTAACTGAATACTCGGGCTGCAAAAAATATCCTTTGGGTCACGGTGCTTATGGAGTTTGTATTATAATATATAATAATTGGTCTTGCTCTCTGACTTCTGTATACTTCGTTTTATAATCGGATCAATAGTTTAAAAAATACAGATTTATTATAATTATTTTTACGATTGGCTCCATTTTGCGTTGGCTGACTTTTAATGTATTTGTAAATTTTCATCAAATAAATGTCAAAATTCTTTCAGTGCTGTTGAATGACTTTTATTGGCTACGAAAGATACTTTCGTAATTAAAATGAATGCAATAAATTGAATGAAGTTTCAGTATTAAAAAAAATACATGCAAACGTCAAAATGCAAACTAAAAATGTTTTTGTTTTTGTACAGAAAATTTTAATGGTTTTAAAATTTGTATGCAGTTGTGAGAACATCTAGAACTTTAAAGATTTAACATATAAATACCAGAAAGCTGTTCTCCAAAATTATATTTCCTATTTCAGTTTACTGCTTCATGAAAAAGCCAAAAAAAAACAATTTTGTTCGACTCCAACAGTTATGATTTTTCGCCAACAAAGTTTACTTTTCAAAATAATTATTTACTCAAAAGTTTAATAAATTTTTGTTATCTTTATATTAAGCGAATACAATGAAAAAGGCACTTTTGAAATTGTAAATGGGGAAAAGCACAACATTGTTACTTACCCATAGATGCGTAAATTGAAGGGCAAAGTTTTTATGGACGTCATATAGATGCGCAATGAGTTAAGACGATCCAAAGACAGTGAATCTTCGTCTACCGTCAAAACACTATGGCCACCATCGTTGCTAGTTGAAGAAGACGACGTATCAGCAGCCAAACTGATGCCACCAACAATGCCACCTCTATTAGTGGCGGTATGTAAAGTGTCAGCTCGCAACAAAGTTTGTTGCATGTTTCCGTTGTTGGCAACAGACACCACTGAAGATGAGGATGATGAGACTGTTGCTGCTGAAGAAATTGAGGTTATACCATTCATGTGTGTGGCTGGAACAGGTCTTTCATCTGCACTAGACTGGGTTAATGTTGTTATATGTGCAGCGGATGAGGAAGATGACGATGATGATGATGAGGAGGAGGAGGAGGAGGTAGAAGAAGAGGAAGATGATGATGCTTGAGCTTGTGTTATACTTCCTGTTGAGGTTGATGTTGCTAATTGTGATGCAGCGATGGTTTCACGGTTCAGTGCGGCTGATTGTGTTAAAAGTTGTAACTTTTTAATTTGCTGAAAAATAATAATCAAAGAGATTTTTCTATAAGTGAAACGAAACATGAGAAAAGTTATTGTGTATTTATGTAACTCTACTCCGTATTCACAATTTGTTTCTTTTAATACATAAAAAAATATTTCACATCACAATCAAACTATAAGATTATTTTTGGACTTATTCAGGAAAAAATATTCATTAAGCAGCAAGCATACTTTAAAATAAGCACCTGACAAAAATCACTGCTTGAACCGAAGCAGTTGTTGCTTGCTGTTGTACATACTGCTTCGAAACACGCTTCCATAACGCATGGTTTTAATAACCCATGGAATTAATTATTATTAAGAAGAATGCACATATTTAAAAGATTTTTACAAATTAATCTAACAAATAGAATCTTTCCATACCTGGCCTCAATACAACCATTTATAAAACATATAAAATTCAAACGTATAATTATAACACACTTTTGTATGAAAATTACCAATAACAAAAATACAATATTTTATAATTAGACGATTACACAACACATACGACGTTAATAAGAGCTTGTGAATTGAACGTATATTTTAAAAGGCTGTGTATTAGGGGGTGTAATTGATTTTGTATCGTCGATTTTTCGATAGCATTTGGTATGCGGAAAAAATGTATTTTTAATTTTTTTTAGTAGGTAATAAACAAAAAATCGGCTTCCTTAAGTTTTTTAAATATATATTTTAGAATTATTGTTACTTTGAATTATTAATGAACTATTTTTGATGAAATTGAATTGTTTATAAATGAAAATTCTGAATTGGAATTAAAATTTGGGTGCCTCGAAAATTATTTTATTGATATGTCATAGTGGAATTTTTTTCCTCATGCCAAAAGCTATCGAAAAATCGATGGCGCTATACTGCCAAATTTTTGTCCTTACAAATCGGTCCACCCTACTGTGTATATTGTAAATTTTTAACATGAAAATATCAACTTTCTGATACAAAATAAATTTTATAAAATATTTAAATAAAAGGATAAATAGTGAACTATTATTATTAATTTTGAATCCTTAGTAGTAACCGTTGATCTCTTTTTAAAAAGTTTAGTATTGATTTTAAGAAATAAAAAATTATTATCTATTTTTCTTGTTTTATTTTTTTTGAAACTCTTAACTGTAGAAGACTGGCGTTTTGTTATATTTATCATACAAAAATATTATTTTCAAAAACTTTTGTTTGTTAAGAGTTTTTTAGCTAGTCAGACCTGTTATCTTATACAAAAACTTTTAAAAAACCAATGAGAATTTTGAAACTTATTAAAAAAACCAACAAACAAATTATATATATTCGATATGAGTCTATATTATTTTCTTTACAACAAACAAAAGCTTTTAAAAATCTTTGAAAAAAGATGTCGAGGCAATCTCGATTAATAAATTTAAAAAAAAAAAATTATAATTTTTATGCAAAATTAATTCAATAAACATTTTAAAAATACATTGAGATATCTCTGTCATCTTTTTGCTCCACCTTGGAAGCGTTTCGAAACACCGTATTTGAAAAGCATGCACATTTTTTACTTCTTCCAGAAACCTAAGATTTTTTCAGCTGGAAATTTTCTGAAGATGCACTTTGTATGAAAATATATTGAGCCTTCACGGGCGAGAACAATTTTCAAGCGTACAATTTTTGTTCTGTTGATAACACATGGTATGATTATTCACACAGCGGGAAAAGGTAATGAATAGTAAACGAGAGAGTAACGTACAGCATGTATAATTTTTCATTCCAGAATTCATTATTGTTAACACAGAACATGTCCTAGGAAAGTAATGAATTCGCAATGAACAAGCAAAAACAAACCACGTAATATACGTGGTAAGCAATGTGTAATTTTTGTGTGTGATCAAATTACCTTCTCGTTTCCAGACGATTGCATTGTTTTGCTTTGCAAAATAATACATTATATCTTCCATTACCTATGTAATCAGTGACAAGTTTTCCCGCTGGGCATCGACTCGCTCACCTAAAAGCTGCCATGTTATGCCAGCATAATTCTTCTCGTGTGTGAAAGCCCTTTTAAACAAAAATGTTCCTGGCGTATGAGCGATGTGCCATTGCTTAAATCCGTATACGTCAAGACTAAATCGAACATATTTGACACGTGTTTCTCAAAAACCGATCTTTCTTTTCACCGCCTGGGAATCGGTTATTATTTCAACATTTGAATAATAGGAATTCAAAACTATTTATTTTGTCATTGAGCTTTCCTTGAAAGTACTACATAAGCGAGTCCTTTTTCGAAAGCAATAATCATGAACATTTAAATATGTAATAGAAATTATTTCCGTTTTCCGTTTTCAACTTCAACCGTTTTATAACACATTTTATTTTCTCTATAACTCCCTCACATACAAATCAAAGATTTCAAGGAATATAATTTCTTTTGATTGCAAAACTTTATGAGAGGGAAAGCTTTCCGTTTTGTTTTATTTTTTCTTCTTCTTAAATATTAGTTTTCTATTTCTTAAGCGCAACATATGTGTGCCACTAATGCGGCTTAATCAAATAAATCAATTTTACAAAATATTTTGTTATTGTTTAGTTATTAAACTAAATCAGTTGAACTTGTTCTCGATTTGTTAAAAAAACGAAACAATAATTCATTTTTCTTGGACCTTTATAAATTATTAATAAAAAGGAATACACGTTGAAATATTTCCAATAACTGCTTTTGGCTACAACATAAATTTAAGACTTTAAGTAATTCCCGAAAAGTCTCTAAAGAAAAAGAAAGACTGACAGGGAGAGAAACAGAGAGAGAGAGAGGGAAAGAGAGAAAAAACTAACAAAAAATAAGCGAAAAGTTATTTATGGCCAAGGTTTTTTATTTTCTTTGTGTATGATTTTTTAGCAACATAAAACCCACTTTACTGCTGTCATCCATACAAGTACAAACACGGGAGTAACAACAATAAAAACATCGAATAAAATTCCCTAAAAGTTCAAGTTAACAGTTAATAACAGAGTGTGTGTTTGTTTGTGTCACAGATTAGGTGAGTATTGTTGAGGAAGAGGCTGTGATAGCGTGAGAAAGAGAGAGTTAGAGAAGGGGACAGACAGACAGACAGACGATAAAGTAAATGTAGTAACATTTTTACAAAATCTAAATAATGCTTTTTTTAACAACCACAAACATGTGTGTTTATATTCTGTGTGTGTGAGCGCAGTGTGTGTGTGTGTAAAGTGTGTATTAACACTTAAACAAACTAAAATATTCACTTGTTTTTCTCTTCATACGTTTTGTTACTTGTACATTTGCTGGTGTGCTTATGGCTGTAATATCAGCATGTGCTTATTGAATATGTGTTAGCAAGTGAACTTTATTTCCTAAATCAGAAACGTAAAACCTCTCGCAAAATAAACACACTTAACACACCAACAAAATGGCATAAATTATGTGCTTGTAGTATATTCTAGATTTCAAATAATAGACCTGGTGCTTGTTTCATTTTATTTTATTACTTTTTGTTTGTTATTTTATTTTATTATTTTATTTATTTGTTGTTATTCTAGGAAGTGGCTTAAAACTTCTCTGATGAAGTGCTTGTTAATTTTGAAATTTAAATTGAGGATAATAGACTTATCAGTGAAAGAGATCTTAAAAATAAATATAAAATTAGAAGTGAACCAATAGAAATGATCAATTAATTTTAAAAAACAATGGGAAAATTATCAATAATAATAATCTTACCTAATTAAAATATTTATTAAAAGAAATATCGTTTTTTTTTCACGAAGTCTCAGACAGTGAAAATCCCTTCGTAAAATAATAAACAATAATTTAATTTAGAACCTCATTTTGTAAAATAAAACGTTTTAAAACGTTTCAAAAAACAATAGTTTCATTTAATTTAATTTATTTAAGGGCCTGATGTTGTAAAATAAAACTTTACTAAGCATTTAAAAAAATACTGAAAAAATTTTAAAATTAAAAACACTTTGAAATCGTAATTGATGAATAAATAATTTTCATATTCAATTTCCATTGTTCATTAATAATTTCACGTTTGGTTACCTGGTTAAAATTTTCCTTCAACATCGATTTTTATATAAATTGTTTGTATTTCTTACAAGAAACGTAAAATCCCAACCTGTAAAATTTTATGGTACAAAACTTTAACGTTTTTATTAAATAAATAAATAAATCACAAATATTAAAATTGTTTCTATTCGAAAAATTTTTCGCTATTCGGACATTTCTCAGACATTAATAAGTGGTATAAAATACTAATGCTAAATGACTGTATTTTTTGTCAATTAAAAATTTCCCAAAAATATAAATATAAAGGAAATTAAGTCTATGATTTCTATGATTTATTGCTAAATGAGCCCTAAAATGTTTCCTCATTAAATACTTTTATGTATAAACTTTATTGTCAAAAGAATTGTTACTATTTAATGTTTTGTATGAAAGAAAATATAATATGATAAAAAAAGTCCAAAACAATTTTTGGGTGAAATGAATCTTGAAAATTTATGTTTGCAGATCTAATCATTTACTTCAGAGAACAAACAACTAATTTAAGGAAAATAAATAAAAGTTAAGGAAAAATTACATTTACAATATGCAGGCGACTCTCCATAATTTGAAATTCAAGGGACCAGAAAAACTAATTTGAAAGAATAAGGCTTCAAATAATCAAGAGGTTGATACCACAAAAGAAAAAATAAGCTGAAATAAATATGAGTTCGTTTATAATTCATTATTTTTCTTTATTTTGAATCCTTATAAAATTAGAAATTTTTTTAATTGAATTTCGAATGGCTAAAATTGTGCCAGCTGGAAGCAGTTTATGGAAACTAAAACAAATAATATATTTTTTTTCGTATTTTTTTTAAAGAAACTAAACACAATCACTTTAAAATAGTTGAAATCGTTGCATAGAAGAGAAGTCTAACTTAAAATTATAGAAATTATAAGATTTTTTATCGTTTTTATTTATGTAGTATTTTTCAAAAGACAGAATGGATAGAATGTCCAATTATCGAGAGGCAACTGTACATAACATAAAGAAAAACAATTGCAAGATTATTTTTAATATTAATAAATTATAATTATCTTTAAATTAAATTTTATATAACAAAGACTTTTTCAATATTTACAAGTTCAAATATAAATAACCCAGCAAAAGTTTTGGTATTTAATTGAAAACATAAAATTTAGATGAAACATGGAAATGTTCAAGCATCATCGTAGTCTAAGAATAAAAAATATTATTTGCTTTAGAATTGTGTAGAACTTTTTTTTCTTTAATGTTTGCTGGGTTATGGCTTTCATATGCTACTCAAAGAATTTATAAATTATGAGTCTTCTCTCTAAGATGTATGACTCGTTTTCGTATCAGAATTGTTGCAATATTCAAATATACATTTACATTTACATTTTTTATGCTGCACACAGACATAGTCTGTTCTGAAACCTTTTTTTCTGTTGCTTTTGCATACAAAATTTATTGCCCTAAAGCCTTTTTGGTAAGAAATATTTTATTTCAAGATTTTTTTCTCATCTTTTACAAACGTTTTTATTTTTAAACACAAAAACATTTAGAAAAACATTAGTAATAAAGATCTTTGCTGCTGATTTAAGGTCTCGTGTCTGAAATTTATGTTGTAAATTTTTCTAGCCTAGAATTTGTGAGAGAGAAGAGAAGAACTAGGAAGTTGTGTATTAAAGTGGAGAGAGCAAACATAAACGTAATGAAATTGTAGTAAATCATGAGGCAAATGGAGTATGAAATATATATTATAAAAAGAATGCTATTGAGCAACATATTTTACATTAAGTACTTAATAATAATTCTACTTTAGTAGAAATAAAAAAAAAAATAAAAATAACAAATAATGCAAAAATAAGTAGAAATAATTTAGTTATAATTTTTTTAATACAGAAGATTGTGCTGAGATTTATAGAGAAAAATTAACTGTAGCAAAAAATTTACTAAATACAGTGATTGAATTGATTTATTAATTTTTTAAATTAATGACTGAAGAAATAATACGACTTTCCGCAGGATATCAGCAACAAGGATTTCGGTATGCATTGTCTCGATTACCATTTTATTTTAATATCCACTATTTATTTATATTTTTATGACATTTATTAACAAGATTTTGTCGACTAAACTTCTTAAATCTTTCTTTATTTTAAGGCATTAAAATTAAGGGCTTCGTTCAAATTGTTGTTTTATTTTGCTGAAACTTTTTAGACATTTTTGTGCAGAGAAAATGCAAAAAACCAAAACAATTGCATGTAATCATTTTAATGCAGTTTTATATTTTGAATATCACAACGGAAATGAAAGAAGTTTTTCATAATAAAAATAAAAGAAAAAGTAAAATAAGAAAAAGGAAAAGGTTTAAACAATCTGAAGAAGAAATACTTGGAGAAACTTTAGCTTAAAATAAAGAAATAAAAGAATGTAAGAAATATTATTATTGTTGTTTTAATGTGGAGAATGTAAAAAAAAAAAAATAAATAACAAGTATTAAATAATTCATATGGCAAAGACGAAATAAATCTCAGTTTTTTTTTGCGAAGAACTAGATTATAGAATATTTCATTCAGTATCTTCGTAAAAAAGTATTATTTTAAATGTTTCCTTATAAAATAGATTTTGCCATAAAATATGAATTTTCCCAAAAAGTTTCTTTTCTAACACAATTTAATTTTTTCCAAAAAAAATCAATTTCTTTTACACAAATAGACTTTTCCAACAAGAATTAAAAAATGTGAGAAAAATACCTTAGTGAATTAGTGACAAACCGAAAAGAAAAAAACATAATGTTAAATGATATAGAAGTTCCACATTTATTAACACTTTTTCTTTTAGCCACTGTGGCACGTTTTTCGCAAAAGTCTAAAGAAAAGTTGAAAAGAAAAATTTTTCTCTTCCTCAAAAATGTCATTGTTTGTAAGGCGTCTTAAAAAGAATTTATATTTTTGTTACAAAGTCATTGATGAATCTATTAAAATCATCCACTCAAAAGCAACAGTAAAATTTCCTCACCAACAAAAAACTTGTTACAAAAAAGTTTAGTTTGGAAATTTCTCGTTTTCTCTTCTCCTCTTTACATTCTTTTACAGCCAGAATATTATTAAACTTTACACATTATAAGAACAAAAATAAACCAAGTCATTGCACTTTCTAGAAAGAAAAAAGAACCCACAAAGAAGCAACTAAAACTCATCATTATCCTTTTAATACGTATTTATATGTGCGTGAATGTAAAACTTAAAGGGAAATGAATTCGAAAAAAATTAAAAACAAAAATAAAATGAAATACATAAAAACTTAGCAAACATTGATATTCCATGATTGACTGAACAGCGAAGTTGGCAACAGTTTTGATGGCAAACTTATTTTTTGTATTTTTATTTTTCTTTTTATTGCAAAATAAAAAAAAAAATGGCATAAAAAGTCATACAAATTTGCCAAATGAAATGAGTGCAAGGGAGGAAACGTCATTGAGAGAGTTAAGAAAATGTTTCCATTGCAAGCCACCAATCATATCGTTCCTTCATTACAACATAGTCATATTCAACAAAAAAAAAAAACAAACAAAAATGTTGCTTATTATTGAGTTTTTAAGTGAAAATATTTTCCGAACTATATTTTAATCCAAACCAGTTAGAGCCGCTCATGTACAGTGAAAGCTTTGCTAACGGTTAGTTCTTGTTGTTGGGCAGCTCTAAAACACGGATGATCTCCATGTTTTGTTTGCGGAAACGACGAGCAGTGTCCGCATGCGGGAGCTTTCAGTGTACCTGTTCACTTTGTTCATATTTTGCCAATTTTGATATATTTTTCAATAATGGAGCAATCATCATATAAAATGCAAAAACGTCTATTATATATTTTCATAACTACTATTTTCTATACGATTATTTCAAGTCGGGAAAATATTGAGTCTCCAAGTGTTTGCCGCATTTCAGCGGTTAATCCACCTCCTGCCTACAATTCATCACAGGTAGAATGCATATCAGATTTGGAGGTGCAATACCCATGTTTAGAAATTAATATACCTACAATTGAATCCTCAATAAACCGCGGAAATTAGAGTTCCTACGCTCCACTGGGAATTAAAGGAACTCAGAAGAAAAGGAAAAAGAAGAAGGAGAAGAAGTTTGATTTTGCTTAAAATATTTTGGGTTTTATATATTTGAATAAAATTATTCAATAAAGCAACGTATGCATATTTAATGAAATTAGTATTTTAATTTTATTTCTTTATTTTCGTCACTTTATCGCAATTGTAACGCAAAATTTAAAAAATTAATTTGTAGTCGCCACCTAACAAAACGGCGTTGCATTAGAGTGTAAAAGCGCATTACTCTCCTGATAAGCTGTAAAGGCTAAACACAACCTGTTGACTAAATGTAGCGAAAAAAATTTATGATGGAAAAAATGGCAGCAAATAAAATTTGAAAAAGGTTTCAGTTAATTTGAAAAAGGATTAAATTAAACTGAACAGTAGCATAGGGCCTCAGCAACCTGCTTCCATTCAAATCTGTTCATCGCAATATTTTTTACTTCACTCCAGGTTTTAAGCATTTTTCCAGCCTGGCTATCAAATTGTTAAATAGTACATTGATTTTGCAAAAAGCTCGATTAATCCATAAATCACACATCCCAAGCTGTCCTGATTTAAAATTAAATTTTTGTGAGTGAAGGGAAAACTATGACTTCTTCTTCGCTTTTTTCAATGTACGAAATCATCAGCATGAGGAATAAGAAGAGGTTATTTTTTAACTGATACCAGGATAATACAACAGACTTTTCCTTTTAAAACAAATTAATTTAAAATAAGAATTGCTTAATGAAACATTTAATATATTTATTATCGCTGTTCTTTAATAAACTTTTGAACTTGTATTCAAGGCTAAATTTCAATGCAGTAATATTCAATCATCAAAATAAAGGAAACGACCAGGAAATATATATTTTATTACTCTCTAGTTGGCAGCTTCCTTATTGTTCCAGCACCGTGATTGAAATTTAAGTATGTTTGTGCGTGTGTGTGTTACTGTATAAATTCAAATACACATGCAAAATAATGTATGCATACAAGTGTAAACGTGCGGCGTATGTACGAATGCTTGTCTTCTACATGAGTGTGCGTGTGTGTGTGTGCAATATGAGTAAAAATGTAAAAGAAATTGTAATAAAGTAATAAAAATAAATCACATTAAAAATGCTGCAAAAAATTTCATGTGTATAAAAAAAATTAAGAAATATGCGAAAAAATATTCTGATATTTTTTTGTTCAAAGGAGTTTACAATAAATGTAGTAAAAAACCAGTGGAGGGTAAAGAAAATGAATTAAAAACCAAATACCAATTTACTTCAGTAATATTTTTATAAAATAAGAAAATTAAAAATAAAAAAAAAATAAGAAGTGATTTTGGTAAAAAGTGCAGAGAAAGAGTGAGAGTGAGTGAGAGTTAGTGTGTTTTTATATAACACAATGGCGTGAAATAAAAATGCTGGCGATAATAATAATGGAATTTTATTAGCTACTTTGCCGATTTGCTTGAAAGAAATCATGGCTTACAGAAAAAGATCTAAACTACTCAGATAATGTATTGCAAAGTTTACTTTCTTTTAGCCCAAGACAGCTCTAAGGAGCATGGCAGTTATCGGAGCCCCCATAGACTAGTAGATAGCGTACTAGAATATTAGTCTGGGGGTCGGAGGTTCGATTCCTGCCTAGATCCTTGGTGTTTCTGCAGACAAGCCAAAATATCTTCGCAGTTTGTGTTTGTTGTTACAAAAAATATATATATATTTTGTGAGAGTTCTTTTTTCGAATTGACAACTTCGTTAAATTTGACAGGATGTAGATGAGAGCGATTTTAAAAAAAATCAAATAAACAAGAAAAAACATTCCTAGGGCCCTAAAGTATCTTTATTGCTTTTTAAACAGTTTGATTATTATTACTTTTCATTTAATGTCGATGAATGCAAAACACAAAAATAATATATAAGCACTTTGGAATAATAAATAATTGGTTCATAATGAAAATAAATATAATAAATGCTGAAGGACACTTCAGTAAACTAGTACTTCCAGTGACCATCGAAGGTATCCGATTTGACGTGCTGAATGCACTTCCCTCAATAAATCATGTTGTGATAATTATAAAGGTTTATGCATTTAGTGGTTTCATAACCCGCCGGTCTGGCGAGGCTTTCAAATATCTGTCATCTATATGAAGTGTCATTTATTTAGTGAAAGGTTTGCCATTTACGAATACGGATCGTTTAACGACCGAAGAATGTGTAAAAATAGTTAAAATTTCCTACAAATGTGGTGGTTCAAACGTGACCACTTTTCGAGCATTACGGCGTGCTTTTATGGCCGTCATAATCGACCTACTGTGCAAAGAGTCGCCAAAGCTTATAAAGAAATTCAAAGAGACTGAAAGCGTTAATGACGTGGTCAGGTATGTGCATTATCGCAATGTGTGCACTGCCGACAATAGCGCTTCTCTTGGTGAAATTGTGGCGGATAATACGAATTTATCGATTACACGGAGTTCCCAGCAATAGGACTCATCTCACGACTGGCTCATTATGGCGTGTTTCACGTTTAGATTTTAGAAAAACAATTTCTAAAATTTTGTTTTTATTGTAAATGCAATTTCACAAAAGAACGATATCGTTGGACATCGTGGGCCAGTCAGATTTTTTATTGTAAAATAAAAACGAAAATTACAAAATTTAAATGTTACAACATAAATGCATAAAGAGTTCAGTCAATTAATTTTTTAACATTAAAAATTAAATGAACTTTTGGTTCAATTTAAATGAAAAATGAGTAGACCGGTTTTTAAGTGAACTTTCATTTATTTTAAATTACAATTTCAGTTAATTTTACGTACGGAATATTTTGAGTGTACTTATACACATGATATTTTCCGATATTTCAGATAAATTTAAAAAAGTCGGGCATAAACTTATTTTTAACAATGCGGTTGTCGTCTTATCATAAGCTTTAATTGAATATATAGTTCGTTATTGTGATCGTTATGGTTCATAATATATAAACGAATATATATTTAGCTTTTTCAGGCCTACAAGAAATTTTTAATTTTTTTTTTGCTTTTTAGGCTCTTAAAAAATAAAACATCTTCCTTCTTCGATAAAAAAAACCACTGAATTATGAATGAATCCGCTGTTTACTATTCAGCTGTCGTTTTCA
The DNA here is from genome assembly GCA_956483585.1 of Gymnocheta viridis. NCBI lineage: Eukaryota > Metazoa > Arthropoda > Insecta > Diptera > Tachinidae > Gymnocheta > Gymnocheta viridis. Next base: position 3,950,738 of record OY101444.1, read on the forward strand.
AAATAATTAAGTAGCTGACTGCAAGACGACATCTGTGGTCTTGTTGACATGTAGCCTGCTCGGTTCAATCTGTTTAATGTGCTTAACCCTTTATAAACGCTATGAATTTCAACACTATTATTATAAACGCATTTCCAAATCGTGCCTCGAATTTGCTAACTCTAAGAGAGAGAAAAGAAACAACTGCCTTCCCTTCTCCTACGAAGTTTTAGTGACGAAGCCATTATAAACGAGTTGTTTGTTTGCTCGACAACTTATTTTCGGATGATTTGGAAAAATTTCAATTCTTTTTCGCTCCTTTGGCGTATGAGCCACAAGCTGTGTCATTTATCATACGTACGTACCGAGTAGCAGCTGCGCTTGCAACATCATATTTTAATAAAAAAAATTGATGTTGCATCGCTTACTTACTCATACTACTCTACTGCGATAACAAATCAAATACAATTTTATTTAAATTTGTATTTATATTATTTTAATGTGTTTTCCTTATTCCTGCGAAAATGTTTATTTAAATTTTACAACTGATAAATTTTTACGAAAAAATATTATTATTATTATGGAAAAAAAGAGGAAGGGAAATATGTATATTTACAATATAGAATAAAAATTGTAGTGCCTACCTGTTGACTATTTAATGACTGGGTATTTTGCATGACTTTATCTAAAATATGCAAAATTATCTCTGCCGCCATTTCACGTTCCAGCTGAGTGCCTTTCAATTGTAAATAATTATCGAGCTGTAAAAAATACAATAAATAAATGGAAATTTAATATAAATTAAACTGACAGTTTAGTAATTTAGCTTTGCAGTTTATTTTATTAAAACAAATAAAACTTGTTTATTTAGCCAAATTTAATTGTTTCAACTGTTAAGCCTGAATTTTTGGCTGTTTAGAGAATTTTTGACATTAAATGAAAAGTATTCTTTCATGTTTGTATGTGTAACAGAAGAAAAACAAGTTGGAAAAAGCTTAAACAAACACAATTATTTATGTGATTCCTTAATGAAAGATATATAAGATTCAGCTAAGCTTCTTTCTACTTGTTTTCTATACAACTTCCTGTTTTTTTTAACTTATTTCTGGCAAAATTTGTAAACTGCATTCCCTTCAGTTTAAAACTGTCCGAAAAGTATTTTTAGTTTTTAGAAAAAGTTTGTGCTGTTCCTTTTTGAAAAAAAATATCCTTCACATTTTAGTTTTGTAATAATTCTGTTGGGACTTAAACGAGATTTGTCTGTGAGTTTTTATTAGAAACTATTTTTGAAATGTTGTCTAGTACCTTGAAGCTGACTGAAAAACTTTTACTTACAACATTAAGAAAAAATAACAATTTGTGATGGCAATATGAAGCTACACAAAATATTATTATTATGATTTCTTGATAATCTTTTTATGTCTTAAAGTTATCATGACGAATGGCTGTTAAAGAAAAAGAAAGCTAAAGCATTAAAACTGTTTAAGATATATTGAAAAATATTCCCTAAACCGAATAGTGCAACAACTTTTGAAGGCTTAACGACAAAGAAATGAAAGTTAAATTGAACATGACAATAAAAAAAACTTACCTCATGCAACATATCAATTAAAAAACCAGCTTCGCCGGGCAAAAACTGTTTGTATCTCTTGAGTGTATAATCCAAACATGACTTTAGCAATATCGAAGTAGTAGTCTGCTGAAATCCCGACACCAAAGCACGAAACTTATTGTAAATCATTAACAATTGATCTCTTAAGCAATTACTAAAATCCGGCGACAACCAAGTGGAATTACCCTCATCTCTTTTCTCACATGTACGCCTCGAAAAACCTTCAAAACCTCGAGGACAATCGGAAATAACAGCCACTCCGCCGGGAGCGCTAGTAGGCCAATGCACCCCATAAGCCAATTCAGCATGACAAACATGCACGGCATTACGATCTATGACAGTGATATAAACACTTTTGGAAACCGGTTTCACTGTATTCGAAACCACACAGGAATATTCAGCCGATTTTTGTATATTATTGATTTTGAGTATACTGCCATCTGGATAGAGATCTTCCCACATTACGGTCTTGGGATCCGATTGAAAGAGATTGCCATTACGAGTCCAGCTATAGCCCAACTGAGCGTATCTCTTGATATCATCATTGCCCGGAGATAAGCAACGTACTCTGAGAGAATCACCTCTATGCAGCGTAACACTGGCTGGATCTACTCTAAGGCGCGGGGGCGATTTAATGTGCACATGCAGGGAACGGCATTGTTCAACGCTCCAATCAGTGACCTGGAAAACAAAACAGAAATTTATTGTTATTCAAAGAAAATTTTTTTTGAAAAGGTGTGTTTTTAAAATGTATTTAAAAAATAAACTTTACTAAAATAAAATATAAAAATACTTAAAGTTTCGTTTGGAAAAAAAGTAGTTTTGCAGAAAGTAATTTCTTAGAAGGCACTTTTTAGAAAGTATTTTTTAGAAGAAAGATACTTTAAAAAAAGGTACTTTTCAAAAGAGTATTTTTAAAATGTACTAGTACTAAAAGTACATTTTCGAATGTAATTTTCTAAAAGTACTTATTTTAGAAATAATTTTTTTGCAAGATAATTTATAAAGACACTTTATAAAAAAAGTATTTTCTAAGAGGTACACTTTATAAAAAATGCTTTATCAAAAATGTACTTTTTTATAGAGACTTTTTTTGAGAAGGAACTAAAATTTACTTTTTTAACAGGTATTATTGTTTAAATGTACTTTTGTAAAAGATACCTTTTACAAAAGGGATTTTTTCTAAAAAATACTATTTTCAGAAGTTCCATTTAAAAATAAAGTGCAATTTTAAATGTATTTTTTTAAAGGTACTTTTTTAAAAACTTTTCTTTAACAAGATACTTTATAAAAGCACTTTTTAAAAAAGTTTTTTCTAAACAGATTTTTTTTTATAAAATAACCTTTAAAAAAACATTCCTTTTTAGAGATACTTTTTTTAGAATGTACTATTTTTAAAATATATTCTTTTTATAAGTTATTTCTTTGAAATATTCGTTGTTTTATATGGGATTATGCATAAGGTACCTTTTCTCAAAATGCAGTTTTTCAAGAGGATTTTTTTCATAAGAAGCTTTTTTGAAGAGTTATATTTTTAGAAGTTATTTTTTTTAATCAAATTTTTATGTGTAAGTTTTTTAAAGGTATTTTTTTAAGGTTGCCTTTTTGAAAGGTCCTGTTTTTAAAAGGTGGTTTTTGAAAAAGGCGCGTTTTTAAAAGGTCCTATTTAATAGGAATTTTTAAAGGCATTTTTTTAATCTTTCGTACTATTCTTAAAATGTACTTTTCTCAAAAGATTATTTTAAAATTTATATTGATAGGAATTGTTTGGCTCAAGTTCAAATCCGAGTTTATCCATTCCTTTTAATTTAGATTTTTTTTTATAAATTAATTAATTTTTATTAAGAAAGTACTATTGGGAACAATTTTATTATTCATAAGACTAGCAGAACGGATCACTTCTGATTTTGATGGTGGAGCGATCTCGAAATCAGTACTGATCCATTTTGTTAGTCTGATGAATAATACAATTTGTAACACTCTCTTAATAAGAAATAACTAATTTCTAGAATGAAAAAATCTAAACTAAAAGAAATGTGTAACTCGGATTTGAACTTGAGCCAAACAATTCTTATTAATATAAACCAAATATAAATTCGACTAATTACTCACAAAAAATAATTTTAAAATTATTTATTTATTTATTAAAATTCCGATACAACAAGACTCATACATAGTCTTATAATTCTAGCACGGGATTATCACTATTGACAAGACACATGTAACACAATTAAATAATAATAATAAAAATATCTAGAAAATATAAATAACAATATAAAATATTAATAATAAAAATATTAATAATAACGTTAAATATAAATAACAATATAAAAATATATATATATAAAAAATTTTATTAAAAAAGAAAACGTACACATTCTTGAATAAATTATATAATATAAAATATAAAATTTGACTATAGAAATTGGAAAGAGTTTTCCCAAACTGCGTTTCATTATTAAAAAATTGTATAGATGACGGTAGCGAACTCCAAAGATGAATACTATGAATTAACAACTACCATTCAGAAAGTAGTCTTTTAAATTTTATTTCTATCAGGATGTTATTTCCTCTAGATTGGGGGGAAATGTAAACGATTAAACAAGTAAAAATTATCTTGTGCAAATGTAATAATGATCTTATTTTAAAGAGATTAACTTTAACTTAATTTCATGAAAATTTTCACTATAAAGAAAAAAAAAACACAATTGTCACCTACTTTTTATTAATTAATTACTCATAACTATTTTGTTTCCTTTTTTGGTATAAAAATGCAATTGCAAAATAATTGCAATTTAAGTTAATAATTTTCTATTGAGCATGAAACATAATTAACGTACTTTGTTTTATGATTCTCCGTCAATGAAAACTGCAGCACGGAAACCTTTTAAAATAAATGAAAGATTTACCAAAGGAAGCAAAAGAGAAAAAGCATTTTACAGGGACTTCTGTTACAAAAATTAAATGATTTAATTTATGACTTCGCTACACAGTTAAGTTGGTTAGCAAACCAACATGGACATGGCGGGAAACAGAAGGAAGAGCGAAAACAATGTGAACAAAATACGTGACATTAAAATTTAAAGCAAATAATTAACAGCAAATTGTGTTCATAGTCAAAACACGCACAATCGTATGATTCTGCAATTCGAATAAAAGGGTGATTTTAAACGTTGGCTTTTTGAAGTAACAACAAAAATAGAAACAATTCAATTTTTGAAATTTTATATAAATTTTTCGTACAAACTCTGGCGTTTCTAGTGCTCTTAGAAAATATGTTTCTACAACGCGTGAATTGGGGAAAGATTTACATTTAAATTTTTCGTTCAAAATAAAAAAAACTTGTGTACAATTTCACAGACTTTAAAAAACTCAGCATTTGCAAAAATAATGCAAAAAATCACCCTTTAACAGTAAATAGATATGTATGTGCGTTTTTATTATGTTAACATAAACACATCCGCATCCTCTTGCATGCATGTTCACGCTTGTTTAATTTTATTTACTACGTCAACACAATTTCGTTTTTCGCTATTTTTCAGATCTTTTTTTAATGAATACAACAACTACATTTAACAATCGCATCTCTGATAAAGGATCTTTTTTTTTTGTTCATTTCACTGTTGGTCATACAAATTGTGAAGACATTTAATAGTTGAAGTGAGAGCAAGTCATATAGATTTTGGAAGAGAATGATGGAGAAGGACAAAAATTATATTAACTATTTATTGTGCTGACAATAATTTCGTTATAAATTTACTTTTATGAAATGTCTTTTCACATACAACCGCAAAATATTTAAGAATATTTTATAGTCAGTTGTTTTTATATTTAAAACACAAACGCATAATAAAAACTTCAACAACACACTCTTATGTGTTTTAAATTAACACAAGTAAGACTGTATGTAAAAATTGAATTAAGTTTTTCCTGCTAGTAAAAGACATTGTAATATTTATATTTTTTTCCTCCTTCAATCTGTGTAGTGGTTGATTGCTATCGATTAATCACTTAAATTCGTTTAACTCAAACGTAATGCAATTTCGGCGAAAAATAAAAAAGAGAATGGAAATTTGTCGAACAATAAAGGAAAAGATTATTTTTGTTGTTCAACAATAAGTTTATGTTGCTGTAATGATTGTTTAAAGGATGGAGATGTTTTACAAAATGTTTAAAGTTTGTCTCTTTAAATCATTTTTATATACCGCACAGGCTGACATAAATCAAAGTCGCATAAAAAGTAAGAAAAATTATAATCAAACTGAAAAATTTTAAATAAATTTAAATCATCCTGGGATTTAATTTCATTTCACCAACGAATTCATTTTGCATCATCGATTACTTTTCAGAAAAATTAAATATTTCTTAATAAATATTACGGCTGTGTTTTTTCTTTAATAAATATAAATTGAGTTCGCTGCTTCGGTACGTTTTTAATAGGAAATAATAGCCTCAATAAAGATTTTTAATGTTTTTATTACTTTTTCAAGACTTACGATAATAAGTATATTTTTCTTTAATATAATTTGTCTGAAAAAATAAATAACCCACTTTTTTAAGTAGTAAGTTAAAAAAATTAACTTTATTTGAAACTTTAAACTGCTTCCCTAAAAAAAATTGGTTACCAGAGTTGGACGGTTATAACTTGTGACCACATATATGACATGTTATTCCCATATCATTCACTTCCTCAACAGCAAACATTTGAACATCGACTTGATCGTCAAGTTTGCTGCAGATTTTTCCATACACAATTGTTATTTTAACAACAATTTAATAAACATACTCAATGATTTTTCCCAGTTATTCGTTTCTATCTTTTCTATTGTATAAAAAGTATCAATATCTTTCTATTGCGATAGCAAAGAAAAAAATCAAAAAGAAAAAGAAAAAAATCAATAGACCAACATGAGTTTCCATAACAAAACACTTAATATTTTCATGTGCTTAACAAACTCATACATAATTCCATTAGTTTATGTGTTTGTTGTTTTTGTTTTGTTGTTGTTGTTGTTTTTACTTTATCTTTCTCATTTATTTTATAGATACTTTTGTACGTCGTTGTTGTTATGCTTTGTTAATATTATCGCTCATACTCATACATTATTCGCAAACATATTGCAAGATAGCTGGAATAAATTTACCAGTTGTCTATGTATGAGCAGAATTGTGTTAAAAACTGTGCGTTTATGTGTGTGCTACATATATCCATACTCATCCACACAAATACGCAGACAAATACACAGGCAATATTTTTATACATATTTTTTTCATAAAATAAAATTGATTTTGATTTTTAACTACACATGTGCTCAATTTATAAAATACATTAAACAATTGTCTTTCAATATTAAAATTAACAAGAACAATTTATTGCCATTTTTTGCTACAAATTTGAAGCACATATCTTTCATGGATTTAAATATATTGACTCTTTCGAGCGAAATCATCGTATATGTGTGTAATTTTTGGCGAAACCTAATTTATGATTAATTGATTAAAAGTATTGATTAAAAGCCACTAACTCATCAATTGATAACAAATTACAGTGGTAATAAGGTTAAATGAAAATAAGCTGAGTACTTGCAGAAATTGAATTGAAATGAAGCTCGTATTTAATTTTTATGGATTTTTGTGACCTCTGGAAGTTGGGCCATTTTTTGCACTATGAGTGAAAATTGGAAAAAAATCCAAGCTAATTTTTTAAAACCCTTTGGCAGTTCTGATTAATTAATGATCTGCTTTCATTTCTCATTGGAGTTGTTGAGCCCGGTTTTTCTTGTTGCACTGTGTTACGGAAACTTACTTTTTTCACAGACATAATTTTCTGCAAAATTTTTAAAAACTTTTCCTTTTATTTTAATTAATCGCAAATTAATTTTTTTAATTTTCTTCATTTTTTATTGAATATAAGTGCAAATAATATTTAATTTCATTGCAATTTAGACCGCAGTGCTGAGAAGGAATATTTGAGGCAAGTTTTCCGTTATATGAACACTTAAATGTACAAATTATACACCAAAACGAAATAAAAAAATTTAATAAAAACAATAAATTATTTTCATATATTTCTTTACATCCATTGCAATTTAATTTTCATTTCTTGTTCATATGAAGATTTCCGCATTTATACAATTTTTTAAAATAACAATTTATTGGTAAAGGAAACACAAACAAATTGACAATTTGAGCAGGACACATACGCTGCAACAAACAAACAAACTAAATTGTTTCCGTGTGCATTAGTGATGATGATGATGATGATTGCAGACAACCAGATATTACAACAAATTATATGTTCCAATTACTTTTTAAACGAGAAATATAAGAAAAACTAAGTTAATAAGAAAAGGAAATATGAAATAAGAAGCTTTTGCATGAAGAAAGGAAGTAAAATAATAATGGACGGCTGTCCAAAGTAAAAATCAGGAAAACTATTTCTCATAAAATTGCTATTGAACCTAAAGAATAAGGAAAATACGTTCGCCTGACTTAACAATACTTTGTAAAAAAACATTTCCTTGTTTTATTTGCTTTGAGAAAATTTTATATGTGAAAATATGACAATATTGTTTTCAAACACTTCATTTTAGTTGGAAATAAATACTAATTTTTGTTAAATTTTTTTACTATTAGTATTATTCTTTAAATTTAGCTTGAGATCACTATTTTTTATAAAAATCATGGAAATCGATATTTCGTTACCCTTTGGGTAACTTCTCCAGGAGGAAAAAATTAATAAACAATTTAAATAACAAAAATGAACAAATCATTAGTCAACAATTTCTTTTTCCGTTTTAGTTTGAAAATTTTTACATTTTCTTTGATTGTTAATTTTTAAACCAAAACGGAAAAAGAAATTGTTGACTGATAATTAGTTAATTTTTTTTATTTAAATTGTTTATTAAAGGGTAACGAAAGATTGAGATAAAATAAATTTGGATGATGACCCGAAGCTTAATTAAAAGAATAACACTAATAATTAAAAAAAGGTCGAAAAATTATATATTAAATCAATTTGTTAATTCTAAAATATTTTCGTTATTTCCCTAAAGTGTTCATTAGATCGTCAGTGCATGTTTTAAATCAAATTATTGTTGTAAAATCCTTTGTACTTCAAATTGTTTGCCCGGCAACTGTTTTAATATCGCTGGATTAAAGGCCAGCCGTTTAATAAAATAATGGGTCAATGAGGGTGCTGACGACGCTGCCGTTTAAAAAATCATTTTAAGAATCTTGACGAATCGTGTTATCACTTGTTTGATTAACATGTTGCATATCGTTTGAATCGAACTTTTGTCAACACACTCTCACATGATAATTTGTTAGAAATGAAATTAAATTGTGTTGAATTTATTTAATTTTAAAGCATGATACTCTTAATGGTATTTAGGAAACTTGAGATATTTTTTAAAATTTCTCTTAAAATTTTTATATTTTAAAACATTTATGAACGTGTCATTTACGTGTAGAACATGTTATATGTTACTTAAATGTATTTAACAAATATTTATATTTCATATACGTATATTAGATGGTAGATATTTCATTTAAAAATAAACTTATCCAGTAGCCAGCCTGACTCTTTGCCCCCCATCTGACTGGCGCAGTGTAGTTGCCTGATTGTTCGTCTTGTTGATTCTACTTACACTCTTGTTTGTTTTAAATAAATAGAAATATATTTTTTATACATTTTTTTGTATGATTTCTGGTAACTACTGTTTGCTACAAAAATTTGTAATATACTCGTAACTTTATTTTCCAGTTGGTTGGTAAGAGTACGATTACCTTTCAAGTTTTTAATGATAAATATTCATTTGAATTTTATTTTCAGTTTTATTTTGTGTACTTCTAATTTTGCTTGCAAATTGACATGTTTGTGTTTGTGTGTTCTAGAAGGGGTTCATATGTTTGCATCATTCGTTTGCTGGTTCATTGATCTTTTTAGGTTGATTGGTTTGTAAGTCAATAAGATGACATACATATATATATTTTTTTGCAATATGTCTGGTCTAATATTTTTCTGTGGCTATCAAACCGTAATACTGTAATTTACTATGAGTTGTAGTTGCAGCAGTATCTAATTATTCAAATATTTTAAGGGTTTTTGTATACAATCTTGTTGATTTATATGACGATTACTAAAGCTAGGAAATTTGTTAAAATGGTTTGTATAAAAATGTTTGACACCAAAAAGCGTCAATGAAAATGGCACAAAAAGGCAGATAGAACTAAAAAAACATATTAAAAAAATATTTAATTTAATAAAAATTTTGATTCCACAGTCCACAATCATGTGCTCTTTAAACATTTCTACAGAGAAAAATGTGTTTTGTCAACTAATCCTGCGGAATAGAAAATATATGTTTGACATCAGTGTGGATGTTGTTGGAGCAAGTTTGAATGCATTTAACTCAGATGAGAATAAACTTTCGTTTCTGCGAATTTTTCTATGTTTATTTATGTAGACTGCTTTTCCACGGTCAAAGTTTACTTTGACAAAATCTTTTAAATTTCCTTTTAAACTTTGTTTCGCTTCTACACACGCAAAGTTTACTTTGAACAATTTTTTGCTCGTTTGTTGGATGAACATGCAAACCAAATAAGCACATGCAATCAAATAAAAGTACTTGTAAACGATGAAGGAAGCAGAAAGCAACTTTGCGAGTACAGCAAAGTGTGTACTCATCCTTTTTGCTTTCCATTATTACTACCAAACACAAAAATTTGCAAAGTAAACTTTTATTGTGGAAAAAATAATTAATGTTTGTTATGAAAAGATTTTGTTTTGTAGGCTTTTTGAATGTATATTTATTTTTTGCATGATCAACAAGTTTCAACTTCTCATGCATTCAAATGTATATTTATTTATTTAAATTTTATTTCAAAAACTTACAAATTCTGATGCATTTAAATGTATATTTATTTATTTATTTATTTTTCTATTCCGAAAACTTACAAATTCTCATGCATTGAAATGCATGCATAATAAAGGACTGACGAATCTGCTCTTTAGATTTTCGAAAGTGATAGTTTTTACAAAGTTTGGCATTTCTGGTTACCAAAACGTATATTTGTTTATGTAAGTATATTTAATTGCAGTCTCCTGACACAGTTGAGATTCCTTAGAATTTACTTTATGGAGTTTTCCATCCATTAATACAACTATAAAAAATTTATACTGAAAGAAATGTCTCGATTGAGATTAATAAAATTGTAAGAGATGCACAATAGAATTACTCTTAAGTTATTCTACTATTATTTATTTGTATTTCCAACTGTTTCGAAATTATTCAGATACAATTGGTGAACGAACATTTTTCTGCAGGATATTAATTTTTCCTTTTACTTTTCTCTTCATCATTAGAAACTAAGTATACTTGAAATAAAATGAGAAATAAATCGAGAAAATCGATGGATTAATGTGTGATGTGCTAAAAAAAGAAGTCGCTAAAATATTGTTAAATACATTTCATATGTTTTTTCACAGAATGAGCTGAGAACAACTTCTGCCCCATTATTTCATAAATATTTTTAATTTTTTCACATAGAATTTGACTGTTTTTCGCATGAAAATCGGACTTAAAATGGGAATTATGAAAGGAAATGAATTTATGTGGATTGAATAGTTTCGAAAAATTGTTTGCTTTATAAGTTTTCTTTTCAAATAGTCATCTCTGTTTGAGAATCAGAATTAAAATGTAGAAAATCCCCGAAACAAAGAATTTCACTTTTTTTCAATTAAGAACAATAAGCAACATTAAGGAACACAAAACTTAAACGAAAATAATATGCGGCATGTTTTCTTGCCGCAAGAATTTTTTACAAAATTAACTATTCATTCTTTTTCATGTTTTTGAAACTTCATAATGTTCTCTAAGAAGTTTCACTAACTTCAGATAATTTAATGATTAATGAACATTAAAAAGTAGTTGAAAAGCAATTAAAATGCTATTAAAATATTCTGTAGCACATAAAGTTTTAACTAGATGAGGCAAAACTTAAGGAATTTCGGAATATTTCAAAATGGAACTTCGAAAAAAATTTGTCAAGAGAACGACTTTAAATTAATACAATCAATAGTTAAGAATTTAAACCTTTGAACGCAATTGGCTCCAATTGCTCACAGAATGATTTTATTTATATTTAAAGCAATTTACTTATGAGCTTCAAACTTCGTACAGAGTGGATGGTCCAAATACAAGTATCTTTTTTAATCATATTAATGGGAGACTGATAGATTGATTCTGTCCGAAATATTGACTATCATACCTCCTTGGATCAAAATGATTCTCTTTACGCTTGAGCATCGTTGGAGAGTATTACAAACATATTGGGTTTTTGGTAAAAAGAAGTTATGGCTAAATGAATGAGAATGTGGCTGTTGTGGACAAAAATGTGTGACTTAATCCAATAACTTCAAAGATACTGCTGGAAACGCCATTACTTACAATACATTGACTAACTACGGACATTTTATGATCTGGACAATCTTCGTTTTTAGGAGAATGGCACACCATTTCGCAAAGCTCATTAAACAATTAATCATTCACGCGATAAGTTCAGTAATCGTGTGATCAATCGTCTTGGCGATGTCAATTGGCCGCCTCGAAACTGCGATTAAACCCTCCCAGAAACGATCGACAACCTTGAAGATAATATCATCTGAGCCATTCGTGCATTAAAATCACAAACCGTTAACAAAGTTTTGTAAAACGGCACCGACAGGATCAGCTTTTGCGAAGTCAGCCGCGGCAGTCACATGAAATCTTGTTCCATAAATAATGCAGATATCTGTTATTTCCAATAAAATCTTCTACAATGTAAATTATACTTAGATCATTTTATTTAAGTTTTAAAAATATTCTTGTATTTGGGCCACCCTTTTCTCTTCTCTTAAACATAATAGTATGTGTCACAATAAAACTAAAAACCTGTGACTTGGTTTATTATATCTTTTCTCTCAATTTGTAGTCATCAAAATATTCCAACAAACTTGAACGCATTTGAATGGATGTGAAAGAAATAAAAAAGCAAAAAAATACCAATAGAAATATGTAACTGACGTAAAATTCAAACAAAAAAAAAATAACAAAAAATGCAACATCATGTTACATATAAATCTAAAGACATATTACAGCTCACACAAGCCTGCACACATACACACGCACTTGAAATCATACCCACACACACATACACACACACACACAAAACCAGCAATCGTATAAATAAAAATTTAAAAATTTTTATTTAAAAAAAAGGAGAAATATTTTGAATGAAAAATATTCAAGTGTAACGAATGCACTCACTTGACTTGGTTGCAATTGCCAACAGGCACACAACAACAACACCAGGAACATCAACAGCAATATCAACAGTCACAATACAACAACAACAACAATGATGGCATTTATTGTGGGTGTATTTTATATTTTATTTGTTTTTGTTTCTTCTGTAACAGCAACATAAACGTACGTATGCACATCCAAACACACACATATACATATATAAATGTAAATGTGTGACATGCAACATGCTCTTAATGTAACAAACACATTTATAAATGTATGATAATAGCAAAGTGTTTGTAAATTTGTTACATTTCTTGAAAGACTGTGTTTGTGTCACTCAAAAATTATGTACAACTGAAAGAATACAACAACATCACACTCACACTCACGCATAATAATTTTTTATTAACGTTTACAAAAACAATGCAACATCACAAATCATATTTATAAGAGAGCATGCAAGAAGAGGGTGGGAGGGAGGTAGAGAAAGAGCTGCACATTTAAGTATTTTTTTTTACATTCGATTTTAATGATTCTTGAAAAGAAATAATTGCAAGCAAGTTTGTTTGTGGCTTTGTGAGTGTGTGGGAGTGCGTGAGTGCGTGTGCATGAAAGGTGTTCATGCTTGAATCTGTTGACTTTTTACAACAATAAAAATTTCAGTCAACACATTTTTGCCTTTAAGGCATTTCCGTTTCTTACGTATGTACGTACCATGAAGCCTCATACTTCTCGTACATCTTAATAAAACAAATGAGATTTAAAAGATTTAAAATAATTCTTTAATATGTAATGAGATGAATAATTTGTTGGTTAAATTTCAGTTACATTAAAATAAAATTGTATTATGCTAACATTTTTTCAAGTGCAATACTACATTTTTGTAAAATTGTTCGTCATATCCCAGGCCTAAAGATCTTTGAAAGGTATTCCTGTAGCAGTAACCTGATATTCTTAAGGGATTGATTTACATATGCCCGATTCACAGCATATTGCAGGTTTTATAAACTGTAAAAAAATTTATGTTAATTTCTTTATGAACATTTGCTTAGAAACTTGTTTATATGGAAATTACCACCAACAACATTGATACAATTTACAACTCCTGCTATAAATAGTAAATTGAAGAATATTATATGCAGATTTCCGTGATTATATATTTTCTGTAGATAATTCAGGGTTGTTATGGAATCGAATTGGTGTCAGAAACTGAATTGGAATCGTTAAAAAAATCATGTTGGTATCATAGACATCGATATTATCGGCTTCTAGTCCGTATCAGAAATGCTATTAAAATTTAATCTCATAGATATATAAATATTTTTGGCAGAAATAAATCGAACAGCAGTTAGCTGATACATTGAAAGTTTTCTTTTAATTTTATTTTACATTTCTGATTTAGGCGGCAGAATGTTAATGCAATATGATTAACAAAGTTAAGGACTTCTTTAAAACCGGGGTTTTAATACAGAAATCCTTTAGTAAGCCACTAAAATTGTATCAAACGTTGAATAAGAATAAGACCCTAATAAAACAACATATCGCTCCTTTATTGCAACGTAGTCATATCTCAAAAAATTTTATTCTTGAGTTAAGACTGCAGAGTTACTCGTCATTTGGTTCTTCATTTTGTGTAAAACATTTTAAGAAATATCTTGTTGCTCACTTCTTGAAGGTAGAATATTTTTTTCGAGTAAGTTAAAAACTTTAAGCTCGTTTTCTGAAGAACGAGTTTTTTTTTAACAACACCGGAGCGATATAAATAAACAAATTAGATAATTATCAAGATTTTAGATTCGATTTTACTTTCTTTGCAAAAATTATTTGTACTTCCAAAGTTTATGCGTACTAAGGTAATTCGGTAAGTTTTACCGGGAAATAGAGAAAAATAATTATATCGACTTTTAGAAAGTTACAAAAATATATATTGACTTGTTGAGTCTTTCTCAAAAAAACTAATAAAAGGCTTAAAACAGTTCACAGGATGAAACAGAAATTTAAAGGCTGAAAAACGAGGTACTGCTAAGCTTAGCCTGGAAAGTGCTGAGCTGATAAGCTCATGATTGTTAAAATGTTACTTAAAAATTTAAGCAAAACGGAAACAGCTGATTCAAGCGTAGTTGCGAGATTTTGAGTTTGCAAAATCAAGCCGATTTCATGACACCAATTCAAACAAGAATCGATTTTTAATTCTGGCTTGATCACAGCAGAAGCTATACAGCAAATAAATAGTCGAATAATTTAGTCGATTCATTTAACGAACAGGGAGCAAATTACAACATTCGATATCGAGTAAAATCCCATACAAAATTTTTTGAATTTATATGGAAATTCCGCTCGATATCGAATGCCGTAATTTGCCCCCAGAAGTCCTTATGCAATTGTTTTATTGCTCTTTGTGCTTACATTTCTCTTTTACAGGAAGCACAAGACTTTCCGGTCGAAACTAATTTTTTACTGTGTAATTACATTTGCCAAATGCAAAAATAAACAATCATGTGCTTTTTACTACCACTCTTCAGCTGGATGGTATTCTTACGCTACGAGCAAAATTTTTGGATATAAAAGTTTTTTTAATATAAAATAAATAAATTTTTTAATGTAGAATAATTTTCCAAATTTTTCTTATAGATAAAAAATTACTTAAACAATTATTTAATTGTTAACTAACTTAAATATATAGCGATATGTTTCTGTTTTATAAAAAAAATACAAAATATATATTTGCTTATCAATGACAGTATTTTTTGTCAAACATCTCCTAGCCGATTTATTTGACGGTTGGGGCCGGCCAATTTGTCGCCTAGATCGTGCGATTTGACGGCTTTTCACTATATTTGGTGGGGCTATGTTAAGCCTCATGTCAATAGGGACAAGCCCCCAACGGAAGCCAATATTGAAGAATTTATTCGTGAGATACAGGCCTGTATGTTGGAGAGAGTATGCTAAAATTTGACCCAGCTATTGAACTATTTGAGGCGTAGTCGCTGTCAACATTTACATGAAATCATCTTTAATTTTTTTTTGTTGTTGGTAAATTTGATTTCTTTTACTTCGAACTTTTTTCTTAACACAGACGAAAAAAGCGCATTTTTAAATGTTTAATGTTTTGTTGTTTTATTTGTATTGTATTTCTATAACGAAATGGTGAGGATTTATGGTTCAAACAACATTCATTTTAAGAGACAAAAGTCTATTATTGTTTCTTTAAAATGTTTATAATTAAAAAACATACACAGATACACTGTTTTTTTATATTAAAAGCTGATTTGTACGGCAATAAAACGAAAAATTGTATAGAGCACAATAAAAGTACGTCTTTATATATAAAACATATATTGAATAATATAGATCGTTTTGTTGACTCAAATAAAGATTTCATACATTTCTCTGAATTTTATGTGTGTTTTTCTTTAAATAAAATCCGAAAGCTTGTAAAAAATTGCTCCTTAACATTCATTTTTTTTAATTTTATAGAATTTATTTAAAATAAAAAAACTCTTCTGAAAACTTTGGAAAAAAGCTGATAAAACGTCGAGAAAAAAATAGGAAGTAAATTGTTATCTTTTATTTGGCATTTTATGTAAAAAAAAAAACTGCCCATAATTAGTCCAAATATTATAAACTAACATCCTTTTTAAATTTTATTGGCAGAAAACTTGATTTTTTTTTAAATAAAATTATTTATCAATATCAATTGCAAACCATAGAACTAAGGAAAGCAAAAAAATAAAAACAAATTCCCCACCTGAAAAATTGGCTTAATTTTATACTTAAATTTTGTGTGTTCCATATTTGTCTTAATATGTGGCATATTGTTTTCAATTGGCATTACTTGATTACATTTCTATTGTCTACATGCTGTTTTTAGTTAATTAAATTATTGAAAGAATTTAAAATATAAAACCACATACGCAAATGCAATACACAATAATCCTTGCAGTAATTTTAGTAGGATGGTGCCAGCTGCAAAAGGACGTTTTATAAAAAATAATAAATAATATCAAAGGATCAGTAAAAACTTTTATTTAAATTTTAAAATTTTAAAAGTATTTAAAAAAAGTAGAGGGTTTCTAATTTTTTTAAAATTCTTTGTATATGAAATATGCAAAATTTAAGTTTTGTTTTGGAATTTTAAGAAAATGCGCATTTGGGGCGACCCTAATAATTATATCTATGCAACTTATGTACATATGTATTTAGTACATATGTACATATTTACGAGCCTGTATAAAACTTTTTAATTTAATTTCAATATGTTTTCTCGAAATTGCATAAAACAATAGGAATAATAAAAACAATATACAATATTTTCATATTTATTTCTATTCCATTGTTTTGGCATAGTTTAACACATAATGAAAACTAAATTGAAATTTAATTTAAATGTAAAAATGTACAACCGTAAAGAATCAAAGCACTTACACAAGAATTTTTCAAAATATTTGTAGGTTTTAGACAGAACAAGTGCCTAAGAAAAGGTTTTATTAGATTTGGAAGTTAAGAGTTCATAGAAAATTTGATTATTTATTTATTTATGTATATAAAGAAGTTCAGTATTATGTTTAACATGAACAATTTGGAATATTTACTTGAGGTCATAGTATTTATTGTTGAGCCGCATCGCTCACTCACTCATACTTTTTGCTTAAAGAAACAGGTTTATTAATTATCTAATTTTGTAAAATAAAGCGTCTGTAAACGTTTTAAATTTGTATGAAAAAGAACAAATTTTGTTTTTTTTTTTTAACGTTAAGGTTCATCCACATATTTGTCAAACGTTTAGAAAAGTTTCATTATATTTCTAACCAGGCAAATTCAGATCATGTGAACTCGACAGCTCAGCTCACTCATTTTCAAAATGTATTTTTTTTGCGAATTTTGGTGAATTCAAGATTGATATTTCCCAAGCCGAATTCTCTTGCGAATACCTGTACGCATTTGCTTTGATTTCTAATCAATTAAGTAAAATAAAAATTAAGAAAAAAATAATTTTGAAAGTATTTAAATTCTTTTGAAGATTTTTACTAGAAAATTCTTTTCAGATTTCTGTCGTATTTGCATTTTGTATATTTTTGATTCCATTCGCCTGTCCATTTTTTCTAATTTTATTTTTCTATGTAAAAGTTTTGGAATCGGTGGTTTTTGTAAGAATTGTATTAATTTTTGTTTATTTTCTTATGCCTACAATATAATTCAATTTCATAAATTCTTGTAATTGAGTTTGAGAATTCCTCGAAATTTTTTCCACATTCTCTACATGGCTTCGATACAAAATAAATTAACTAAATTTGTGGAAGAAAGCACAGAAAAGAAATTTATTAAAACGTGCAAATAACTTAACATTTATCTATCTTACAAAATATTGTTGTGGTTTTCACGAATAACCGCCTATGTAAATTTTTTACTATTTGGAGTTACTAATGTCCAATTGCTTTCGGCTCAATGCTTTTTGTCAAGCGTCTAGAAATGTTTAGAGTAACATGCAGCGATTTTGAATTTTTTCTAAAAAAAAAAATAGCGCAACTACTTGATTTATTCAAATAATTTTTACTTGTCGCAAACATTTGCCTGCTTACGATTTATTTTAAGTTTATACGATCACACGTAACTCAGTTCATTAATTCATATTATTTTCCTTAAAAAAGCGATGGGAAAGTTTATTAGTCTTAAAAAAAACATCAGCGTACAGCTTTCAAAATCTGCAACATCCTTTCATCAGAGTTCATATGTTCTTATGATTTTATTTCTTTTTTTTTTATTGTTGGCTATCGGTTGTTTATTTATTTTCTAAGCATTTTCGCTTTATAAAAACCAATATTCACTAAAAGAATGTTCACCAAGAAAAAAATTGCATAACTCCATGTCGAGCTTACAATTTATAATAAAAAGTTTTTTTTTTCTTTTTTGCATTTAAGACATACGCTGCTATTCATGACAGCCACAAAGTTATCTTCATTGCTATCTCTCAGAGTTATAAAACAATTTGTTGTAGTGCTTCTTAATACATTTAATGTAACAGTGGTTAAATAACTTTTGTATATCTTTAACATTATTCTTTGCTAAATTGCAAATAATGCCAATTTATGCTAAATAGAAAAAGTTATCTGGGAGACTAGCAGATGCTTCTAAAGGAGATGGAACGAAGCAGAATAAGTAGGTCAAAAGCTCAAAAGATGCAGATTTACTAAAAAAAAAACTCACAGATACAAAATTAAATGAAGAAAAAAATAAGGAATAAATAAATAAGTGAATTGCGATTTAAATAATGTAGAATAAATATCTTTCATGTCGTTTTAATTCAAAAAATCTTTATCAATATTAACAGTCTGTTTTTAGAAAATGAAAACAAAATTCTGAGTGCAAATGAATATTGAAAAATGGCAATAAAATACGAAAATTTGTTTCTGTTTTCAATATAAATTCTCAGTCAACATTTTGTTTTCATTTTCTAAAAACAGGCAGTAATAAGGATCTGCTTTGGGCAGTAAATGATAAAAAGCTTTTTTTAAACAATAATTTGTTTAAAGGAAATTCTGAATAACATTTTAACTTAATTTTAAATTTAATTTAAAAATATACTAATGTGCAATCGACTTGAGTAGAAAATATGTATGAAAACCACTCCAATAACTGAGAAGTTTTCATAGAAATTTTTCACTCAATTCGATTGCTTGGATTCTATAAACAGCACAATAGTTTAATTTAGTAAATTAAGAATTCGAGATATGCGGCGATATATTATTTCACAAAGTGATCTAGTGCAACCCACAGCAATTGAAAAAAACAATTTTGAATCATTTAGTTTCATTCGCATTTTTTTATCGATAATTTTATTTATTTTTAATTAACAAAATTTCTCAATAAGAAATTATAAGTTTTATTTATTTTAATTCTTAGCTTAGCAATGTTATTTTTAGAACAATTTAATGAAATTATTTGAATTTAAAATACAAATGATTTATTAGAAAGAAAATTTTATTGATTTTTTTTTTTAATTTTAAATAAATTTAAATAATATTTGTTAATTATGAAACTTTTATCGACAAACAAAACTTTAAAACAATATAAAAAATATTTTTATATTGAGCAAATTTTTGTTTGTAATTTGATGAAACCCCTCAATAAGAAATCATAAGAACGCAAGCAATCGAATTGAGTAAAAAATTTGTATGGAAACCACTCAGTTATTCGAGAGGTTTCCATACGTATTTTCTACTCAAGTCGAACATAAGTTTAATAATATTTTTAGAAGAAATTTTTAATCGTTTAGAGATTTTAGTTGATTCGGAACTTTTTTTGCTGATAATTTCTTTTTTTAATTTGTAATCGATTAAAAATTTATAATTTAGGAAACTTTCATAAATTTGATTTAGAAAACTTTTGCTAACAAAAAATACTAATAAAAATTATAAGAAAAAAAATGTTATTGATAAATGTTTTAAATAAAATTTTTACTCGATTATAAAATCTTTTATCGACAAAAACTTTAATAACTCCTCAATTCTGAATATTAATTCCCTGGGAATTTTCCCCCTATTTCGTGTTTCCCTATTCTAAATAAAATCTCCCAGGGAAATTATTCTCTTTTTCCTCTTAATGTAAACTAACTTCGAAAATGGGAAACTCTTCCACGAAAAAAGTAGGTATCATGAATGTCACGCCTAAAATTCATTGCAACCTGAAACCTTAAACAGTTCAACAATTACGTATAAATATTACATTTTTTAAAAAAATTTTAATTTGTTGTGGTATTTCACTGGTGCTTATTCCAAATCATTAGTAGACCTTAAACCTTATTTTTGAAAAGTCTCAAAGCACCATTATAATGCAGGCATTTTGACAAGTTCAACCCACAACAAATGAAAACTTTTCGAAATTAAAATGGAAGAATATCTAGTGTGATAAATTTACTAAATGATAGTATTTTCTTTTAGTTTTAGCTGATTTATTTATACAAATTCCATTATTAATAGATTATAAGAAACTGTACTTAGAAAGTCGTTTATCGATAGATAGTTCTGTTTGGGAAAAATTGTGTTTGTTTTGGAATTTTTCATCTTTTGACTTACCTTGCAGGTGTAAATACCCTCATCCAGACGATTTGCTTTTGAAATACCCAATATTGCAGTGAACACATCTTTGGATTCCGGTGGCAAAACGGTGGTCCAGATTTCTCTGCAATGAAGTAAGTTAATATTTTATTTTTTATTAATACTTTTCTATAAAAAAAGTTTTCGCTCATTTGCGCGCACAACGTCGCCACTATTCAAAAAAGTTTGTTTTACAGAAACCAGTTAAAAGTTTTCAATTTACTCACAACTTAATGGAAAGTAAAATAATATTCTTATCTCAAGAGGTGAGCAAACAACGTAATTGTATGAATTAATATTTCAGAATCACAAACTGAAAATTTTCATTTCAAGTTATGACGATGTTGCAGCAAATGAGCGATCGATATCTGTATTATGTATGTCGATATTTTTCTATTCACTAGAGACTAGAAAAATAAAATGCTTTCATAATGTGCCAGAAAAGTTTAATTAAAATGTACATCAAGCGTAATCAAAATTATTGTAGAAAAGAAATAACTATGCTCGTAGTTGTTGATGATGCTCAATATCTATTAAAACTCATTATCAATTCATACAAACAAATAATTTCGCTTGTTCTCTAATTCATCTTTCTATTCATACTTCAACATTTACTCTTCTACATATCGAGAATTTGAAAAATTTACTTGCACTTGAACTTTGCGGAGATAGATTCATATTTCACAAAGCACCATTAATTTTCACACAGTCATGCTAAGCTGCCTCGTTCGATTAGTACTGGACCATAAAGAGTAGAAATGAAGTATGAATATATGGCAGAGCCCAGCAAACATTTTAAGTAAAAATATTTGGAACTGTTTTAGTCAGAGAGGAGCTAAAAATTTTCAAAAATACTTTTACAAAATTCAAGTGCAGTTTCAAATTTAATGAATACAAAAATACAGCTTAGTCAACCGTGTTTGCAAGATTGGCAGCAATAAATTATACAACAACAACAACATGAAATTCAAAATAACGGAAATAGAACATTCACGAAAGTTATACAAACGTGAAGGAGAATTTGAAAGATTGTTCGAGAAATCTGTATGACAAATATTGAAGCAACTGTAAGCTTCAGAGCCATCGATAAATGCGATTTAAAATTATAACATGCTATTTTAGTTTATTCTTTATCTTCATTGGTTAACAATCTATGTGTATATGTAGAGGAAATTGTACTGTCTAACTGCCATCGTTAACATAAAATATATGACGAACAATATCTACTTCATCCTCGAACATTCTGGAAAATACTTGCACTAGAAAAAGTTTGATGCTGCAGATGGAGTCAGTAGTGTAAAAGCCATAGCATTGTGAATGTCTATAAACAAAGACAATTAGTTCGTGTATTTATTCTATATACAGTGTTATAAAATAAATAAACGGTATTGAGCATAAACATGAAATATGTTTGGGTATTTATTTTATTTTTGGCAAATTAAAAGAACCTGAGGAAGCAAACGTTTACGAAAAGATCGAAACTTAAGAGTATACAAAAAAAAACTATACCGTCGCTCACAGGTTGACAACTCTTAACGCGCAAAAAAATCAAATCGGGGATCTGATGCCTGTGTTTGTCCTTCTGCATGTTAGAACGTTTCATTTATATTTTAAAAAAATTTCCTTCCCTTCTTCTGCTACCAATTTTGATTTTTTGTTTAATTTTTTGTTTAAGTAATAACGTTTTTTTTTTGTCTTCTGAAAAGTACAAAAAAAAATGTTAAGAGTTGTCAACCTGTGACCGACGATATGTCTAAACCATATTCGAAGGCAGTCTTTGATCTAAGAAGAGAAGTTAGTGACAGAGCTTGAACTAAAAATTTAAGGCCAGAGGTGTGCTACTTGGTTCAGATATTTAAATTTCTAAGGCAAATTGGCAAGGAAGATGCTGTAGGCAAAAGCAATAAGTACGTATTGAGTCCAAGTAAGTAGCAAAATAAGTAGTGCATTGCTGAGGTAAGTTTAAGTAAGTTTAGAAGGAGGACATCTCCAGCAAAATAGTTCCCTTTTTTAACTAAACCACGAATGTTAATATTTTATTTTAGCACACTAGCAAGCAAAATGTTTGCTGGGATGTAAAAAGCAACTTATTTGTATGAATTGTGTTGAAAATAAGCAATAAATTCGAACACATATACAAAATACCAAACCTACTTAAAGTACCTACAACATTTAGTCTGTTAGCTAATGCAGGAAGCTGATGAGCGCCGGGAGTGCGGAGAGGGTTAATGGCTGAAAGATAAGTTTGCATATTGCGCAGGAAACACATTAAACGAACTTAACTTTTTACTTAATGTGAAAACAATAATTCATTTTTTGTTTAATGCACGAGTGGTTGTGAAACAAAGACTTGCCTGCCGCATGCTAACACTGAAGGCAGCAGTCGGACAAATAATTTTATTTTATTTAGCCAGCAAACTAAAACTAAAATAACTTTAAGATTATTATAACATAATAAACTTAAATTTTAATTTATTTTTAAGATTAACTAATAGAGGAATTCCTAAAAAGATCAGCTGCAGCAATATTTTTCTCTCAGTGTTTTGCTACTAGTTAATTTTACACAGTAATTAATGCTAGTGTGAAGTCAATTAGCGGTTTTTAAGCTTCAGTTTAATAAAGTTTTCTATTTGCTTGCTTTTTATTTCATGTTTTTTCTCGTTCTCGTTCTTGTTTTTTTTGTTGCTTTTTTGCTTCTTTTTTTTTGTTGTTTTTGTTTCATATTTCCATCAACGTTATGGAAATCCCGCTTAATGTGTGTTGTAAAAGATAATTAATATTTTTGTTTTTTTAGTTGTTGCCATTCTGCTGCTGTTCATCATTATTTCAAGGGTTGAGTAATAAAAACAAAACAACAGCCAACCAACCAACTGAGCCACCATTATTATCCGCATTGTTAAGAAGAATAAAGATGGGAGATTTTTCTTTTTGTGTGTTTTTTTTGTTGCAAAAAAAAAAATATATAAAAAAAATTGGTAAAAATAATATCGAGTAATAAAGCAAAATCAGCAATAGTATTTTCAACGATGTATATTTATTAATAAAAGAAAAATTCTATTTGTGTGTTTATGAAAGAGAAAAACTAAAAAGAACAATCAATTATGTTAATTGAATGAAAAGAAAATATTTAGAAATATGAAGAAAGTATTTATGAGATAAATAGCTTAAGATTTATAAATAAAATAATATTACGCGCATGTCGAAAAAAAAATGAAATAATGAAGGACGATATTAATTGTTACAATTGCGAATAACATGTAGTTATGAAATTCTTCTAGATATTTTGTGATATTATTGTGTAAGGAAAATGTTGACAAATAATCGAAAATGCAAATTAACATTCTAACTGTCATGTCATGCCAAAAAGCCCCCGATACATAACGGCACACAACAGCAACAACGAAAATTATTAAAATGTTCGCTGCAACCGTAATGGTATGGACCTTCGCTGTGACCTTCGATGGAAGCTGTTGCGATCATTTTCATCAATTCATTTCATTTTTCAGCATTTTTCAATGCTACTTATTATCGGGAAAATATTTTGGAAGTTGTTTTGGAGCCGTGGCCATGCAAACATTTATTTTATATATTTTTGTTCAACATTATTGAAGAATTATATATTCAGTTTAGATGAATTATATTTTCACTTCATATCAAGGCACATCAGTAAAAAGATTTGGCAAAATATTAATTAATAAGTGTGCTTTCGAATAAGCAGAGCAAAAAATTTAAACTAAAAATTAAGGGAAATATAATAAAATTTTACTGTACCACTGGGATTTTTTTTGCACCTCATTGATGTCTCTTGTCTTTAGTTTTCTTCGAACAAAATTTTTATTTTTTTGTTTCACACATATTCTGTATGAAATAATTCCTAGATTTTGCTGACGAAAACTTTAGCAACCGTTTCTTAATTATTTATGTTTAAACTTTTTTCTGTGCTGGATAATATGTACTTGCAAAATTTTTTCATGACCGCCTAAAAGACTTTCAAGATCTATTTCGATTACAGTGGTCATAAAAAATTTATCTTTTTTCTTGACATGCTGCCGCAACAAAAACACAATTAATTAGTCCTGAAAAGATATAAAATTTAATTTTTCTCTTTTGAATTTCTAGTCGTTGTACTGTCCCAGCTGAACAATATCATTTTTTGTAGATACATTTTTCGTTGTTATTTTTGCTTGCAGCCATACACTGCAAATTAAAAATCCTTTTAACTATTTCGATTGAAGCGAAAATTCATATACAGCGTCAACAAAATTAACATAGAGGATTTTGTGGCAAATGGACATGTTTTAGAGTAACGCACCCAACTGTTGTATTTCAATTATACTGGGCAACAAGATTGCTGTAGCTGTTGGTGTTCTTTCAACTGAAGCAATCGACAAAAGAAAAAACGCAAAGGAAAATTAAATCCACTCTTTAACAGAATAAATGCCATTAGCTCTTCAAATGATATGCACTTATTTACATGTGTGTGCTCTTTGGAATTGAACAGACAAACACTTGAGGCTACGCATACACATACAAACATGTATACAAACGTAAACATATACACTTACTCGCAAAAGTATTCGAATGACATCATGCTCATAAGCATTCTCTAGCATGCGAGTGAAATGCTAACAGCAAGAGCAACAGCAACAGCAACAAATATCTACAACGATGCTAAACTGAAAAGTTATTTAAAATATGACAGCTTAAGTTTTTCGTCATAAAACAATTTTGATTTAAAAAATTTTGTTACAAAAGCTTTTCAATTTGTCTTTATTTAAAAGCCTAAAACAAACAAAATTGCTGATATCTTGTTAAGTTACCGGGAGTGTATGCTCGTGAGTATGTGAACGTGTATGTTCTAGGCAGTGTTGCCATGTATTTTTTTCAAAAAACTGTAAAAAAAACTGTTTTTTTAAGAAAAAACTGTTTTTTAAAAAAAGAATAAAAAACAGTAGAAAAAACTTTACTACGTGCATTTTGAATTCAATTGTATTTTATTTAAACATAAAACAACATAAAAAAAATTAAAAACATAACATAAAGCATTTAATGTACACAGAATAAAAAAATTTTAGTTATACTAACAAAAAAAAATAT
Source organism: Gymnocheta viridis (assembly GCA_956483585.1). NCBI lineage: Eukaryota > Metazoa > Arthropoda > Insecta > Diptera > Tachinidae > Gymnocheta > Gymnocheta viridis. The sequence goes on from OY101444.1 coordinate 3,976,810, forward strand.
TTTCAAATTCTTTTATTATAGATCACAAGTTGTGCTTTGTTATAAAACTACATTTTAATTAACAATAAGCCTAATATGTTTTATTCGTTTGTACTTGTTTAAAGTAAACAAAAATATAAAAAAAAACATTTATTTTCATATTAATTATTTAACATATAGCAAAAAATAGCTATAAAACCATAAAAAAAAATAATTCCATAATCACATTTTGAGATCGTACTTAATTACATAAAAATATCATTTATACATTTTTTGATTAAATTTGATTTTCATTTCGTTTGATTGCACGAAATTTGTACAATTACAGTCATTCTTTTTTAGGAAATCTTTGGTTCTTAGAATACCACACAAAGTGGAAATTTCTAATTTATTTCTTATTTTGTTTTTATTTATATTAATTTGTGAAAAAATGCGTTCAACATTAGCTGTTGAAACAGGTATTGACAAAACTGAATATACTAGTTTTTTTGATGGCTAAAATATAAAATAATAAACTTCTTGGAATACTTTTTTCGTATAAATAATTACCCGAGGGGGAGAATCCAAAGCGTTAGCACTCGAATCATTAATATTTCCGTCTCTACAAACTTAAAAAAAATGATTTTATTTATTGAAAAAAAAAAAAACAATTCAAAAGCGATAAACTTACAATTTTTTGTTAAATATTTATCCATTTTTAAAACACAACACAAGAGAAACGTCAACGAAAACAGGCAGAAACAAAACAACATTTCAGGGTTTCAACACAAACAAATGCTAAAAAGTAAAAGTGAGTTAAAACTTAATACACAGTTGCATTCAATGGGTAGTATTTCAATGCCAAAAAGAGATTTAAAACTAACTACACAGCTGCATTCAATGCGTTGTATTATTTTTTGTTGAAACATTTTATATATTCCAGTAAAAATAGAAAATTGAGCAGGTAACTGTTGAAAACTGGAAAAACTGGAAAAAAGGTGGAAATCGAACAAAACCTGTTTTTATTCATGAAAAACTGAAAAACTGTTACGCATCCTAAAAAACTGGAAAAAACAGTTAAAACTGGCAATATGGTAACGCTGGTTCTAGGTGATGTGGATGTGGATGTGTAAAAGGTTTAATATGTTGCATTGTCTGGATGTGTTTGTCTGTGTCTGGGTTGTCAATTAATCGTTTTTTTTTATTAGATAATTTTGATATTTTGTTCGAATAATTCGAACGAACAAAGAATAAAAAATTGACAGTTGAAACACCATTAAAGAGCATATCAAGTTTGTTTGTTCTTTTCTTTGATTTTCCTAAATAGACCAGATCATCATCATTACTGTTAACGATTTTTGCGTTCGTAAAATTTCTTACTTTAATTATAGACTTTTTTTAGACCAGTTAATAAAACGTTATCATTTACCTCTGAAACGTCATTTAATTGTTCATCGGACTTGAGGTCATCGGAATACAAATTTTTATCACAAAATAATCGTGAAAACAAAGTATTTGCGTACTTCTTTGTTTAGCTTATTGTGTCAAGTATTGGATGGGATATTCATAGAATTCAGGAATAATATTAACTCTTAAATGCATGGGTTCCCTGATCCTTGCAAAAAATACATATTATATGTAAACCGACAAAAAAATAATAACTGCGTTTGAGTTTTTATTTATTAATTTATTATTATGATTAATTTTTTTTGCAATTAGTTGTATCTTTTAAGATACACTATTCACTCGCCGGTCCCCGATTTTAATGACAATATATAATTTTTCATATATTTTATATAAGATATAAGTAAAAGATATACAAATATTTATTTTTATTGGTTGTGAGAATTTAAAAAATTATTTTTGTCAGTCGTAAGATATAAATTTCGTTCACAATTATTGCAAAACATCTTAGTTTGGCAGGTACAACACGACATTTTAGTTAGTGCGGAGTGCATAATGTATCTTTTAAGATACAACCATTAAAAGTAATTTTAAAACCAAAATTACGGTCATATTCGTTTAAACGTTTAAAATTAATTAAAATGCACTAGAATCCACAATATATATATTTTTTGGTTAAATTAAATAGAATCATTAGTAATAAAATCGGACTATGATTTTGAGTATTTCTAAAAATGTAAGAACTTTGAAATTTTGAGAATCCCATTATCTAATTGCTCAAAATTAAAAGCTGTCGAATAAAAGTCAGTACTGAAAGATAGCGAAAAGGATTCTAATTTTGCAAATAAATAAAGAAATTACCTTGTTTTTTCTGGTTGTATCTTTAACGATACAGTATGCATTTAAGGGTTAAAGTATTTAATGATTTTATACGTCGTTCATTAATTATGTGAAAGTTTAGATTATTCCAATAAAATTATTCGAATAATTCGTTATTCTAAATTGAAACGTATTTCCTCGTTCGAACAAAAATGAAAAAAATTTGTCAAATTATTCGAATAATTTTTATTTGAACGACCACCCTAATGTTTATGTAACGTATGAATTTAACACTTCAAATGAATGCACGCATTGTAAACTCAAGCAGCTTATGCGGTTGGTTTGACGGAAATGAAACTCTTGGCGCATGTGTGTGTGTGTGTGTGTGTGTGTGTGAGTAATTGTATGAATGAGTCTAATGTTTGTTGCTAATGTTACGTTAAGCATTTACCTTGATTGTTATTACTTTTTTTTGCTGCAAAACAAAAACAGCAGCTTTACTGCAGTTTGTCCTTAACTTGCAATTGCTTTCGTTAATGCTCGTGCAGTAAATAAATGCAGTTTTTTTGTGAGGAACATTCATTGAATTACTTTCTTTTTTTTTGGCTGGCTGCTTAACAGTAAATCTATAGTTGCAGTAATGCAATTGTTTTTGCCATAACATTTTACTCGCATACACATGCGTTTACTTGCTTACATAAGGTGAGTAGCGCAGTGTGTGTTTGTGTTTGTACACGGATGTGGCAAAAGTCCATTAGCGGTTAATAGTCGTATAATGCTCATTGTTTTTAATGTTTCCTAATTGTTAAGAGTTGCTAAGGTGTAGTGTGCACGTGTGTATACGAGAGACTTATTTGCACGATTGGGCAAACTTCCAAGCGAATGTATGTGTGACAAGGCCAGGTAAATGTTATCTTTCTTAGGGATTTTTTCCTGCTATTGTTGATGGTCATTAACAAACAATAAATTATATTTTGAGGCAGTTAATTGAATTTACAACAGCTTACGTGAAAACTGTAGTTTTGTTAGTTTTTTGAAATAAAAGAATTGCTAATGGAAAAAGCCTTCGGTCAAATATGTCATTACTTCTATTCGCTGTCACTTTTGCTGAAAATGAAAAAGATTTTGAGAAAAACAAAAACACAGGCGTAATTTGTAGTTTTGGGAAAAAGTGTTATGGAAATAATGTCCATGGACATGAAAAAAATAATCTTCATGAAGATTATATCTTATTTGAAATGTCCATTTAAGTATGTCGAATAGTGATTTCGCAGAATAAAGATTTTTGCGTAGCAATAGGACACATTTTTATAAGAGAAAGTTTGCTTTGCAAAGTCTTGAGTTTATGCAAGAGAGGGGGAAAATGGAATGGCACAGACTTTCTTCAATTCGCTTTCGAGTCGTTTTATTTTGTTCTTAGTTTGTACCTGAAGTTGGCTATAACTTTGTGTTTGTTCTTGTGCTCTGACAAAATTCGTAAAATTTAAATTTCTCTGTCTAAACACCAAAGAAACTTTAAAGAGGAATTCAACAAAATTTGTCAAAGTAAACTTTCCCTGTCCAAAAAGGTTCTAACTAAATTAAAAATCTTATGAAAACGTATTTGCCAATGGCACATGCTTGTGTTTTTATTAGTAAAATACTCTTGTATTTCAATCGCAAATCAAAGCAATAATAATTAATTTTTTCACTCAACACCACATTTTAAGTATGTGTTTTTTTTAGATTCCCGTGAATTTCTGTGCACGTGTAGGTCTTTTTTTATTATTTAATAATATTTAAATATTTAGTGGAGAAGAAAGAAAAAAATAAATTGGTTCTGTTTCAAAATTAATTTTGTTTTTTTTCTAAGCCAAAGTCATCATTAATACATGATTTAATGTTTTTTTTTTGGTTGTTAAGACCACCACTGTTTGAATGATTTTAAATTGTTGTTTAACTTTTTGATTTTTCGCTTAATATTTTGTTTTGAAGTTTACAAAAATAAAAAAACTTTTAATGGATTTTTTGTTTGCTTTATTGTGGTTTTTGTGTCAGACCAGTAATTTTGCCTCAGGAGCAAGATATCTTTTTTTTTCAATAATAAAACAAAGATATTGAGTTTAATATAAAGCTGTAATATAAGAAATTGTCGGAAAAAAACTAAATGAAAAAAGTTTGTATAATTAAAACAAGTTTATGTGCTTTGGGGTGCACTCCTGAAAAAAATATCATTTATTTATTCTTTCCGTCTCCTGATAGTTCCCCACAGAATGAAAAATAATTACTGTTTATAATTTTTTTTGTATTATGCCACAATTTTCTTTGTTTTTTTTTAATTTCAAGCTTTGTTTTTGTACAAAATCTATTAGTCGAATTCACAAAGTATCGTGTCAGTTATATGTGGCATAGTTGTTGTTGTTGTTGTTTTTATTTTCTAGGGAAACATGCTTTTAAACAAAAGTTTGTACAGAAATAATCTTTAAGTTTTAATTTATACAAATTACAAATTCTAATAAATAAAATCTTACACCAAAATAAATGTTGTGAATTTTTTTTAATTAGTCAACAACATTTCTTTTGACACAATTTTTTATTTTTTCAATTCATTATTGGTGTAACTCTAGCATGACATGAACCCTTCCCCAGAGAACAGAATGTAAAGTAGGACTATTAGTCAGGTGATTATGGGTAGGAATTAGAGATGTGATCATGAGAGACTTTCCACTCATGATCATGCACTGTAACGATGAAAAGATTTCACTCACGTACTACATAATATATTTGACTCACGTTCGTCCACACTGACGTGATTGGAAAATGGTTAGTCTATTCACGAATATTAGCGTTTACGAAACACTAACGAAAAATAACTATAGAATGAAAAAAAACTATAATAAAAAAAACGCTTACTGACGCTCAAATTGTTTATACTCACTCACGTGCATGAATTACACTAAACACGTGAGAGGTGACCATCCGAATTACTTAACAAATTAGACTACAAAAGTTTGTTTCTTCGCAGAATTTGTTACGAGTACTTTATGTTTTGAGCTTAAGCCAAACAACCCCTTTCAAATAGTTCCAAGAAACTTTGTAGACATTATCAGGATTAAAAATTTAATATTCATAAAAAAATTTAAAAATTTGCACGCAAAATCTTAAATGAACGAGATTTAAATGTCGTGAACACAACACACACACAATCCGTTCGTCTAAAAACTTTGTATATGGAAACCACTGAAAAACTGACTGATTTTCATATAAATTTTTGCTTAAGTCGAAGTGCTGCAACAAACTTTTGTGAAAAAATTTAAATTTTTCTCAAAAATTGAAAAAATTTTTTAAAAATTATTTATTCAATTTACAAGCTCAATCGTATGTCTTATCGTTTAGAAAAAGACGATATTTGTCTATGTGCTTGTGAGCAGACAAATTTGTTGTATCGTCATTTTGTCGTATTTTAAATGTCAATTTAATGTAGTCTGTGAAATTGGTGAGTTTGACAACAAGTTTTAATTATTATTCAACTTATGTATTTATACGTATAATTTTTCAATACAATTAATATAAATAAAAAATAAAAATAAACATAAATGATGTCGCCGGAGAAAATATCATTAGCTATTGCAAAATTTACCAAGTACAAATAATTGAGATAAATTGAGATATAAACACATTCATGACAGCAGGCTACACGGGTACATGGCTAAAAATGTCGCTGGCTTTTTAAAAAATTTGCAACTTTTTGCGGGATTTCGCGTTTTTTGCAATGTGGGTGACTTTTTCATTTTTTATTGTTTCGTCGACTTTTAAATGATATTAAACATTTTAATTTTCTCAATGATTGGAAGTTATTGAGAATTTTCGCCATTTTTGTAGTTTCTTGCGAATTTTCCACATTTCTTGCATTTGTAGCTCCTTTTAGAAGATTTAACGACTTCTTCTAAATTTTGCAACCTTTTGCAGGATTTCGCGTTTTTTGCAATGTGGGCGAGTTCAAACGAATAATTATAACACACTTTTGTATGGAAATTACCATTAACAAAAATACAATACTGTATAATTAGACGATTACAGAGCACATACGATATTAATACGAGCTTGTGAATTGAACAAATATTTTTAATTCGAAAATAAAACGAAAATTTTCTAAGAAAATCAATAATTCCATTATCAAATATTTCTGAATGATTCAAATATTTCTTAAACACTTTTTTGACAAGATCTGCGCTTTTTTTGGATCGATTATCTCTTCGTTGCAAGTGGCAAAAGACTATTATTATGCCAGTCAAGGCTTAATTTACGTAACTCCTCACAAAAACAAAACTAATAATAATAATAATAACAATAAAAATTAAGCAGTGAAAATTCAAAAACTCTGAGGATGGCAAAATCCATTCCAGGGGCTTGTATAATTTTGTTAAAATTTAATTTTTGCTCGCATTTCAAAAAAAAACATGTCCTTAATATCTGTGCGATATTACACATTTACTATTTAATTTAAATAAGTACTTTCCAATTGTTTCTTGCGAATTTAATTCAATCTACATAAATCATAGTAATCAAAACTAACATGTTTATCTATCTGCTGCAATATTGAATATCTACCATTAATTTTTATAGAATTTTCGGAAATGACTGGCGTTTGCTAATGAAATAAACTTCTGCCATAAATAATAATAATAATAATTTGAACGTGCCTAAAATTTCAATGCCAAACCACAAAAAGCTGAGTTGGATATAAAAATATATAAAAAAAAAACTTGCAGTCAATTTGATATAAATAAAAGCACACAATTTTCTTTTTCAAAACAAATACCATAAAAACGCTTTTAACTAAGCAAAAAATATAACGAAAAACAAATATTTTGAACAAAAAAAAATCACATGAAAATAATTACGATAATAAATGAAATCTAATTCATTGTATTCATCAACATGCGTTGAGAGTAACATGTGCATATTATTTTTTTTAGCTTCCTAATAAATCAGTTTAAAATGATTAAATTCTGAACCAAAAACTTGCTGGAAAATAATAAATATTTTCATTTAAGCTGTAAAAGGCTTCTGTGCTGTTTAAATGTATTTTTTTTCATCTACTTAAATTCGGTTGCAAACATTAATTACATAAGACGCCTTAGGTGAGGCTTATTATTTTATATAAACATATTTAAATTAATTTTACTGCCATTAATAGATAATAAGGCCAGCAGGATATGTTGTGTGATACAACATGAATAATTACCACATCAATTTTCTGTAATTTTATATAATTAAATTTAACAGCTTAATGTTACACTTTATAGAAATAACAAATAAATGCGTAATTTATTTTATTTAATGCGTTTCCAGAATTAACGTTTTCATAAGTCATCATTCAATCTATTAGCAATTGCGTAAGTAGTGCGTTAAAATATTTTTCGTAATTTGGATGACTGTTAATTTAAAGCTAGAAGCCTGAATTAAGACTGTTTTTATTTCAAATATTTTTGCGCAAATAATTGCAGATTATTTTGAAAAGAATTACAAGGAAGAGAAGTTATAAAAAATATTTTGTTAAGCAAAATATCTTCTAAACGTCTTAGCGTTATTTGCGACTCAGGCATTTGAGGATGTTGATCCACAGGATTTTCCATTTGCCTGGGTATCTGCTCCTGCCGCTAGCATTCTTCATACGCAATTAAGTTGTGTACCAGTGCCAGCAATCTTTAGACATGATCCGGAATTTAGCTCCCTCTTGGTTAAATACAAAATCAGGTCACATCTATTGCCTTCGCTTCCCAAATGCGAGAAGGGATAACACTTTGGTCTGTTTCGATGCCATCTCTGATTGCATATCGAAGATCCTCGGCAAATGTGCGAACAGTGAAATTGTTGTTGCTGGTGATGTCAATGTTCACAGCTCATATTGAGTTCACCATTCGAGCCACGCAACCCCTGAAGGCCAATATGCTGAGTTATTTGCAGCGCACAACAACGTAGCGCAGGTAGTGAACACATATTTCGTGCGTTGAAGGGCACCAACAAAATACTCTTGACCTGTTTCTAACTTCACACTCTCAAAAGCATAAGGCGAGTGTAAATGCTCCTCTTATTAACTCGGATCATTGCAACATTTCCTGATCAAGTATTCATTAACCCGGTCGATGACGTTAATCTACTACCTGAGTTATTTGCAAGCAATTCCACCTTGCCGGAAAGCACTCAACCACTACCCCTGCTTTAGAGAATATTTTATCGATTCCGTGGAGTTAAAAAGTTTTTACCATATTTTTTCCAGACTCAAAAGAAGCATTGAAGTGTCTCGGTTTTCTAAGACGGTGTAAGAGATACTTCACTTCATCTGATTCCCTTAATATTTATTTCACCTCTATCCAACCGAAAATGGAATACAACTCTCATGTATTGGCCGGTGCTTCAAGGTCTATTTTGAAATTACTCGACCGCTTCCACAGACACTACTCCCTCTATCCTCTTTCCTATAAATAGTTTGCCAAGTTTAGGCACGATGTACTGCAGGTGGAGGGGTCGCCACCTGTGAGTGCTGATCCAATTTAAAGAAAAAGAAGCAAATAACAGTTGGTCAGAGATTTTGGTTTTTTTTCTGTTAACTTACATGATGACTTGATCTAGTCAGCTATTTCAAAGCTGCAATTCGTTTAGAAATTGCAAAATTATTGAAATTTAATTTCTACAAAAGGGTCCTTTTGACAAAATTATTTTGAATTACCTTTTCGACCAATTACTGTGAAATTGAACGAAAATGCCCAGCCTTTTGTGTGTATGCAAAAACAATAAATTTTTTCAGCTAAAACACATCGAAGTATACACACACAAACACTTCGAACAGGACACTTTTAGTTTTTCCGTAGAAGTACATAAAAAAGCAATACAGCTTTCCATATTGGAATGCTTATGTGTGTCTCACATATTCATATATCCTTCAGGTGTTGATTAAAAAGTTGTGGGGAGTAAAGGGATAAAGATTTTTATTTAGTTGTAAGTTTTATAAAAAAACATTTTTGAAATACTTGAAAAACTTGTTCTGCTGCAATTTTATTCAAGTCGAAATTATTTTGCTTGCAGGAGGAAGCTCTATGCATCAGAGGATGTGTTTGTATAGTGCGTGTTTTTTGTCCTTTTGTTATTTAGTCAATTTGTTTTCCAGTCAAACCTTTTGTAAATTAAACACCCATGTAATTTGTGAAAAATAGTTTGTTTTTTTTACTGTCAATTTTCTCAATTTGTTTTAGATTGTTCAGGTTGTTTTAGTCTTGTTTAACACAGATGTTTCAAAGTGTTTTTTTCATAAGAAGTTTTATAATAGTTTTATGTAGTGAAGTTATTTTTTTGCGCTATTTTCTTTAACGAAATTTTTAAACAAAACGAACGTCTTTTCCTGAGTTTGTTTTCTAATTGCAACCAAGTTTTTCTTTTTTAAATAAAACACTTTGTTTTTGTACCAACTTTTCGATTGATCCAGTTCATTTACTGTATTTACGAAATGCCTTCTTTTAGTTAAATTGTTAACAATTTTCCTAAAAATTAAATTTAACACATTTACGTCAACTAAATGAGAATTATTTTTACCTTAAACGCTCTGCAAAATTTGTGTTAATTACTTAAATATTATTATTATTATTATTATTATATATGATTTTTTAAACACTTAAAACTACTGGAACTAATTTTTTTTTTAAATAGATTTTCTTAAAACTAAAACATTCGTTTTTTTCTCCAGAACGTTCTGAACAATTTCACTACATTTTTTTAAAAGGGAATTTTGCTATAAATGTGCTTAGTTAGCTTTATTGAAGCAGCTGTGCTTAGTTTAAGGTGTTTAGATATTAATAATTTTTTAAGTAAACAGTGGGTTTTTAAATTTTGTATTCAATTCAACAAATTTTTAATTTTAAATTTTTTTTACTCTGCTGCTGGCTCTGTTTCCTCTTCTGGTGTTGTCACTGGTTTACTTTTTTCTAAAGCATTACTTTCCTTCTCCTGTTCCAGTGCACCAAAATAGTTTTCTGTACTAACAATTTCAATTTCTCTCTCCACATCATCCAAAGTTGGCGGCGCTGGCACTATTATGCTCATAATGCCATCTTTTGATAGAGTGGCCTTGGCCAAGGTGGCATCATAATTTCTTGGCAGTTTATATTTACGCATAAATGATTTGGTAATACACAGAGCAGGTGACTTATTAGCTCTGTCATCCTTGTGCTCACCCTCCAATATTAAGGTATCAGTATTTTTAACTTTCAACTTTAGTTCATTCACTCTAAAGTGATGCACATCAATGATAACTTTATAGGTACCTTTGCCACAACTGCCCTCTTCATCTCCTGTCTCCACATATGCTCTGTCAGTTAAACAAGTTCTATGACACCAATCGTACGTGTTATGGCAACAATCAAATTGATGAAAGTCCCAATCAAAATCTATCAAAGAAGACCAAAATCTTTTGCGTAAAGGACATTTGTAATGATAGAGTGGCAAGTCCCATGATCTATGCCAATGATGATGATGATTGTAGTGCCAGTCCCAATCCCAATGCATCTTTAAACTTCTGTCAAACTTAAAATTATTTTTATAACTCGTTCGTTTTGCCAACGCAAACGTTTGACAAACGTAATTATTTTTGGTAAAACAGCCAAAAAAATTGTTGTCTCCGCACGCGGCTCTAGCTTTAATCGTACTAATAGCTTTTCATCTTGTGAAGTTATTAGGAAACCCCTTTAACTAATAATTTCTGAAGAATATTTTTCCCTTTCAGCGATAAAGGAAATTGCACGACAGTCACGATGGCAGCCTTGACAACCAAAGTTGTTGGCAAAAGTAGAAGTATTTTGCTTTTCAGTCCAAACTGAAAATTGTTTGTTATTAGCATAAATTTGTCCTATTAGCAACTCGATAAACTATAAATAAATTAAGGAAATTTAAGGCTGCCACATATTTTTTTGGGGACTCACATCCCATGTTTTGGTGTCGTATAAGTTTTTTTTTGGACAAATGGATTTTTAATAAAAATTTTTAAAATAAAAACAAGGCAATTGAAAAGTTTTAGCACACAGCTAAGTCACCCATGTTCTGCAGAAATGCTTAGAAATACAAATAAAAGAATTCTGTAGCAAGAAGAAATATTTCATATAAAACAAAACTGACGGAGGCGTATGATTAATATTAATAGAATAATATTTTCACAAATCTACTTAATAAATCTCTTAATGTTTCTTACTTATTGCAATAAAAATATAAATCCCAAAAGAATTTATGTTGTTGCTCTTTGAGAATTAACAGGAAGCCTTAAGCCTGGCAGCTCCAAACACATATTTTGTTGGTTCACTGTTTGATCAATAATTTTACAAATACCAACAGGTACCAAGAAAAAGTATTTAACCTTTTCAACTCCAATACCCTTAACGCAGCACTAATACAAACGCAAATTTATACACACATACATCCTAGAAACATACCATATTTTAGAATGTGGTAGTAAAATTAATTGAGTGAATATTTGTAAATTGTACATATTGTATTTCATGATGTTGCTGTTCTAGTTTGCGAAAGCAAAAACGAAAACTAAAACTTTGTATAAAAAAAAGTCAACTGACTGAATTCTATTTATAATATATTCAGTTCTTATTTTATTTTTAATTCTGTTTCTTTGTTTAAGTTTCAGTATTGTATTACATGTTACGGAAGTTGAAAAGCGTTACAAATAACAGCAACGAACGACAACGACAAAAAAAAGTTGAGCGAAAAGAAAAAAAACTAATGAAATTCGTAACCTTATGCCACTGTCGTAGCTGGTTGTCAACACAGTGTCATTGTGTTCTGAGCACAGAAATTTATAGAAAAACAGCAAATATGGAAAATAATATTTTTTTCCTAAAAAAAAAAAAAAAACAAGAAAAAATGAAGAAAAAAAGATGAATCGTTTTTAATGCATTTCTATGAAATTTATTGTGTGAGCACATGAAAAAAGCAAAAAGATATTGTGAATGACACTGTACATGAAAGCTTTAAATATTAATATTAGAAAACAAGAAATTTTATGTATGAATGAAATGTAATAGAAATATTATTTATGTACACATACAATTGCAAATTTGTATGTGCGTAAAGTTGTTTGTATGAATGGTAAAGGTGTTAAATATGCATTATGCAAAAAAGCTGAAGAAAACATATAACACCGCGGATTATCTGCTGAATTTACTAAAAACTGTTTAGAAAAATATTCTTAACTGAAATGGTTTTTTAATTCTAAGCTGTCGAGGGAAGCAGCTGAATTAAAATTGTATCTTCGTTTGATACAATAAAGTTTTTGAGTTAAAAAAAAACATAAAAATTAAATTAAAATCTAATAGATACTAATGCCGTTTTCTTTTCTGAAAAAAGTTTAACATTTCTTTTACTTTTTATTAAAAAATTTCTATTCAAAGTTTTTTTAAACCAAAAATTTTGCATTGTAAGTGACGATACAATAATTTCTAATGAATTCACTATTTCAAAAAATCATTGTATTGCAAATCTTCGATTAAATGGCCCACCTATTTTGCACTTTTTGTTTTTAAAGAAAACGCCATAAGTTTAGTTCGAAATTTCGAAAAACAAAAATGGCTTGACGTTTTAAAAAAATTCTTAATTCATATTTTAGTTTGTTGTGAAACAGTCATGACTTAATACTCTGACCAACGTTTTTTTTTAGTCAGAAAATTGCTAGTAATTATTTAACTCTGAAGCCAGACGTTCATGTGTTTCTGTCAAGTTTTTCACATATACTGCTTTTTAAAATTCATTTAAATTGATATCTATGACGAAGGCTGCACGCAATTTTAAAGCAATTTTATTTTTCATGATGTCATCGTCAAGAAAACAGATTCAAATGCGCATCGCACAACATCGTTACTTATTACTTTTATTCACAAATACATATAATTTTACTATTTGATTTTGATTAAATTGCAGCAGAATAGTTGTAAAACAAACAAACCAAAAAATAATAAAAAGCACAAGTTGAACATAAAAAGTTTGACCGTTTTAGTAAAAGAAGTGTGAGTCTATTGCAAATTGAAAGGAATTGAAAGACGAAAATTGATCGTGTGGCCCTCATGTTACTGTTAAATAATTTTATTTTCAGCGCTTTAGATTTTGTCAACAAAATTTCTTGAACATTTTTGATCGGTGCACAAAAAAATGTTTTATTTTTCCTTTTGTTTTACGCTTAATAAAATAAGCTTTTAAATACTCAATAATAAAAACTTATAAAACTATTATTGCCAAACCTTTTTTTTTCATATAATTACATTTAAAACAAACACATTTTTTAAATATTAAATATAAAATTTTTTAAATAAAAATACGAAATAAAATTTTCTTTCAATATCGGCGAACATGCAGTTATATTCATCTTTGCCATCATAATGTATAAGTTTGAAGTCTCCATAAATATGCAACTACTCAATAAGCTGAACTATATTAAAATAATATGTTTTAAGCTGAACACGATGCATCGCGATGGTGCATGAATAATCCAGCCAGCAATGTAACCAAGCTTCAGCAAGCAACCAACCAAACAACCACTTGGCCAACAATTCTATTCACGTGCTATAAAGCTGACCAAACATAAGACATCAACTGGATTTCTTTTTTTTTTGGATTTTGTATTTTAAAATATGTGTGCACTTGCTATATTGCAAAAACATTAAAATTCCCTGCTTAACGCTAAAAGTTTAAATAAGCGGAAATAACTGCATTTTTGTTACTTGATTAAGCACAAAAATGGCTTTGAACAGATTGAAATTTAAAACTTTAAATCAGATAAAATGCAGATTTTGCGAGTTAAGAAAATGGGGAAAAGAAAAAGATAAATTGTAATAGTTTTGCTAATAGAAATATAAAAATTCAAATTCTTATATAAAAAAAGAGACATTTTTCCCGCTACGGGGGCGTATGATTAATATTCAACATGAAGCACTTTTTTTATGATCCTAATATGAGAAGGTATTATAAGAAGAATTCAACACAAGATAAAATTAAGACACTCTGTTTAAGGTTATATCTGTGGTTGGCATGAATAACAGCTCATGTCCAAAATTCAAGTTCATCAGTGGAGCCGAAATAAGTTATTCCGTTTTCTTTTTTTTTTAAAAATGCTTCATTTCTCTTACTTTTAATTTAAAAAAATTGCTATTCAAAGTTTTCTTACTGATGGTACAATAACTTTTAATAAACGCACCATTTCAAAAAATCGTTATATTGCAAATTTTCAATAAAAAGTGCAAAAAATGTTTCACTTTTTTTTAGAAAAGAAAACGGCACTATTTTATAAATAATTTGTCGAAAATTTTCAAATTGTTTCTATACAATAGTGTATCCAGCGGTCCACTCAATCGACCGCATTCTAGAAATTAATATTAAACATTTACACAAATAAATACGATGAAATACAAAAATGAAAAACATTCTAAATAAACAACTTAAAACTTTTTTCTCATTTCTATGCAAAAGCAAGTTGGACAAACACACATACACAATTAGTTTATTTTTCAAGTTGAAACTGATACTCGTACATGCATGTGTAATAACTATGCATGTGGTAGTAGTAACTTTAAACGCTTATATCTCCCTAAATATCAAACCAATTTAAATAAAATTACGATTATGCACATCTATGTAAGACACCGTTTAAAAAGATGTACATCTATCCAAATCGGTTTAGTATTAAGGCCATAAAAAAGATCTCAAAAAACTTGTTTGCCTATTAATAATATATAGATTTCGTTTATAGCAATATTCCAATTAGTTTTTACGACATATTCTCTTATTGATCAGATCCCACTGCAATTTGAGAAAAACAAACCATTTTAGACATCGAAATTGTATTCTGACAAAACAAATTATGTATTTCGAATTACTGTCGTCGAAAGAAAATAATGCCCGTTATGACCAGCCAAAGCAAAACGCAAATACACAAGTGATTGTGATTTGTTATTAACCAAACAAATAGCAAATTATAATTTTCAAATGTGTTCAGATAAAACGACGTTTGTAGCGCTGAGTTTTTTGTTAATAAGAAAGACATTTTTTACAATGTCAATGTTTGTCAACATTTTACGTTATTGTTGAAACTTATTTGAAAAAAATGTAGAAGTTGAGCTATTGTTTTAGCACAAAAGTGATATAAGTACATATTTTTTAAAATTGTATTTTACCTTTTAAAAAAATAAACATTTATAAATGTAAAAATTATGTATCATGAACTCGAAATGAAAAAAATTTAACATAAGCTGTTTTTCATGAAAACCACAGATATATCATATGTGTGTTTATGTGTTAATTGCCTTCGCATTATAATGCCCTTGTCTAAATTTAGTTGAACGGGCATTTATTTATTTGGAGTAGTTCAGAAAAGAAATATTTGATCTTTACTTAAGATATTTACTTGTTTAGTTATAAAATATTCAAAGAGGTAAGTGGTTTAATTGGAAATCTCTAGATATGTTTTATTTATTTATTTATTTATTTATTTAAAAAATTAGTCAATGGATATAATCCTTACAGACTAATAACAAGGTACAAACATAGTATTAAACTACATGAATTATAAAAATTTATAAGTTATGAATTAAGAAAAACAATAATTTTATGCTTTATAATATTAGAATTCAAAGAAAAGTCAACAAGTTCAGAAAAATAATTATATTGACGACATAATCTCGTGAAAGGATCAGCCAAAGCATAATTAGACCTACATAACTTAATAACAAGAGGATTATAATGGCGAGTACTACGACAAGGAATATTAAATTTAACAGAATTTAAAAGAAATTCAGAGCAAATTTTACCATTGATAAGGTTTATCATAAAAGGAACATTTAACATTGTACGACGACTTTTGAGAGTAGGAAGATTTATTAATGCTAATCTGCTAGTATATGAAGGCAAATTTGTTGAGGAACTCCATCCAAGGCCACGTAAGCAGAAAAACAAGAATTGTTTTTGCACAGATTCAATACGAATATTATGAATGTTGTAGTATGGATCCCATATGATTGATCCGTATTCTAAGATAGGTCTAACTAGAGACACGTACAGCTGCTTCGTAATGTAAGGGTCAGAAAACTCTTTAGACCAACGCTTTATAAAGGCAAGAATACCTTTAGCTTTATTTACAGCCAAAGTAATATGAGAAACAAAATTTAATTTCGGATCCAGCAAAATTCCAAGGTCAAGAAATGAATCAACCAAATCCAACTGATGACCTCCCAAGGAATAGTTAACACCAATAAGATTACTTCTTGAAAAGCGCATGCATTTACATTTTTTTAAATTCAGCTCCATCATGTTGTGTTTGCACCATTCAAAAAAGTTATTAAGGTCACTTTGAAGATAATCGTGATCAATAAAATGATTAAACGAATAAAAAATTTTAACATCATCCGCGTACATCAGTATATTTGAGAAGTTGATAACGTTCGGAAGATCGTTTATAAACAGCGAAAACAGAATCGGACCAAGATGACTTCCTTGGGGAACACCAGATGAGACGAAAATGTACTTAGTGGATGAAATGTTGTGAAATCGAATGGTTTGCTTTCTGCCCGTTAAATATGATCTTAACCAGCTTAAACTGCTACTAGTTATACCCAATAAATCCAATTTAATAAGAAGAAGTTTATGGTTAACTTTATCAAAAGCTTTACTGAAGTCAGTATAAATAGCGTCGGTTTGTTTCTTTAGTGTAAATGCGTGAATGACTAAAGATGTTGAATGAAGAACATTCGTCGTCGTTGAGCAACCTTTTCTGATACCATGTTGGTAAGGTGACATTACTGATGCGGTGTGATGACATAGGAAGTCAGCAAATAGTTTTTCAAACAATTTCGGAATGGCACTTAGTTTAGCAATACCTCTATAATTCGAAATATCGGACTTGTTACCAGATTTGTAAAGAGGTATAATGAACGAATCTTTCCAAAATACGGGAAAATAACCATGTTTTGTAGAAGCGTTAAACAATAAAGTTAAAGGTTTGGCGAATGATTCTGCGCATCGTTTTAAAATACAACTTGGAACACCATCAGGACCATAATTAAAGGACATCTTAAGTTTTTTCAAGTTAAACAATTTAATCCTAATTAATTTATTATTTTCTTGTTTGTTTTAAAAACTAATATTTTGCTTATTGTCTAGTACTCTGCTCAAATTTGTAAAAAATATTGAGCAACATTGATTATTTCGTTTGAAAATCTTGACAATCAGCCAGTGGTGACAATACGACGATGTAGAAAAATATTTATCCCTTTTATTGCCTTGAAATAAGCAAAATGTGAACAAAAATTATGTGTTTATTTAAAAAAAGGTTAAAACTAATCGACAACAAAATAATATTAGGAGCTTCTGCTGCAACATATCAATTAATGCAGCTGCTACTGGTGAGCTCTTTGAAGTGCTCACATTTTCCAAAAAGCCCTTAACTTAAAAGAAATGATAATTATTTATGTGCAATTAACTTAAAATTAAAACCACAATGCCAAGTAAATTCTGATCAACTGTTGTGTACAATTCCATACGAAATAACTGGTGCTTATATGATTTCATGATTTCAAGAAGAAATTAAAATGAAAAATAAACTACAGTTCACAAAAACGATTGAAAAATTTGTCGTTAATCTCGTTGTTTCTTATTATGGACTTTATTTCTTTTTGAGTGATATTCGATCTAGATCACAGTCTTGTTCTGTTTCATTATCTACTTGTTAACATTTATAAGCGACTTATTTATTTAATAAAGACAAATCAATCTTTAATAGTTTAAGGGCTTGGAGTTGCATATTTGATCCAGTGCAAATGTCTACAAAAAATGTATACAAAGTTTGCGGTCCGGCAAAAAATCTACCCAACGCTGAACATCAGCAGAGCATACCTTTTGTTGAACTCTGACACCGAAGCCGCACGTTCGGTCAGACACGATTGAATAGTAAAATTCTAAAGCAAATTAATCTGTCTGCTAACAAACAAATTGTTTCCCATTCATGCGAAACAAACACGAACTTATCTAAATTATTGTCCTTTTAATTACAACTGAACAGTTGGACTATAATCAAGTAAATATATAATATTAATTCCAATTGCCCTTTTTAACCCTCAAGCCGCCAAACATACATTTATATGTCATCCATAAAATAAGTTCTCCTCCTCCACTTCATGCGCTTATTTCTCATTCCAAGAATTTTCAGTATCTAAAAAAGCACTCAATAGTTTTTGCCCTCAAACCACATTTTAAACAATTTACCAAAATAAAATACGCACACAATTGATTGTGCAATCGCTGCGAGAGCGATGTGGTTATATATTTTGAATTTTGGTTAAATTTCATTTGATTGAACATACAGATATAAAAATAGAAAAACCAATGACAGTAACATTATTTTAGAAATAGAAAACAAATAGAAAACAAACAGATATTGTGGTCGTGTTATTATTGTTTGATTTTATTATGCCACACACGGGTGCAAGTGATTCCGCCAGAACAGCAAATAATTCTGTTGCTATTTTGAAATATGATTGGATAATACGGAAGTACAAACAAGCTAATAAGTAAAATTTTCTTTGTATTCCAACATATAATTCGTGTTACAACATGCATTGTTTTGTTTTTCTGTAATGCAATACTTTACCTCAAATAGCAATAATGAGGATTTTTAGTTTTCAAAGGTATTTTTACATAATTAAAATCAAAAAGTTTTAGTAACACGGCAAACAAAAGCGAGTGAGTGATTGATAATAATATTCAGTTGAATAAATTTATTTGAAAATTTCCTTAAATAAATTAGCTTGTTTAGGTTTGTTCGATTTTTAAATGAGTTTTAATTTAATTATTTTCATAAAAATGTTATTGTGTATTCTCATGAGGTGCATAAATTATTTCAATGATTTTTATACGAAGTTATGGGAATTTTAGTACAAACAAAATTTGTAATTTTATAATTAATATTGATCATACGCTACCGGCAGCAGAAAAGAATATCAATGATAAAAATCTTACGAACTGGGAATGAAAAGCGGTAGTGGTTTTTTAAAATCCCGAGATTTTTGGGGCTTGGGATTTAATTTTTGTAAAACAAAATACGGAATAACACAGAGACATAAATCTATGGATAGACGTGCAGAAATTTGTACGTGCAAACGAAAATTGAATACAAAATTAAAAAATGTGACTACATGACATTATTTACTTGGGAATAAAAAAATAATTTTTCAAATCTGTTTATAAAAGGAGGAACAAAATAATGAAAGCAAAATAAATAAATAACTGCCTCAATCTTGAGCTGGCAAATATTTAAAAAGTACATGAATCTGAATTCTCGACTTTTTCTTAAGACATTTGTCAATGCAAAAGTTCAAAAACAATCACTTGAACTATTTTCTTTCGTTTTTTTTTCTTATCCTTTAAATTTCTAAATATAAAGTTTGGATCACTTGAGGAACCATTAAGAAAACTAGAGTTCACCTAGTGGTCAAATTTCGACCGCCAGTTTAAATGTATACCTATTTTAGTTGCATTCATTTAAAGTTAAAAAACTACATAATTACTAAAAAAATATCCTTCCAAATGAAAAAAAACAATGAACAAAATAAAATTACAAAATTGAATGAAGTAGAAAAACCTGGGACCGGATATTATTTTTCTTGTAGGGCTTGTCGAGTAAAACTAGATTCCAATAGTGAAATATGCCGGACACCTCCAAAATCCGGATTTACGGTTAAAAACCCGTTTTTGTACCTTTGCGCACTTATAAGCCTGTAATTTTGTTGATAATGATCTGATTTTCAATTTCTTATTAGATTTGGAAAGAAGAAACTGAGATCTTTCGAACATATAACTTATCTAAGAAATTTGGGTGTTATTGTGGAGCAAACACAAATTTTGTAGATTTTTCAAAAATTTTTCAACTTTGGTGACGTTTTTATACATTATTTTATTAAGAAACTATAATACTATTGAATTTATTCAAAAAGTACGTTTATTTACGATTACAACTCACATTTGGGTTTAAAAATAGATAAGTTATTGACTGAGTTATTTAACTTTTCATGAAAATAAACTTTTAAACATTTTATACAAATTTTATTAATCCATTAACACAGTGTGACAAAAAAAACCTGGGATGTGATATTATTTTTCTAGTAGTAGTAGTAGTAAATCGGTTAATATTCAACTGAGGTACAGACCTATAAGTGCATAGAGGTACGAAAACCCGGTTTTTTACCCGAAACTCCAGATTTTGGGGGTGTCCCGGAAATTTCAAATACAGAATCCTGATCTACTCGACAGTAGCTACTAGAAAAATAATATCATATCCCAGGTTTTTTTTTGTCACACTGTGTAATTATATAAGTGAATGTACGTGTGTATTTTTAGCAGTTTTATTGGTGTCAACGTTAGAAGCCTTTTATTTTTTTAATACTGAATCGAGTTAAATAATATATAGTCCGGTCACTAAAGCTCAACAATGTCTACAATCCGGTAGAAGAATGAACAAAATCGATTAGCAAACCTAAAAGAAAAAGGGGCCCAGAACTTATGTTGCAGTTTTGGTTTTATAGTTGTTTTTTTCTGGAAATTAGTAAAACTGCGTATTAATAATAGCGGGTTATCTAGCGGAATTGGTTTTCACTACACTAAATTATGACAAATTTGTCTTCGGCATTTTAACTTGACCACAAACTGAATCAACAATTTTGGAATGACCCGCGAAATTTTTAATAAATCCTGGGGTTAAGAATTTTTATGCCAAAAAATCAGGATATGTCGGGATAAACATTCCCTGTATGAGTACTAGTAAATAATAAGCTAGAGTAAAAAATTATCTAAAACTGTCCCAAACAAAACTTCTTAAATTGAAATTTAAATCAAAACTTTCTTAAGCCCCAGCAAATTATATAACAAAAAAAAGACCACCATTTAATATATTAAATTTTTTCTTCTTTTTTTCTTAGGTAGTTTTAGTACTCTTTAACAAAAATTTTAAATGTTGCTGAATCACCAACTATGAAATTTTATTTAAAAGAAATTGAACTCTTCTTTCAATATCCTAGTTTATTTGAATAGCCTTTTCCATATTTTTCTTTCTAACCTTCTTGCAGACACTATCAATGAATTTCATTTCATACAAGAGTTTTAATAATAAAAAAAAACAAATTAATAATCTCAATTGAATTTTCAAACGAGAAATCCAGTGACATAAATTTCAATCGTAAATAATAAAAACAAGCAAGAGCTTTAAGAACAGTATAAGAAGGAACACATGGAAATGACTTCAGAAAATTAATATTTTCCTGTTTAAAATAAAATTATGATTTTTTATAATGCTTTTCATATGGAAGTACATACCGTGTTGCTTTGGATGCATTAACAACGATGCCATCTTTGAACCATTGAAATTGCATACGTGCCGATCCTTGTGCCGTACACGACAATATGAATTCGCTATTTTCACGTATTATTTGTTTCTGATTTACGCTCAAGTCCTGCAAGAAAATCAAGCAGAATATCAACTAATTAATTTTTATTTCAAAATAATACATTTTCTTATGAAATATTTTTAAAGCTTTTTCGTATGTATAAAATAATTTTTAAATTTTCTTTTTGCATTTTAAATTGGGTTAAATTCAAGGCTTAAATAATTTAATTAATAATGAACAATAAGTTTTTAATATTTTGTTTATTTTTTTAATCAAAGTTTTTAAGAAAGCCTTTTTAGAAATATTCTTTTGTTAAATATATTTTTATTTTAAATGAAAGCAATGATGGTAATAAATTGATGTGTTAATAAATTTTTTTCGAAAAAAAAAAAAGAAATTCTTACCATTAAATTTAGTGGTGGGTTTTCATCAAATAAGTGATAGTTGGATACCAGAGTAATATTTCCAATTTTTCCTCTTTCCACCATTCTTGTAATGGCCTCTCGTATACGATTGGAATCGCCTTTAATGCCGAAGAAGTGAAATGTTATATCTAAGCGATCGGTGGTATTTGAGATTAGTTCTAAATCACTGATTTTGGTAATATTGAAATTACGCAAAACACGCATCAGCTGAAAAGATAAGCAGAAAAAAAATAATTAAAATTCATGTGTAATAAAATTGAGAAAAAAAACTTGAAGATTGCGGCAAATATGATTTTTCAAATATGTTTTTGAATAATCAGAATGAAAATGCAATAAAACCAATAATAAAATTTGCACATATTTTGGAAATACGAACGCTATAAGGATATAAAATTTTTTTCTATTTAATTCGACCATTTTTGGATATATTTCTTCAAAGCAAAGTCGTATTATATTATTTGTTTTAAAGTTTTTAAGATGAATTGCAAAAGTGGTTAATGAAAATGTATGTACAGTGGTGCTGATTAAGTTACTCGTATAGTGAAGTACTAAAGTTTGTTAAAAATAAAAATTTGATTAACAGTAACCAAATTGAGGGCACTTGAGTTCAATTCAAACTAAAATCTTATTTTTCGTATAGATTTAAAAAACTGGGAAATTATTGGTTTTTCTATTTTTTACTTACAACAGCCTGTGGTCAGAACTCTTAAGAGTGGAATTTTAAATAAACAATTAGGACTTTAATGAATTTTCAAATTTAGCACTTCTGTCGAGGATGTATTTTATATTGAAAATCCCACTGTTAAGAGCTTTGACCACTCGGTGTCATAAAGCAGCATAAAATGAATAAACTCCATTAAGTTTTACTTGCCCCAGGTGTGTCTAATAGGTTGGAATTCATCCCCGACAGAAATGACAAATCTGAAAATTCACTAAAATCCTATTTTTTTATTGAGAACCCCACTGTTAAGAGTTTAAACCAATGGGCATCATAAGGGATCATAAAGCCTATAAAGTTCATAAATTTTTACTTGCCCAGGTATGTCGGATAGACTTTGTTTGTTTTTGTATGTATAAGAAATTTTAGTTTCGATACATATTTTGTTTTGAATGTTTGTGGTTTTATAAAAAAAATAAAATTATCAGCTTGTACTTTTTAGTTTTTGTCAATTTGGTCAAAAAACTGGTCATAATTCCATTTGGAATATAGTACATCCTCGGTTTTCCATGCCTAACAGCGCTATGTTATCATTGTAACAGAGCTCTGTTAATGCGTATGGTTGGTGTCTGGGGTTATAAATCTTCACACGCATTCAATATGTTGTACTCATTTAATTAATACCGTGTAGTTTTTTCTAAAAAATCTAAAATTTCTTTTATTTTTTATTTAAAAAAATGTCAATCAAAGTTTTCTTCAGATAAAACTTTTGCCTGGTAAGTGATGAGACAATAATTTGTAATAAACTCACTATTACAAAAAATCATTATATTGCAAATTTTCAATAAAAAGGGGAGAAAATATTGTTGTGTTTAGGAAAGAAAACGCCATAAGTCATGTGAGAAAAAAGATAGTTATCATAAGGATTTGCAAGCTTTAAGGGATTCTAACTGAGTTTTATATAAACTTTTTATCCGTAGCACTTCAGCGTATTTGCTGAATTTATTTTATTCTATTCCTTTTGGATTATTTGTCATAAAACTTTCTTGTTTTTCAATAGGATTTAAATCTTGATTTTGTGCTGACCTATGCAAGACTTTTTAAAAGTGGCAGGATCGCCATGTAAGAGTTGTACTTGGCGTTTAGGTGTAGAGGCTGTTTTCTCTTTAGCACTTTAGTTTATTTATAGCTCAAGTGTTTTCTGAGCTATTTGGTAGTTTGGTAGGCTTCTACTGGTAATTAATTTATCAGCAGCCTGAATCTGAGAATCAAAAGCAGTCTTGAATTGCTAGAATGATTCTGATTTTATTTGCAATCACCTTTACTATTTATACAATAATTGTTAACATACTTTAACTTAACTATTACACAATTTTAATTCAGTTTAGTGCTCATATTTATTTATTTACTACTTTAAATTAGTTCCATGTTTAATAATCGTATTTCATTTCATTTAATTCTTTTGCGATCATTTCATTTTATTCTTTTGCGTTAATTTTATTTCATTCTCTTGCGATCATTTCATTTCATTCTTTAGCGCTTGCTAATTTTTTTGGTGACAAAGTGTCTGTGCTTTACAATTAGCTGTCATCCAGTACGCTCGTCTTGACTACGCTCGAGCAGTGCTTGGGGTCATTGTTGTATTGAATTCTTCAAGCTTAAAGTAAAGAATCCCCCTGAACACAAGTTCTTTTGATTTTGTTACAACAATATTTACTGTAGTTAATAAAATTTTAATATTCAACAAACTTTAGAGCTTCAATATGTGAATAACTTAATTATATGAGCACGACTGTTTCTTAACATAAATTTCATATGCATCTATTATAAAACATCCTTAAGAAGAGAAAGAGAGAGAGAGAGAGAGAGAGAAATAAACGACATATATGAATTTGCTTTACGGTTTTGCAATTTCTCCGACCATAATAAATAATAACACAAAATTTATTAAAATTATTTCCTGTGTATTCCGATATACCAAAAGACCATACAGTCTTCAAATGGAATTCAATATTAAACAAATCAAATTTAATTTGATTTGGCAAAAACAAAAAAAAATGACAACAATACAATTACTTCTTGTTTTAATTTGATAACAAATTATATCTAAGAAACCAAGAATTTCCTTTGAATTTAATCAAATTTCAATCAGAATACATAATAAAATTTGCAATTATCCTTGACATGTATTTAATTCATTATAAACCCACTCACTCCACCTGCCATTTGACGTCATTCACAACTTCATAAATGGCATTTCTAAACTTTTATATTTTCAAGATTATTAAATGAGAAAAACTGATTATATTGTTTTGTCGCACAAGCAAATAATGTTGTTATAACTTTTCTTGCCAAAATGTATGTGCTGCTTACGTACATTTATGTATGTCACTATTCAAAATCTATAATCCTATTTTACACATTATTGATTGTTAATATGTTTATCATGTAAACAAGTAATAAATTATTAGTAAACCATGCAAAATATCTAGTAAATTTGTTATTCAAAATATTCTTCGATATCTAATTCAAAAAGTGTTTCAAACATATAAAATATCAAAATATCATTAAAAATATTAAAAGAAAATATAATACAATTTTTTATATATTTGATATATTTAATGATTTCGAAATGTTTTATTTACATAATGAAAATATCTGGATTAGCAAAAGTTTATTTATTTAGTTTAGTAAAGAGCAATGACATTCAAATGCTAAAATTAATCAACAAATATAGTTTTATTTTTTTGTAAATACATTCACGAGCAATTTTGAAATTTAATAATAATAATAATACAGCAGAAATATTTTGTTTACATCAGGGTTTTTCTTGGGGAGAAGAATTTTAAATTGGTAACAGGGTTACCTGTGTAAGCCGATTTGATAGAATATTTTAGGTTTAGATTAATAGAAAAATTCGTATGGGCTCAAAATAAAGCAGCGTTTGGATCTGTTTAATATTATACTGCACTTTCATTGCCCTCGAAAACGGATGGAGATTGCCCACTCGCTGAGGAAAAACGTCTTCCACATAGCAAAGGTCAGCTTGCAGTGGAATTCTGCAATAGAATTCTGCAGCGGAAGCCTGACGAAATGTTGAATTCTAGAGAATGAAAAATGCAGATTATCGTTAGAATTGTGGCATCGACAACAAGGTCTCACGAGTGAACAAATCTTTTATATGACACAAGACAAAAACAGCTGGAGAGCTTTCATGAATACGTTCCTCTAACATAAATCCATCACTTTATTTTGTCATAAAATTATAATTAAATTCCTTATATATTTTTTATTATTAAACACAAATTGCTATGATTTTCTTACTTACGCGCAGGAACACACAGGATTGAGGCAGAAATCGGAACTGGGACTCCCAAACTAAAAGTCCATCCTCAAATCTACAGAGGATACCTAATTCTTAGAGATAAGCAACCAGTTTTTACGGTTGTATCGCTAGAAGTTCTTTCTGTAGAATAACACTTCCCTGGTTTATATAAAAATTAAAAACTAAAAATTTTCTAGCCGCGGACAGCTGAGCTCGATTAGCAGGAACATCCAGAACAGGTCTGTTTGCAGCCCGGATTCGGCCTATTTAAAAACCGTATTCACCCTTTAATAATAGTTTTTCTACAAGATGCTTTTGAAAAATATATTTTTATAGAACTAATTTTGTGTAAATTAACTTTCGGCGGCAGTTTGCTTCTAACTCATCTTCTACTAAATTTAAAATGTACTTTCATTTTATTTTTTATTTTTAACAAAATTGTTGCTGAATTAGTTATTAGACAAAATGTCATAAACAAACATTAAAAAATCAAAATGAAAACCAAATAAAAATGAATGTAATAAAAATTTAACATCAACGAAGAACCACCAAATAAAAATAATAAATTACAGATTATACGAGCATGATTGGCATTAAATGAATTTTTGGAAAAAAGAGTAGAAAAATGACACAAAATAATAGTTGACATACAAACAGCAAACGAAATTAAAGTTTGTAAAAATCATTTATGGCACAAATTTATTGTATTAAAAAAACTGTTACGAGTATATAAAATTCTGCTTCTGCAGTCGGTTGAAAATTTGTTTAACTTATTTCAATTGCAAACAGTGAAACTTTGACATTTGATCAATCGTCACTTAAATATTCCCGAACAATAAAAATACAATGGCACACTAATGCACATCTGGAAAATGCTGGATGTTATGACTTGCCTGAAACTGGACTCGAACCCACTTCCTCAATCATTATTTGCTTTGTACTCAAAGCGCTAACTACTTCAGCCAACAGCAACCAACAGCACAGTCTAAAGACAATAAGCGTTTAGTAGCTCCTTATAACTTTTTGCAAAGATTTCGTTAACATTTTTCGTAGCATCTCAAAAAGCGCACACAGATATAAATGTTATTCTATTTAAAATAACGTAAGAAATATATGTAATAATGTTTTTAAGCAGAACAGTTTTCGCGACGTTGCCCGTTATCCTGTTCCCGCAGAAGACTAGAATATTTAACAATAAACAAAATGCAAGCACTTTTTTATCTCTGTTTGTGGTAAAATAAAATCATTAATATTTAATAACATTCATGTTAATGTTCGCTATAAAAATGGCAAACTAGAGCAAACGAAATGAACACACTAAGTCTTAGTTTAAAAAATACGGTGGGATGCTGAGATGAAATTAAAAAAAAATATTAAGTAAAAGATTTTGAATGCAAAATATGGATCGATTTTAAAACGAAAAAGGATGGTAAAGTAGCGAAAAAGATAATTGTATAATTACCGATATCATCTTTTTGTCAAACGCGGACATCATTTTTTTACTGCCAATACAATTCACAAGTATGATTTGATATTCAAAGTTCTATTTTAAGAATACCCGATCCCGGTCTATAACATTCGACGAAGATGTTAAATAGTGACAGCGTGCTTTCTTAAACTAAAAATAAATTTATTGCTGCCAAAAAATATTAAAATGGACTAAACTAAAATCTAAGAACTTTTTCCGAAAGATCTTGCATTTACATATAATTGGAAATAAAATAAATTCCCAGCATATGCCCTTTTTGTTGCTTTCAAACTAGTAAAATGCAATGCAAATATTTAAAATCTCTACAATAATGAATAAGAAAGTCTCGTTTTCAGGGTACTGGCTGAATCTTCTAAGTAAAGAAAATTTATCAACTGAAAATTAGACAAATATTAGCGCTGATGACTCAAAGTCTCTACAGCATCTTCAAAAGGGTCTAAGGCTTCCTTTACACTTTCCACAGTTATTTTAATTGAGTGCTTTAATTTACGAAGCGGTTAGAGTATTATTTTGGAATCAAATTTCTCTCTCGTGTATTATTTGAGACAATTGAATTTATTAAAAATGTTTATACATTTATTTTTACAGCGGATCTCAGTTATAATGAATTATCATTTGCCCAAAAGTAAAATAAATTTAAACGTTTATAACGAAAAAAAAACTCAAACACAAATTTGCGGCGACCATTTCTTTAAATGTTGAATAATTATTCACTATTATTTGATAAAACGGATAAAAGTAAAATAATAAAGCAAAACTCTTGAATAAAGGTGTAGTACAAACAAATCGAGAAATAACAAGAATAAATGTGAATTATTTAAAATCCGTTTGTTTTTGTATTCTCAAAGAAAGAATATTACTCCGGTTGTATCGAAATACATCTACTAAGAACAACTTCGCCGGTTCCGCATGGTGAGTTATAACCGAACTTCACTGTAAAATCAAATTAGTTTTTGTAATATCTTAAAATTTAATCGATTTTAAATAGTCTAATAGATCAAAATCAATTTCGCTATTATGATTTTCATTTCTATAATTTCTGTTTTAAATTTATGACGTTTTATTTTCTAAAAAAAAATATAACATTTCTTTTTCTTTTTATCAAAAAAGTTGCAATTCAAAGTTTCCTTACGACAACAACTTTGCCTTATTAGTGATGATACAATAATTTCTAATAAACTCACTATTTCAAAAAATCATTATATTGCAAATGGAGAAGAAAACTCCATAAGATTAAATTAAAATTAAAAATATATCGAAAGTTCCACCTTTTCCCGGAAAAATAGTCAAAATTTAAAGCGAAACATGAGTGTATTTTTTGCGGCAATTGAGTACCGGAAACTTAGTGCTGTCCTAAATTAAAATGTAACATCTGCAAGCCATGCATAATTTGATAGAATTCCTGTTAATTGATATCTTCCCATAGATTTTCTTATTTTTCAAATACAATTTAAGTTTTATATAAATTCATTAAAGTCTGATCAGCACAGAATATATTCAATAAGGAAATCGTAAATTCGCTTACAAATAGTTTATCGTTTGTTTCTCTTCTTTGAAAAGCATCCCACTGTGAACTATTTTCAGTGAATGGTAGTTCTCTTGTGGCAATTTCCTCTACTAAAGTATTAAGGCAAAACTAACTACATGTTTCTATGCAGCTGTAATAAACATTAAATTTTAAGCGACAACCACGAAAATCTCTTAAGTAACTTATAAATTTTATTTATGACTTTAAGATTTGTTTTTGAAATCACTTTGTTTGTTTGTTTCCTTTTTCCACTAAAATACAGCAAAAACATCATATAAATCATACGCCCCATTTAATTTAATACTTCCACATTTATATTAATCATACGCCACAGATACAAGAATTCTTAAAAATTCCAAAGAAATAAATAACAAAAACAAAAGGTCACTACTACTTTTCCTAATGCACTTCAATTCAACTTCATTTTGCTATCGTCTTTAAAATATTTATCAAATTTATTACAGCAACTTCTTTGTAAAAATCTCATTTATAAATTTAGTACAAAATACTCAGCCCACACCAGGACCAATACTCTGGCAAATAACGCTTTAATGTTCGTGCTTGTCGTTTTCTTAATTTTAATGTAGACTAATTACTGTTGTAAATGCTACAACGAATGCCATAAAAAGCTTATGGACACTAATAAAATAAAGCCAAAGTTTATGGATGTTCAGTTTGGTTTGAAAAAAAATGAGAAATGAAAAATTGTAAAAAGACAAGAGACATTAAAAGCATAGAAATATTTGGCTGTTAACAAGAAATTTTTTGCTAAGTAAAATGTTTCAAAAAGACTTCTAAATACAACAAGAAATATGAAAAAAAGAAGATATAATTTTATATAAACTGTACTTTTTTATATAAGCTGTACATTCAACATTTCCATTTTAAATAGTTCAAAGTGCAAGTTGATTTACTGAGACATACTAAAAATGGTCAGGACCCAAAAGGTTTAGGGATAAATTTTAGGTTAATTGAAAATGTTCAAAACCAAATCGAACCATATCAATAGAAATAAATAGTGAAGTGTTTTTGCTAACATGATGTAAGATTCTTATTTACACCAGACCATCTGAACAAGGTTTTTAGATAATAAAAAAAAAAGCTTGACGAAACTACTAAACTCTTTGGCGACGAAATCAAAAAATCAAATCACTTTTTTTTACATTTATGATATGGAATGAATCCAAAGTTATTAAAAAAAACTGAACACGAAGAGTTTAGAAAATCATATTTATTTTGAAACGTTGAATTAATAAACAATCAGGGAGACTTTTAATTTGTGGAAAAACAGGATTTATTTTTAAAAAGTCTTAATTAATCAAATGCAATATTTTCAAATAAAAAAACTTGTTTCTACATTCAATTTAAAATACAACTGATGTTATACACATGTCGGGCAAACTTTGCCTGTGTTTACTAAAGGGTGTCTCAGTAAGAATGCACTTTTTCATTTTAAAATAACAACACGTATTTATTTGAGATATCTGTGATTTTGTTATTTGATTGTAAAGAATACATGTTCCGATTAAGGATACCCAAAAGAAAAATCAATCCAACCGTACTTAAATCAATCTCAAGCGTTGTAAAGAATACAGTAATCCCTGATTTATTTAAATCAACTACAGAAAGATTAATTAAATGCTCTATTTAATTTTTTAGTTGATTTAAGATTTGTCATGTGATTAAATAATTTTGTACGCATTTTAAGAAACTCCAGGATTGGTTATCTAAAGTAATCCCATTTCCGGGTTGATTAAAGTACATTTTATTCTTATTTGTACTAAAAATTTTGAGTACGACTCGTAGTCAAAGGAAGTACAAAATACTTGAATTTAGTACGGCGTTTTTCGTTCGGTGTTTGGAATAAAATATCAGTCAAATAGTCTCAACGGCTCTAATGGCAGGCCATTACTCTTTTCATGACTTTTTCACATAGCAGTGGCTGTAGTTCACAGATGATGCGTTGGATATCGGACTTAAGCTCAGAAATTGTTTCTGGCTTATTCGTATAGAACCGAGATTTCACAAAACTCTAAAGAGAAAAATTGCACGGCATTTAACCGCACGATTTTGGTGGACAGTTGTCATCAGAATTTATTGAGATAATTTGTTATTTAAATCGTTGCTGCAATAAATCAATTGTTTCAGTCACCGCCTTGCTGAAATCACATGTCTTCCAGATCTATGTCGTCTAGTTGAGGCTACAAGAACTCCATTATCTTGTTCCTGTAACGAATGTATTTGACAGTCACTGCGATTTCTGAATCAATGATGGACGAGAACAAAGTCTGCAAGTTCAGGATGAATAATAATAAAATCGACGGCAGTAACTTCAAATTATCTCTTATTATTGTTTGATTTTCTTTTGTGTGCATTTTTCCTATGAAACATGAACGGGATTTTAAGAAAACACAGAAGCGTTATTGAGAGAATTAGTGCCTAAAATTGGGAGCATGAGCAAAAACGCTGTAAAAATAAAATAGATTCTATTTCACGACCGCATTCTATGACAAAACTTTCTGCTTGGCCCACAATGTAGACGATATCATTATTTTGTGAAATTACATTTGAAACAAAAACAAAATTTTACAATTATTCATTAGCTGTTTGCCATCCAAAATCAATGAATGCATCGGGAAGTTAAACCATGATATTGACAACGTGTATAAATGTGCTTCTGTAAATAGCCTTTTTTTAAACGCAAATAAATCCAAAGCAATGTTAATAAGTAAAAATAACTACGTACATTCAAACTTACCACCGATACGCAATTGACTTAGTTGAGACTGCCAAAAATTTTGGAATTGTAATCAATAATAAACTAACTTGGTCAAAGCATGTAAATGCCGTATGTGGATAAACTTATTCTATGCTAAGAGATCTTTGGATCACACAGTATTTTACACCATTCCAAATACGCAAGCTTCTTGCCAAGATATATTAACTGCCCACCCTTCTTTATGACTGTGAAATATTTGCTAGCTGCGATTCAATATGCCAGAAAAAGCTCAACAATATTGCAAGATATATTTATGGTCGAACCAGTAGTAATCTCGCAGTTTTCTTACCAAATTTATAAAGAACATTTTGGAAATCTACAAAAATGCCGCACTCTACTATTCTTGCACAAAATCATCTACAGTAAACAACTTGAGTATCTTTACTATAGGATAGAATTTTCTAGATCCAATAGAGCCTACAGAATAAACTCCATTCGATACCAAAAAGCAATTTCAGAAAGACACTTATTTGTTAATGCCATTCGTCTCTGGAATGAACTCCCACCTAATATACAAATTTTAAGCAATGATAAGCACTTCAAGTTCGAAATATTTATTCATTTCGCTTAAATAAAATTATCTAACTTGTTTTTTTATTTTTTAAATATTTTTCTTACTTGTTTTATACTTTTAAATTCATATTATTATAATTTATTGTTACTATTATTGTATATTTATTAAATTTTAAAAACCAGAGCAAATGCCTAAAAAAATCTGACATTGTATTAGCAGTAGTGTTAAATAAGTCTTGTTGTACTGTCATTTTCTGAAATAAATAAATTAAATTAAAGTAAATTAAATTAAAATAAAAAAATAGAAACTGTTTTTGTTTTAAATGTAATTTTACAAAAGAACGACATCGTTCGAGCATCAAGGACCAGGCAGTTTATGTCAAACTGTATAGGAAACATCATTCAGTCTCAGTTCTGTTTCATTATTTATCTTTAAAAAGGTAAGGCCCCTGACCAAAATGCGCACCAGACACCTGCCCATTGTGGGTGTATTTGTTTCTTATGGATTGCATGAGGATTTCAGATGGGACTGCGTTTCATCGGAGAATATGAGTTTTTACGAAAAGTTAGCAATAATTTTTGTAATAAATTTTTACAATTATAACGTTCTGTTCTTTCGAAAAGCGCTCCATTGTTAATAACCGGAATGAACATAAGTCACAGCTGCCGAATTTCAGAGACGCTACTTGCACAAAAAAAATTTAACACTTTACTTAAAATGTGCACTCTTATTGGGAGACCCTTTATAAATAAAAATACACGTCTCTAATAAAATTTTACCTTTATTTAAAGTAACGCAAATTATTTGTGTCTTTCATTAGTTTTAAGTCTAGTTTTCTGTGCATGTCCCACTGCTTAGCGCATTTTAATTAGCAAAAATTTATTAAGTTTGTTGTAAAATAAGCAAGAAATAGATAAAACAGAGCTTTGAAGGTAGACAAGAAATATGCATGCTGCATTATATGTGTGTATGTGTGTGTGTCTGTTTTCATTCACATCTACATTCAAAGCATTCGTATGAATTCACTACTTCATTCATGCTGTAAATATGCAGTGGATTTTATTTTTTTTATTTTTATAGTACAATTAACAGATCTTAATTAACATGTCAATACTGCTTTTCAAGTTTTAAATAATAAAGAAACAAAAAAAGAACTTTACAATTGCCACATCGTTTTGTGTTTATTTAAACAAGTTCTGATCTCATTTAGAAAAACTAGAGCATTTAGTATGATTTGAAGTTCTTACTAGATAAATAAAGTGTGGCAATTAAAAAGATAATAAAAGGTACAACATTTCATTTTATACAAATAAAAAACAAAATATTTAATAAATAAAGTAAATAATTTAAAGGTGAGTAAGAGTATAAAGAAGCAAAAAAAACAAATTTAGAAAACACTAAAAGTTATCAAAGGCACTGATAGTGTCAGCACAAGAATGGTGAAATAAGTGACAAACCAAAAAAGGACTTTTAACAAATTTCACACTGAAAAAATCTCAAAGGGGAAATGTGACCTTATTGTTATATAAAATAGTCCCAGCAAAAATTTAACATACAAATTTAATTACAATAACTTTCTAAGCTCACTATTTTGTAGCCCAATAGGGAAAGCAGAAGTCAGCGTTAATTTTCATCGAACGTTTACTAATGTGAATTAAAAATTTATTCTCACAGACGACAGTTTTTGAATTTAGTAATTTTAAAATTATTTTTTTTTTGGAATCTACATCGAGATCAAATGGATGGAAGGCAGAAAGTACAATTAGCAGCATAGTTGCTGCAAAATCACTATTCATTTGAAAGAAAGTTAAAATTACTTTTGCAGAAACTGCTCCATAATGAAAAAAATGTACATGGATCAGCAACCATGAATATGAACGTGTTGCTACAAATTGGGATCGTAGTAGGACACTCTGAAATAAGAGAAAGACTATTGTGGAAATTTTTAGGTTTAATATTATCTTTTCATGGAGGATAATTCGTATGTCTGTACACAGAAAAAAAAACGTTTTACTAAATTCAAGTATTTTCTACTTCCTTTGACTACGAGTCATACTTAAAATTTTAAGTAAAAATAGTAATAAAATGTAATTTTATCAAGCCGAAACCGGGATTACTTTAGATAACCAATTCTGGAGTTTTTTAAAATGCGTACAAAATTATTTAATCACATGAAAAATCTTAAATCAACTAAAAAATTAAATTGAGCACTTAATAGTCAGTACTTAAATCAATATTTCTGTAGTCGATTTTAGTAAATCTGGGATTATCAAATGCTTATGATTGATTTAAGTACAGATGGATTGATTGATTTTTCTTTTGAGTGGTGCATATGGAATTTTTTAAAGGACGGCACCAGAACTTTTTGGTAGTATGACGTACTTACGATGGACTATAACAGATTTAAGAAAAACTTTTGGCTCAACAGGAAGGTTTTCGAAAAAGTGCGTGAAAATCTTTAAAATATGGAGAGCTTGGACACCAATATAAAGCTTTGTATTCTTATCGAAATTCAACAAAAAAAAGAGTATACATTAGACTATCACATTTATAAAGGCTGGTGTATTAATTAGTTTTATTAGCAAGTTGTGATTTTTTGCTAAAAACAATGAAAATAACTTATGCTTGCTGACTTTGAATTTATTTTAATATAAACTTTTTTAATTTTTAAATTTTTCTAACATCTGTCGACTGTGTTGTCATATTAAAACAGCTGAATTCAGTGTGAATTCAATTTGAATTCGTGCATTTACGTTAAACCTAATAAATATTGGGAAAGGGATAATGAACATATTAATTTGAATTTAGACTGCTAATGCAAATTAACGCTGTCGTCTGTCGACTATATTTTTATTCACTTTCATATATTATTAAAAATTTTAAATTATGAAAGTGCTTTTGATGTAAAACTTCATACAAGACCAAACGAAGTTTCAATTAAAATTTGTTATGCATAACTGCACCTAAAAATGGTAGATGATATTTAAAACATTCCTGGGTAAATCCTGCGTAACGAACGCTACATTCGTACGCGTTGTCACATTAACAATTCTTTTTGCCGTACAAAAGAGATACCTTCTTTCGACTTAAGGGCCCCATACACTACACCAGCATGTACGCGCAATTAAGTGTTGGAGCCAGTGATTTGATCGTGTATGGGCATTTTGTGTACGCTTTTCTGTAGCGATATCAAAACGAATTTGATAGTTTGCTGATGGTATTCATTTTTAAAGAAATGAATATTGCACCAGTATGTTTATATGGTATGTGTCTCGAGCACGATTTAACAGCACTTGTTGGTGCCAGTATGCTAGAGTAGTGTATGGTTTGCTTTATGCATGGTGTTTAGTGGAATATAAGTATACTTTCTAATGGCAAAAATATAATTTTTTATCGGGTATTTGTTGCGAAATAATTGATCATAAAGTATTGTGACGCACGCTACAAAAAACGGAAGTAACTTTGAACGTTAACGTGGGTTTTCGTAATTTTTAGCAAATTTTGCATAACAAAGCACACAAAATCTAGTTCTTAAGAGAAAGATGAATATAAGAGAATCCTAAAATAATTTATTTGCGGCCAGAAATTTTTGTCGTTTTTTATATAAAAACGTGAACATTTTATTTTCTACTCTAAAATTTCACACCTAATTTCAATGTCTCCAAAATAGTAAAGACAATTTTTTTTTAAATAAAATTTAAAAGAATTCAATGTATAAAAATAAGGCTTTCGAGCGGGCCATCTTCATTAACACTAAACTAATGAAATGAATAATTTAAAATTGTTCATTTCTGATATGAAATTAGAAGATCTGTGGTAAGGTAGAATTTTTTAATAATTTGTACAATGTACAATTAATAATCATCGAATAGCATTTATTTTATTTATAAAATTATATATCTAATCTACTATTCCTTAAAAAAAATCAAAAGTAAATTGGATCATTTTAAAAAAAATTTGGTTGATGGACTGTTTCTGGGAGTTGCCCATATGTATTTATTTTTTTAAAAGATGGAACTATTAATAGATGTCATTTCAACGAAAATTTTTTGATAAGTTCAAATAATTTTTATTAATAAAGCAATATTGGAATATTTTATCAGCAGACTAGCAGAAGGTATCTGCAGTGAGTTCGTAGTCGCTACTATGTTTATTTTTGGCGATTTGCTAACTCAATTTTTGCTGGGCTATTCATTGCTATTCTTAAATTTTGTCATTACAGTTAAATTAATTGTTTAAAAACGACCGAACACTATTGAATTTCTTTAATAAATTAGTATCCCCCTGATCTACTGTGAATTTATGAATTATTTGAGTATGATATTTTGAGTCACTTGACAAAATTCTGCCCTAATAACTCTATTTGCAACTTTATATAATTATATATAATTATTCCGGCGCTAAAGATTTCCTTTTTTGCACTACTTGAATTTTAGTTACGTACTTTTGAAAACGCCATATTAAGAAATTATAATCTTAAATAAAATGTTAAGTTGATTTAGAAAGGAAAGAGTTTTATTATTAAAATAAGTCAAATTATAAACCGCAAGTATACTCACACTAACAAACTAATATTTCCTAAGATCAATTATATAAATTCTATCTTATCGCCGTGAGTGTAGTCTGTGCCAAGAACGTACTTTCTTGGTTTTTCGATTTGAAAAATCTTATTTTAAAGCATCCATTGTTATTTAATTATTTTTTTATGTAAGAACTCTTTTAAATTACAATTCTATAAATACTATTAGTCAGTTTTTCAATTCTGAAGATTGAAAACCCCAGTTGAGCCTGAATAAAAACATTCCATAAATTAACTATTAATTCCTTAATACACAATGAAAACATTAACTAATCGTGCATTCTAATAGCTTCTTATTCATTATTAGCTTCTAACTAATTTTGCATAAATTTAAAACAAATTTTTCATTATATATAAATAGTTGCCTTGACAACTCTTTTTGTTCCCAATACCCTTAAGCTGTTGGAAAACAAAATAACAACACGAAAAGTCAGCCTACATACGTTATGTTACCAAAAGTATTTTGCAACATTTGCAACCACATGTGTCAGCCACATTAGCAGTATTATCATACCGAGTCCATACAACAGTTACAAAAAAATATATATAAATACAAAAATATATATCTTTGAAAAATAAAACATTATTAAAATAAATCATTTGCAGTAATATCAACAATGTTTTCCCCTATTTTCGAAAAAGAAAAAAAAAATTATAATGAAATCTAAAAGAAAACAAAACAAAACCTGAAATGTAAACAACAATAAGTTAAAAAATAATAATATTCCACTTGAATAAAAAAATTAAGAAATAAAAAAACAAAAACGAAACTATGCCAACATTCTGAGAATACATTAAGGCAAATTAAGTTATTTCCACTTGCATTTATCCAAATGTCTTCAAAATATATTTAACTTTTAAAGCGTACAATACGAAAGAGGAAATTTAAACATTTTTTGTTAAAAGAAAAAAAACTCCAAAAAAAACAAGGTCAATTTTAAAAGTATATAAGCCAAATAGCAAAAGTCATTTAAGCTTAAAAGAAGATGATAAAAATGTAAATGGTTTATATGCAAGTAGTTGCCAGGATTTTAGAGAACTTCTTGAAAAAGAAAGGAAACAGCTTTTTCTAACATATGAGCCAAATTATTAAGTAGAAGACGTAAATAAGAAAAAAAGCTGTACAAGTAGCTTGATGAGCTATGTACAGAGACGCATACGTAGATGTCGTTCATTTGCTCAAATAATGTCCTGGCTGACTGAAAAAATTTTAATTTTTAGACAAAAAATTTTATTTTTTGTTGAGAATGCAAAGTTATGCTTCATCAAATATCCTGTTTATTCACTTCTTAAAAGAAGAATATTTTTTCATTCGTTTTTTCATTGAAGGGTGAGTAAACTGAAATCTTCAATTTCGTTTTCTAAAGAATAAGTTTCTTGGAGTTGTGCGGTTGGTTGAGCAAATGAGCTGAGATATGTATTTATTAACAACAGGCTCTTTGCTATGGATTCATGCATTAGCATCTTTAATTTTTTTGATGTTAAATGTTAGCTCTATATTCATTTTAGAAAATGAAAACTTGTGTCATTTGCTTCGTGATCACGCAGATCTCCGGTAGGAATGTTATGACGTCATATAACTATAGAGTTGTCACTATCAAGCTACCAACTGTAAAAAGTCGTCGGCCGACCACGTCGTTACTTTCAATTATTATTTAGTAAATTTGTTATTCGAGATATGCTCTGATATCTTATTTCAAAATGTCTTTATTTGTTGTGGGTTGAGCTCGTCTATATCACTGTATATCATTAGTGCTTATGCCAAATCATCAGTACACCTAAACTTTATTCACTCTTTTCTATCCTTTAAATTTTCAATTTTACCAATACACTCGTCCGGTGGTTATACATTGATTCTAGCGTAATTGTGGAACTCTGTTGCTGGCCTACAACAACATAATTTCAATTATGTCTATGGCAACGGCTATATGCATGTCTATGCCCTGCTATATAGTTATGTTTATATCTATGTCTACGCCATTCTATCAAATACAATAATAATGACCACAATCTGCGTTCATTATCGTCTCAATAGAAAAGAAAAAACATAATTTTAATAAAATCCGAAGCTCTTTGAAATAATATTTTTTATAAAACTCAAGTTTCTTCAAAGCCGAATGTAGCAAGCAATCACTCTGCCTTGTTAAAATTTTTTTTCGAACATTTCACAAGAAAACTTTAAGCTCTTGCAACTATTAAAACTATTTATTCCTTTTACATTTTCATATTATTTTGCATTTCTGTGCCACCAGGCTAATCTTAAACATTTTTCTTTGGGTTTTTCTCTCGGTTTTTTCTCTTGTCATTTCAGTGAGTTTTTAGAGAACTCATAAACACTTGCAAATGTCCTTTTTTTTCTTGCTGACCGACTAAATAGTTTTTAAAGGAGTAAACTTAACGCAACATTATTTTTATGAACTTATTTGCATTTGTTGTTGTTTTTGCTGTTGTCTTGTTGCAAGACCATTTCATTTTAAGGCTTTTCCTTATTTATATAAGTGTATGTCTCGTTGTTGTTGTTGTTGTTGTCTTGTTGCAAGTATACAACTATTTTGCATTTTATTTTTAGAAAAGTTTTGTAGCCGAACAGGGTTAGATTAGAGTGTTAAATATTTGGTTTTGAAACGTTTATAAATATTTAAGGAAAAAAATATATGAATGCATGTACTTTATGTAGAAACTTGTAAATTGTTTTTTTTTTTCTTTTTTTTTTAGGGGGTAAGAGAAATTAGAAAGTCTAACTATTTTGTTAACTGCTTAAAATTGTTGGCAGCAACTTAAGAATGAACAAAGAACAAAAGCTGTTTATGAAGATTTTGGTTTTTTATGTTGTTTTTTTTTATAGAGAATTATCATATTTGGTTGATAGTGTTTGAAAACATTATTTTGATGTACATTATTGTTATGGGGTTTCTTTTCACTTTAGACATGCAGCATATATATATTTTTGTATTGGAGGTAATAACAAATTGTGCTGCTATGTTAGTGGTAGCAATTAGAGAAATAAATATCAGTCGTATCGGGAACAAAAGGAGAATATTTGTCTCACGTGTACTTTATCTCATGATATAAAATTCTCTCAATATAAAATTAGCGATCACAATTTTGAGGAAGGGAACATATTTCACGTGAATCCTTTTTTGCGATAAGAGTGCATATAGTATAATTTTAAGCATCACCTTGACTTTATGCACAAGCGTGAACTGAAGAGAAACTTTCTTATTAAAGTTAAAACATCATCAAGCTTTGAATGATTCAAGGTTTATCTGCAGATTTGTTTGTTTTTTGGTTATAAGTTAGGGCCGAGATTAATATTTTTGTCTTACTTAATACAAAAGGGTGTCCCAAAATTAACGCAAGATTTGAATTAAATAGAAAACAAAGTTTTTTGGT
This sequence comes from Gymnocheta viridis, assembly GCA_956483585.1. Taxonomy (NCBI): domain Eukaryota; kingdom Metazoa; phylum Arthropoda; class Insecta; order Diptera; family Tachinidae; genus Gymnocheta; species Gymnocheta viridis. Next base: position 4,017,135 of record OY101444.1, read on the forward strand.
TTTCTTTTTATTATTTTTGTGATATAAAATGAAATGAAAGCACGTTGTTCTGCTGAGTAACGCTTAATTTTTATAAGCCCTAAGCTGTCAGTTCTGGCCCGTTGTTCCAACTAGGAATTACAGCGTTATATAAACTGTCAGCTGTCAAATTATCTTTTTAGGCCTTACTAAAACTTTACTGCACGAATGGCGGAAAATCAAAATATTGCGACAATTTTGGGGCACCCTTTAGTATTAACTAAGTCAAATACATAAATCTCGGCCTTGAATTGAAACCAAAAAAAAAACAAATCTGCATATAAACTTTAAATCATTCAAAGTTTGATATAAATCATTGAAAATATCTGAAACAATTTCTATTCATGTTGGTCTCTATTATGATTCACAACTAAATTAACAGTTGAATTTGTTGATTTAAAATTCTTGTTATGGATTGCAGCTACACTTTGATTTAATTTGAGATTTTGATTTAATTTGTGATTACTGCATTCCCCTTCGATGATTCGAAGGATAGCATATTTACTTAGCTGATCCTATGGGATATACCGCCACCAAAATTTGATTAGAAGTTTTCTCCGAGAACTCTCATCGATCTACACCCTCGTGTAACATGCTGAAATCACAGATTTCTCTCCCGTATTGATGAAGTTTTGTCTAATACGCACCACTTTGTAATACATTTTTTTAATTTGTTTGCATGTGACTGGAAAACAGTACTCGGTAGCGTTAAACGATGCCAACCACCAATCGCACGCGAGAGAGTGAGACGCAAAACTTTCGAAGGCAAATGAATGACAGTGGCCTGGTTGCACTTAAAGAATAATTGCCAACCACACGTGATGTTTACACGCCCAGAGCTGCTTTACGAATGACAGCTCAACTTAACTTTCAATCAGCTGTTCACTTAATTGCTTTCGTTAAATTGTTGCCCGTATTATGATTTACAACGAAGACAACTCAAATTCGTTGCGAATCATAAGACAAAAAAATATTTAACACAAATTAGTTGTGGGGCAGTAATTGCTATTTTATTTTAAATTATTATTATTAAATTTTTTTTATAAATCTGCATAAGCTATTAAATTTTGCCATTTTAAACATACCTTCACATTTAGAAAACTTATGAAAGAAATCCACAAATCTTGCTCGCATTTTTAGCTAAAAGCATAATTATAATAATAAATAAATTATAAAAATTTAAACAAAAAACAAAAGCTAAAAAGATTGCAAAAGTATGGTGGTTTTTGTTTGAGGAATATTTCAATGGCAAAAGAAAACATAATTTAACATTAAATAATTTTCTGGTTAGTTTTTCCTTTTCTTGCTGTTTCTTTTGCATTTTATTTATTTTTTTATTTTGTTTCATTTTCATCTTTTTTCACAATGTAAACTTTGTAAAAACTTTACATAAACTTTTTTTCTTTTCATAAAACATTTAAACAAAGTAAGAGGTTGCACAATGCTTTCCGTCACATAAGAGCTTAAAGACTCACTCAAAGGTTGCAAAGTAAAAGGTCAGTGAGAATGAGTTGTAGACAAAAACTGAATAAAGAAAGAATTATGCCAAAGAGATTCAAAAAAATGTATTTTTAAATACATTTGCAACATTTTTATAAATTTTATTTCTCATTTTGCAATGCGTTAATTTTTTTGGTTTCTTCAACTAATTTATCGAATCATTTCACCTCAAATGATTAGAATACCCTGGTCTACGTATTTCTTTGTCTATATTAACATCGATATCAATGTTGTAGTCGCTACTTATAGTAAAGGGTGTTTCAATAGTCGGCCATTTCAAGTATCGTCATGACAAAACCTGTATTTACTTGACAGATGACATGTAAAAACTACGCCACTAAAAAAAAAATAGAACGATATACGATTCAACAAGGCATTTAAATTATTAAAATTCGTCACAGTGGACAAAACTAAAGCAATTTTAGGTCGGCGTGAAGCACTTTCTCGGTCAGCACTTTTGAATTTGGTTGAAAATTCGAAAATGTTGGGAAAGGTTGGTGATGTGAATAATCGAACTCGTACACGTCGCTCAAGCACAACTGAGGATACTGCTGTTGTAGTCCGTAATGTTGAGGAACATCTAGGTTTGTCCACTTTTCGCCGTTCTTTAGATTTGGGCTTTCCACAAACAGCACTACATCGTATTTTACATAAAAACTCAAGTCCAAAGGCTTTTAAAAATCAGTTAACGCAGAAAACCACACCTATCACGACCATCAACAACGTCGTGTCTTTACTGATCAGATCCTTAAAGTGCATCAAAATGATACGGTATTTCATCGAAAAATCATGTTGAGCGAAGAGGACCACTTTCACCTCGGAGGCTACGTTGATAAGCAAGATTGTAGCATTTGGGGCTGAAAAACCCCAAGAGATGCTGTAGAAAAGCCTCAACATCCTCGAGGTGTGGCTGTTTGGTGCAGTTTTTGGTCTGGTGGTCATGTTTATGTGAATTAATACGTCATCTCTCGCTTTTACTTTACGCTTTACTTTTAATGTAAAAATTATGAATAGTATTGCAAAGGACTTGTACTTCTGGAACTTTTGAGTATCTATAATTTCTATTAAATCCTGCTTAAAATGTTCGCCTTTTAACCAAAGTAATTTAAATTTTTTCGGTAGATAATTTTTAGCCATGACAATAAACTTTTTCATCAGATTGTCTTATTTCTTTCAATCTCCTTGCCGATATCCTTGTTTATGTATATTTTCATGAATAAACCCTTTTTAGTTTTCCTAAACCTTAACAGTTTATTCAATATTATATTTTAAATAATTTTTTTCTTAACATTTATAATAAATAAATTTTTAATAAAATCTTTATTTCGAAACCCTTTAAATAAATGATTTAATTAATTAATCTGCTAAGCTGCCAACATGGTATTGGTATTGGTATTTTTATTGAGACTTCATTTCTTTCATAATACAGGATTACCCAACATAAATTCAATGAAAACTTAAAACTATTAAGTATTATTTTAATGACATAAGCTATTTTTTGAAAATGCGACATGCTTATTAAGTTAAAAGATAAAAAAATATTGGAATTTTTAACATTAGTTTTGTTAATTACAATGCTTGCTCCCGGCACTTGTCAATACTAGTAACGCTATGTTTACACTAAATGACCTTAATAATACTAATATAACAAACTTAAATCTAAACCTTACAACACTAAAAACAAATTAAAACTAATACAAACAGAAAAAAAAAACAATTAAATAAAAACAAAACAAATAATAATAATAAAAAAAAAACATTAAAAAAAAAAAAAAAAAAAATTATTACCCCCTGTGAATGCCGGGAGTATAATGCGTGTAAAAGTTTTGCCTAACAAAACTATTGGCCCCTTCTCGTAAGATCCCAATACAAGAAATATATTGCGTATTTGACCAACTGAAATCCTGCTCGCTGGATAAAATATCCTGAATGACATTACCTTCAAAATAAGACAATTTTGCCACAAAACTACTCATCAACTCGAAAGCATACTGAGATAAGGCAGATAGTTTGGAATTTTCATAAACATATTTATTAGAAAACCTTTTATTTAAAGATTCATAACTTTTCCCTATGCATTTCCGCACTATATGGCGTTCGAAAATCTCCATTCTTTTCATTACAGTTTTCGAGATGCTAAACCATATCGGAAATGCATAAAGAAGAATCGGCCTAATGCATACTTTGTACAATAACAGTTTTGTTTTAACTGGCAGAACTCTACTATTAAACAATCGACCAAATGCTCCCTTTATCCGATTCGCCTTCTCCAAATTGTAACAAACGTGGGTATTAAATTTCATAAGCCTACTAAAGTGGACTCCAAGGTATTTAATGCTATCCTTAAAATGTATTTCATTACCATTTAATGCTAACTTAAGATTTTTACTTTCCGGTACAACCGTATATTTACACTTACCGGAAGCATTACGTAAACATATGGCAAAGCTCTTTGCAATGTTTATTTTTATTCCCCAATGGGAATAAAATTCGTCAACTTTTTTAAGGTGTGAGGAGACTCGTTGAAGTGCCACTTTAGGAGACTCATCGTGCGCATACAAAAGTGAGTCATCAGCATATAGTATACTCTGGGAGAGACCAAAATCATGAGGGAAATCGCTTATAAAAATATTATAGAGGTGGGGTGCCAACACAGAACCTTGTGGTACACCACAAGAAACCTCTCCGTAACTAGATAATCTACCAGAACTCTGTACACAAAATTTCCTACCATTGAAAAAGCTTTGGAAAAGTTTCACAATTGAAGGATCGAAGCCAATATTTATCATTTTAAATAAAATTCCATCGTGATATGCCTTGTCAAAAGCCTTTTCAATGTCAAGAGATACCGCCACAGTGCAACGGCGTTCTCTTAAATTTTGAATCACATCTGTGTGAAACTTTAGCAGAGCATGAACAGTAGAATTACCTTTTTTAAACCCGAATTGCCTTTCCGGAATATACTCACTACCGAGAGCAAGATCCATTTTGTTCCATACAACTCTCTCAAACATTTTTCCTAAATTAGAAAGCAGCGATATTGGGCGTAAATTATTAATATCACTGTTACCCTTCACCTTGTGAATCGGAACAACCTTTGCCAGTTTCCAAGCAAATGGAAAATAGCAATTATTAATACAGTTGTTAAACAATATTGTCAAATATTGAAAAGCCTTAACAGGAAACCTTTTTATGAGGAAATTGGATATATCATCCAAACCACAAGATTTTTTGCTATTTAAACATTTAGATATGTCCAAAAGACAATTCAAATCTGTAAATTTCAAGCTGTTTAACTCATTCAATGATGTATTATTGTCATTAAACGTAACACAAGAAGCCTGAAGGACTACATTATTGATACGTTCATTAACGCCCGAAACATCCCTACTCGGTGGTGCATTTTGAAACAAATTCGCAAAATAATCTTTTAAAACCTGTAACTTATTTTCATTTTCAGTAATTGCAATGCCATCAACCGATATATTTTTGATACCCGAACGATTTTTATTACCAATAATTTTGAAAATTTCCTTAAAAGCCCAGGATCCTGGATTTATACCTTCCAATCTAGTATTAAAAAATTTTGCCTGCTCTATTTCAATTTGCTCCTTTATTAAGATCTTTATCAAAGCAATTTGTTTAGAAATTAATAAATATTGAGGATGTTGCCTATTGAAGGTTCTAGCGAATATTAATTTTAACTCTCTCTGCCAATCATATTTTAATTTTAACATTTTGTTCAATTTATCTGAAGCAATAAACTTTTTGTTCATACTTTCTACCCTAGCAGAATGTATAGTCGTCACAAAATTAACGGAAGTACTGAAACTGTCGAGAAAAAGGTCTATCTCATCATTCGACAAGTTCCTATTGTTCGGAGGATAATGATCCTGAATTGCTGTTACTATATCACTTTTAAATGAATTCCAGACCGTATCCCTATAGGAAATATAATGGTCTGGAATCCTTAAAACGAAGTTGAAGTCCGACAATGATACGGTCAAAGCTAAAGGATTGTGATCGGAGAATGTGGGCAGCGTTCTCGTTCTATAGTTGGACAAAGAATTATCCAACATATCGTTACTTAATATAAAATGATCCAGGTGCGATGACCCGCCAGGATATGATGGAAAAACATCACAAATTCTTGTGACAGAAAAAGCTTCACTTTGAAGCCACGATGAAAGCACTTCACCATTAAAATTGTTAACCGAATCACCCCAGGAAACATTTTTTGCATTTAGATCACCACCTAATATAAGCCCATTGTAGTCGCTCGAAAAATTTAAAATTGAAGATAAGCTATTAGTAATATCTTGGCGATTTAAGTTACTGCGAAAATAAATCGAACCGCAAAGAATTTTCCGTACAGTGCTATTTAATAAAATTGTAATTTCAACGAATAAACTAGGAAAACTAAGACCAGGAATTATAACAAGTGAATAATCCACCGATTTCCTTATGGCAATGCCGACGCCTACTGCACTATTGTCCCTAACAACAACAAAATTATCAAGATATACATTCGTACCCGAGGGCAAATGCAATTCCTGTAAAAAAGCAATATCAATTTTGAATTGATCTAAAATAATATTAAGTTCAGTTCTCCTTCCTACGTGGACAAGAGAACCAACATTAAAAGTTACAAAATTTAAAGAATTACGGCCCATATGCATCTTGAACATCTTTCATTAAATTCAAGCACTCCTTCCTTGCTTGATCTTTTGTTAAGGATTGATAGTTTTCCAAAAAGTTCTGAATTCTATCTTCTAACGAAGGTGAATCGGAAGCACATAACACCTGCGCCACCTTTATAAATTCCTGAACTAATGTAGGTTTTTCCGTTCTTTTCCGTTTTGAAGCGTCATTGAAACAATCAGCAAAAGACTTGTTTTTAACAATACCGGACCGCTGCAATGCATTTTCAACATTAGCAGCAGCCAGAGTACTCCTTTTTGTGGCCTCCAGATGGGCCTTTTTCCTGAAAGTTAAATATTTCTTATACACTGGACAACCTCTGTAATTGGAAGTATGTCCCCTTTCACTGCAATTTACACAAAAGGGTAATACAGAACCATCTGTCACCAAGGAGCATTCACCCGGCCCATGTTTCTGATCACACTTCAGACAAGCAAATGGTCGACTGCAGTTTCGCGAGTAATGACCCCACTGTTGACACCTCCAACATTGCGGAAGTTTTGTGCTATATTTTGGCCTCTCCCATGACACTACCTGATTCAAAATAAATTTGAAACCTAACAACTCATTCACCTTCCGACCTGGCTTAAGTACCACTAGAAACAAACCCGTATCTATTTGTTTTTTCCTCGAAAAATCTGTTGAAAACTTTGATACCGACTCAATTGTATCCGGAATCAGGTTATCCAACTCCATTTTAACTTCATTCACATCCGACTTGAAATATAAGCCCCTGCAAATAACATTCTGACGCTTCAACTCCCTGGGAGTGAAGCTATGAGCAGAAATTTCTTTTTCTTTAAGCAATTCCACCATTTCCAAGTGAGCTGACAATTCCCTAAAGTACAATTTGCTTTTATTTCGAGATTTGTTTTTGATTTTAAATTCAACGTTCTTCGATTTCAATTGGTCAATCAGGGATTTAACATCAACGTTTTCAATAAATATTGGAGGGCAATAAGTAATCTTAGAGCTAAACTGTGAATGTGTGTTTCGTGTAACATTATTTTCTCTATGCTTCAAAGAAGCATTGTTAATCGGCGTATCAGCCACTATATTCAAGTCTCCTAACAGACTAAATCTGTTACTACAGTTAACTACATCATCTTCCTTGTTCATCCGATCAAATAAACCAACAACTACATCACCTTGATACCTTCTCTTCTTGTTCTGAACCATCTTGAACTCACTATCAAGCGAGGAAATTGACAAAGCATCTTGCTCTACATTATGTGTGCTTGCTTCTTCCATTTCTGCATCATTCATTTTACCATTTTTGGCATTAGTTTGACTTCCTGTAGACGATTGATCCAACACTGCACTCAATAATTCGCCCCCAAGCTGTGACTTCCGGCATCCAACCTTACCCTTTGTTGCATCGCTAGCATTTTCAATGGATTTTTGGCTTGATCCATTCTTCATTGATGAATTTCGACCCTTAACACAATTCGAATCCATTTTTTTCCCCTTCAAGGATTTCTCAGCTAAATTATTAGGAGGCCGCCCTCCAGACTGCATAAGTAATGAATTTATGTCCATTTTTTGCGAATATGTCTTCACAATTTCAAATTATTTGAAAATTTTTTTCAAATAAAAAAAAATTTATTATATTTTTTTGACAGGAAAAAATTTTTTTCTTTTAATATTTTTTTTTTATCAAACACGTCTGCTACGTTCAATTTCACACACTTGAATCCCCGCTGCCAACATGTTTGTAAAGGCTTCTAAAATTAATATTACAAATAACTGAAAAATAAATATAAATATTTTTTGGCTTCGAATTATTTTATAATCCCGCAAAAAAAAAAATCAAATCCATTATTAAGCAAACTGATGGCAAAATTATTTAATCCCATTTAAGTTTCTTTTAATACAGACAAATATATTTTTAATACCTTTTTTTTGTAATCACAAAATTATTAATAACGAGTACAATGCAAAACCAATTAAATTACACGAAAATCAAGCACACTTTCAGGCATACACAAATGTCTGTTGCTGTATTTCACTATTTGCGTATTAAATTATAGCAGAAATTATTTTTCTCTTAAACATAAATGAAAACTCGTAAAAAAAAAAAAACTTTTAGATTTTCTTCTAATACAGACATATTTAGCATTTTTTTGTAGCTCTTCCATTTGTCACAGCATACCTCAAGGCGGTGTAATTCTGATTTGGGAACGTGCACTCACACACATTTTTTGCTGTTTGCTGAATCCGTGTATCTCTGGTGGAAAGTCATCGCTAGTAAACGTTACTGACAATGCCGGGTGTGGTGTTTTTAATTGTTGTGCCAACAGCTAATTTTGAACGTGAGCTCATTTATGGTTTGTAAACATGTACAACAAAATTAAATGAAATATACTCCTCTACTTGTGTGCAATTAATAATGACAAAATAAAAGTTTTTGTACGCGTATGAACACACATACACACATACACAAATGCATGCATACATACACGAACACATATATGTACATATATTATATCAGATTGTTTTTATTTAACAATTTTAATTGTTCATGCAGGAAAATTGAGAGCTGATTATTAAAATATTAAAACTTCAGGGCAAAAAATTTAAAAAGGACTTAAGGTAGATTAGAGATGCGTTTACTTTTATGAGCTTATGTCGAGTTAATGCTAAGCACTTAGTCTATTTAGGTTATAAGAATACTTTTAGACGTGCTAAATTGATTTTCCTAAAGGGCCTTTCACACTATACATACAAGTCTTAAGGTTTTCATTGGATTTAGTGTGAAAGAAATCTAACGAGATTTGTTGCGACTGTCAAAAAATCCAATCAATGTACCATTACATTTTGTTTTTACACCATCAGATCTCAAGTAAAATGATAAATATGAGTAGAAAATAAGCGGCGATCTTTTAAAATGTTTAGCAATTAAAGTACAACATTAAATAAATCAAAATTTCATTAATGAGACATGGTGTGATACACATTCCAAATTTTGAATTTGTGTAAGACAAAAAAAATCAGAGCCGGCAAAACAATCGACTGTTCAATTTATTTTTATGAAAATTCAACCCTGATCAAATGAAAAATCTTATCGCTTAGAAAAATTTCTAAAAATGGCAAAGTCTTATGGTACGTCAAATTTATTATCGTATTATTTGTCATTTTAATAACATTTTTCTTTCACATTATCACACTTGCACGTATTATTATAGTTTTTGACAAGTCTTAATACAAAGTATTATAGTGTGAAAGGCCCTTTAGTAATATTTTTTGTAAGTATTTTCCCAGTAAACAGTACTTAGGGTTTTTGAAGGGAAGGTGAAGCGATTACACCTTTCGCTAACAGAAAGCAATTTGTACAACAAGGACTTTCATATCAGCTTATAGAAATTAGTTTTTTAAATTCAGTGCTTTCCAGTGGTAGCTCTCCGTATCAACATCATGCCCGCTGCAAGGATATTTAAAAGCGATTGACTTCCAAACTTGCTTATGTGAAAGCTTCATTATTTAATAGGTTAGGTAATTAATAATTATTTTTTAAAAGGTATTTTGTATTTAGTTAAAGGTTCCTTCTTGAAAGGTCTTTTCTACAAATATAACATTTCAGAGGTTAATTTTTGGAGCCGTTCCTTTGATCATGTATTTCTTGAAAGGAAGTTTCAGAAAAGGCTTTCGCTTTAAGATAATCTTTTAAAACTAATCTGATATTTTTTAAATAATCAATTCCTAGAAGATACTCTTTCAACAGTTATTACTTTAAGAAGTATCCCTTTCAAGAGTTATTATTTTAAAAAAGACCTATCTCTACCTAAATGGCAAGCCAACATTTCCTTGTTGCAATCTGTGCTGGCAAATTAAAATTGCCAAATTTTTAACACCCTCTAAACTATACGTAGTATATTTCTAGTCAAAAAAACCTTATGAACAGGTATTCTTTAGAGCTCATAAAATGTTCTTTTAGGTGTTGTTTTTACTTAATATAAAATATAAAAAAACATACTAAAGATTTATGTCTGCGAAAGTATGAGAAATCTGGTGTTATAAATGTAAATTTGAAGTAAACAAATAGAAATTTATTAGCATTTTCTTTTGCTTCCTGCTTCTTCCCTCCAAAAACGTAATTTTTATGTTTAAGATTTTTATGAAATTTCGCAAACACGCACATAATATGTTGTATGTTTGATGAAAAAAAAAACACATTAATCAAATGTTGCTTTCTTGTAGATACTTAAATGTTCAAACATTCAAAATATGCTGTCATACAAACAACTGTTTACAATCTGAAATCAAAAATCACCTTTTATATTCCAGCTTTAAGGAACACACACAAACATACATTCATAAACGCATACTAACTTAGCATCATATATCATAATTTTATCTTTAAAAAGTGTAGCATACTTATAGACATGTTGTCATTTTTATAAAGAAAATGGATGGTTTCTTTTTTCTTCTATTGTATTTATTATGACACTTGACACAAGACACGCTCTTGTTTTACATAAAAGAAGGTAAAAAATTGTAAAGCAATTTTTTTTCCAGGTAATTGATAACTTTAAATAGAAATGTTTTGGTCCTGGGGGGTTACTCTCCATTGTGATACGAAAGCTATTTCTGTGTAGAAATAGTTCAATTTAGTACCAATTTCTTTTGCATCGCAATAGAGAGTGACCTCTCCGATACCATCTCACTCCATCGGTTAAAAAGATCATTTTTATTGTGATTAGATTTTGACCGCCTTCTGTAATAATAAATTTATTTAAAAAAATTAACAAATTTCATTCACCTCGAACTCGATAACGAGTTCAACAAGAAAATTAAATCGCAAGAAAACAAAACCAAATCATTTACTACGCTAAATAATGTTAACATGTTTCTGAAAAATCTCAAATGCAAAGGACGAATACAATTGAAAATATATCAGTCATTTGTTTTTATCTTAAAAATCATTTGGCTGAGAAACTTTTTCCTGTTAAAAAAAATTTAATGTGAAAAAATCTATTTTGTGGCCTCAAACACTTTTTCTTAAATGGCGTTTTCTAAGTTATAATCCAAGATTAAGATTTAGGGAAACGCCATGACATGTCTGCAGCACATTACAGGACTATTTACAATTGCGTTGAATTAACATTTCATTTATTATTTATATTATTTATTTATTTAATTTAACAGAATTGTATTTCCATTCAAACTAATAAAATGATAAAATAAAATAAATTAATTTATTATTAACTAAAATTTTATATTAGAATATTTTTAAAGTTAAATTTTTATGTCCTTTAGATTATTTATAAAAAAAATATTCCATTTAAAAAAAGCACTAGCAGCGCAAGTTATTATTGAAACAATATATATTTCCAGCAACTGAGTAATTAGTTTCTTCTTACTTCTTCTCCTTAATTATTTTGTTAAAATGTTCTTTGCTTAAAGGACACACACACACACAAACAGATATCTTCAGCGCAAAGTTAAACAAATCAGTAGTGATTAGGAAACCTAAATATCAAACAATTAACAAGATTCATTTACAACACAATCATTTAATTCATTGTGACCAAGAAATTAGTACCACCAATCAAGCAAACTTAAGCGCATTAATTACACATCATGAAAGTCATTGCACACAAGTATACAATTTACTACCACCAACTCGAATGAAAATCCTTCTCACCGAGCAAAGCAAATATTAAATTATTGTTGGTTTATGTATTGCCACAAAAAAACACAGGTGATAACCAAGATTTGTTGCCCGCTTTTGGCACAACTGCTGCACAACTAGCGACAGGAGGAATTGCTGGTATTCCTGCCAAAGGAGTTGGCAATAATAATCTTAACATTAATCTTCCGGAAAATAACAACGCTATACTAAGACTGGAAGTTGAGTTACGTGACAAGCATGCACCTAAATATCGACGTGCTGCCGGTGTGGGTGTGCCCGCTGGTGCAGCGCGTGGTGGCCGGGGTGGTTATAAAGCAGGTGCACAGAATCGTCCAGCTACTGCTGGAATAAATGCAGGCACTAGTGTTAATGCTCTAATGGACTCTAAGGGCAACGCTATAGTTCCTTTGGAAAAGGTATGTATGAATCATGTTGGTATTTGTGTAACACACAACATATTTCAAGAGCACTTGTTAAGTAATTTCTAAAAGCAAATAACTCAACAATAATGAAAGTGACTGCAAGAAAAATGTTTTTATGAAGTTGCACTTAAAACGTGACGTGCTTGTTGGTATTAACTAATAATATGAAAACCAAAAAAACAAAAATGAACACTAGAATTGATTGAACAATTTGTATTTCTATGAAAAGGTCTTTAAAAAAACACCCCATTTTTAAATTTTCTTTTTAACTTTGCCCTCATCAAAGTACGATTAAGAATCCTTTTATAATCATTCTGTAAAAATTGAAAAATAAACAGAAATCCCATTGACTTTTCATTGAAATCCTAAATTTTGTCAGAGATAAAATCTTATTTATTTTTTTTTATTCTTTTGGCTTTTTAGGTCCTTGAAGAACTTTTAGTGAAACTTGAAATTGAACATGTTACCTGGACAACAAGTAAAAAAGGTTACTTTCATCATGTGGTGTTTCCATTGCAATCAGGCGAACCATGTGAAACAACTTTGCACTGTTTGACAGAATTGGGCATCGGCACTAAATTAAATTCGAGTGTAAGGTAAGTTTGAGGACAAACAAAAAAAATTGAAATTGTGCTTTAAAGTCTGTTCAAAAATATTAAGTATTGTTTGGCAGGAGCATAAAGGAAATACATCAGGTTAAAGGACATAAGCACAAGTCATTCATTTTATTTACTTTCCCAAAAACTCTTAAGTTTTAATAGGGTTGTCTCTAGAGTGGTCATTCTTATCTTATTTTTCTCAAAAATAAAAAAACAAAAACTTAAACTGTAAATAAAGTTAAAGTACATTTTTATAATTTTCGCTGTATGAAAGTAAAAGTTCACAATGGAAGGAAAATAAAAGAAAAAAAATTAGAGTGACTGTTTTAGAAACAAAAAATTCTCTTAGGAATGATAAGGCAACATTTTGCTATTCTTTTGAAAAATGAAGTAAAACGTTTAAGTTGCAAAAGAGCTGTAGCAAATAAACAGTGCTGAAGCCACATAAATATGACATGCAATGACAAAAAAGGTACGTGACTTACTTTTTAATCTCATAGAAATAAAGTTATTAAAAACACACACAATCTCAGCTGAAATAACAGCGAAATTGAGCAGAAGTGCATAAAATGTACGAAAATATTTTTATTCAGAACCAAAAGTGCTTAAAAGGAATATTAGCAATCCAGGATATTTGTTTTGGGGGCATTTCATTAAGTATATTAAAAGAACAATATTCACATACTTATTGTATGCACTTTAATGTTAAATTTACATTTAAGATTTACTGCGAAATAAGTAAAAACTTCAATTATTTGCAGCTTGATAATTTTTGTTTGTTATTTGAGTATAAATAAAAACAGTCCTGCTTCAAGACTGATACTGCCTTCTGTCTGAATTTCAGGTTTGCAATTTTTAATTTAATTATACACAGTAGAATAACTATACAAACTTGTGCGCGGCGAATTCATGCCAGGCGAATTGAACCACTCAGTGGACTTCATGTGTTTTATAATTATTCTTTGTCAAAATGTGCTTTTTGGTACACTTTTCCGGTTTTAGATTCGGCTTGAACAGTTTGATTTGATAAACAAGAATATTTGTCAAGGCGACGTTTGATATGCATTTCGCTTGCTAAACACAGAGAAAATAGATTTTTTTTAGTTTAACTGGTAAAATATCTCGATTAGTGAATTTATTAAAAATTCAAACTCAATAAAATTGGGTTTTATTCGTAAAACTTAAGAACTCTAAAGACATTTTAAAAACTCTAGTAGTTGAATTTGGCAGCCCTTCATATACTCCAACAGAGTGGTCAGAAGTGGTCAAGGGTTTTTGAAGTCCTGTGAGTTTATGTCCTCTTTAGTAATTTTTTCAATCGTATCGGTTGCTTAAAACATGTGAGTTTTATTATAAATATTTACGCCACCCATCCCAGCAAAGTCTTTGCAAAAGCAAAGCAAAAAACACATTTTATTCAATTGTTGTTATTTTTAGTTTTTCACATCGTCTTCCAGCTTGATGCACTTTGTTCCGCGATTCCACAACTTTCTTAATTCTTCTTTAAAGTACGCAAAGCTAAACTTCATGCGCAAATCTTTTCTCTTCGAGTCATTTCTATTGCTTTCGAAACATGAGAAAATTGTTGCGAATCAAATCTAGAAAATTATGTAGAAAAAAGTTAAATCTCAACTCTCGTACTTTTACTGTTTGCAAAAGCGTAAGTTTTAACCCGATTATTATCCTAATCAAGGACAGTTTTTTGGAATTTCATCCTTTATTTGCTTGTTCGGTCCAATTAAGATGATAACTACTATACAATCTTATAATTGTTTCCTCTTTCAAGCAATCTATATAGACAATTCCTTGCATATCACAAAAAAAAACACTGGCCATAATCCCAGTAGTCAATCGCACTGTCTGTGCTTCCTTCGATGCGAATTTAACTTCTCCAGTCACCTCTCGTAGCTCGACATTTTCCAATTATTAGTGTTCCCTGTACGGTTTGGCGATGACTTATTACCTTTCACTCGTGTAGTGATAGATATTTTATAAAATTATATTAAACTAAACTTCTTATCTTTTTCAGCGTATTACCTTGCAGTGTAAGCTATGATGCCTTAACCATTGCAGAGGATTACAGGTAAGACAGAGAGAGAGAGAGAGAGAGAAACAAATAACAAATATTCCACAAACCACATACAACTTCAACTAAAATAAAAATTAATTTAACACAAATAAACCAGCGAAAACACAGCAAAATTCCACGGCTTTTATTACATTTCACTAACAAACTTATCGAAAGCAATATTAAAATAAACTCTGCTCACACTGCAGGCAGCAGGCAGAAGGCAGGATACAGCAGCTCCTTAACAGAAAAGAAGTTAAATAAGCACAACCACATAACCGGAATATAAACAAATGGGGAAAAAATGGCAAAACCATACAACATATTAAAATTGTTTAAAAACTAATAAAAGGAGAACGAAATGCAAAAGGGATTTTTGGTTTTTTGAATTTTTCACTTAAATACAATTGTACTCGTAATAAAATCAAATACAAACGCATTACATCTTCAACTGAAACCAAAAAATAAATAATAAAAAAAACATTTTATATTAAAAGCCAATAAAAAAGTAGTTGTGGCTTAAGGGCGTGGCTCATGTTTTTTTGCAATTGTAAAATGTAAATTTGTAAAGTGTTATTTTCATTATTTATCTTCAGCTTGCAAACAATAGATTTTAAAGATACAAAACCCAGACGACAAGAAAAATCAGACAAACATACAAGACAAGGACAAGTCAAGTTTTTGTTGAGCAAAACAACAACGAAAGCCAACAATCTTTTAAGAACATTAATGTCCTTTGCTACCATTTGATTTGTGTCTCTCTCAATGAAAGAAATAAGTTTTTATACTCTTGCATTATCATTTTTCTGCTGTTACTCCTTTTGCTTTTGTATCCTTTGTTGATGGCGACATCTGAAATTCACATTTATTGTGTTTGTCTGAAGTTCTAAAGCACCAAAGTGTTTGTTACGATGGAGACTATAAACTGATTTTTGCGATTTCTATGCTAAAAGGTGTTGCAAATCAGATAATTTGCATAATCTTAAGAAAAATAACTATTCAAAAGAAAACATCTTAATTAGGAAATCGCCATAAAATTTTCAATTGAAATTTATTGTGAAAAATTAGGGGAGTATAGTATTCAAATAAGTGTGTTAAATTGAACAATAAAACGGTAGGCAAAGCTGTATGATTCAGCCTAATGCTCGCGCTTAGCTCGTGTAAATCTTTTAATAAAGCAAGAAGAATGAAATTTTGGTATGTTTTACACAATATTTTTTTTATCTAAAACTTAAGTTGACAAATTTCGAAGGACATGAAGGAATAAGTTTTGGAAATTGGAATTTTTGCATCTTTTTTTGCTTGGAGGGTTATATAAATAATTGAATAGAGTAGTCTTGATTGACCTCTTTTATGCAACACTAATATTGAGAGCTTAGAACAGAAACAATTTAAATGAAACGAAATGAAAAACTGTTCACCCAGCTTAACTCATTTGTCGCACTTTTTCAAATGTATATTTTGTTTATGTGATACGACTATTTTTGGGAGTTTGTCTGACAATAAGAAGTCTGTGCCTTGTATTGGAAATTAATGTAAAATTTTGCAGTCCTTTTTTCAGTAGATTTGCCAACCGAATTATTAACACAGCATTTTAAGATACTTTAAGATCGTTGTGCAATAATAATTATGCACTTTGGATGGAGGGTATATCGCGCTCCTTGTCTTAATCTTCCCAATTGCAAATCATGTCAGCCCAGCATAATTGGTAATAAAGTTTACCACAAAAAGTTTGAAGATTTTGGCAAGTGTTGTCCTTGAGTAAAATTCCAACTAATATTTAATTTGCAAAGGCGTAGGTAGCACTGCCCACTTTTCTTATATATTTCTGCGAGATCTGAATGTGTGTGCAAAGTTTAAAGAAAAAGACTGTCAATATTTTGCCTGTATGGGCGTGCAGCCGTCCACCTTTCTTTGCTTAAAGCTTCATTATAATCACTTTAGTAGGTTAGGCTGACAGGTTGCTGGTGAGGTAAGGAAGGAATAATACCACCCAACTTGGGTTCAAAATAATTATGATCCCTTTGTGCTAACCTGGAAAGGTGCTGTTGGCTGAAGTAGTTATCGCGTTGACTACAAAACAAATAATGTCTAAGAACGTGGGTTCGAGCCCAGCTTCAGGCAAGTCATAACACCCAGCATTTTTTTAGATGTGCATTAGCATCCCATTGTATTTGGACTGTTTAAGTGATAAAGGCATAGCACTGGTCACTGAACAGTACCGGCAGCAATTGATACTGGTGTATGCTAGCGGACATCGCAGCGCCCTTCTTCGTCGGTATCGCAGCGAAATCGCTGGCGAAGTAAAATAATTAATAAAATGGCTCCACAGCTTAAAACACATTTAATGCGCCTACTTGATATCAGAGGCGCTTCAACACTGATCTAAAAACTAACACAGCGCGCAATCTCAAAATTGTAAAGATAAAGCTCTCTCACTTTCACCATCTGTCCTCTCTCACAATCCCTTTCCCAAAGAAGGTAACACACCTACTGGTTGGTAGGCATACTAATTGCCTGAGTGTTACTTTTCTTAAAAAAAATAAATAAAGGGAGACAGTAAAAGGAAAGATTAACATGCGATCAGAAGATTATCTGAGAATGGAGAGTCGGAGATGAAGTTGAAGAGAGAGATTACAGCCAAAGGAAGAAACAAAGAAGAGTATTTCGTGCAGGAGAGGCCATATATACTACGACAAGGTGGACGAGTCAGCGAGAAAACCATCCACTGCTCCCAATGAAGGAATTTATATCCTTAAGCTTCATATCTGGCACCTCCGAAAGGCTACTAAAGCGTCTTTTGCCTAATAAGCGAAGCCGTTGATGCTCCAGTTTGGGGCAAATTCAGAGAAGTAGATGCATATTCCCTTCATTCTGCTCGTCCTGACAGCTGCAGCAGTAGTCCCATCCTTTTAGCATGGTTTCCGAGGGTGCAGTGTCTCGTGAGTGAAGCCACAGGGATACGCAGTTGTTTCCTTGAGTACGTGAAACATTGTTTTGCTCTAACAGTAGGGAAGTGAGGCGGCCAGAGGGTTTTCGCTATTAGGCAGGCCGACTCAGTGCACTCTCAGTCTGTTTTCAGCCAAATTCCTCAGGGGCGTGAAGATGTTTTACCAGCAAAATAAGATTGGAGTGCCACAACATTTTTCAATATTAATATCTCTGAGCGTGGTCCCTGTCTCAGCCAAATCGTCGGCGCTAATACTGAACTGGTCCCGTGTCCTCTCAACCATTCAAGGGTGATAATCGCTTTAATATAATAACTGCATTTAGTTAAAAGAAATATATTTCTTTTGTTTGGGAGTGAGTGGCACTGCCCACTTTCTTAATAACGATATTTATTTTCCCGCGAACTCAATGTGTCTTTCATAAAAATCGGATGTGTAAAAATTTAAAAAAAATATATACGAGTAAATATTATATGAAAGGACGTGACACTGCCTATTTGACTAATCATAATGTTGTATTTCTAAAGATAGAAAAAGTGTTGAGAATGCAAAAATAAGAATAATATTGAAAATTGCAAGATTATTAAAAATAGGATCTAAGCTGGCCGTAAGTGTTGCCAGGTACAAGAAAAATAATTCAATTGGTTCTAGAAAACCCCACGAAAGCGTAAAACGCAAAAAACGCAAGTGCGTATCTGAGCCGCGCAGGGGAGATTCCGTGCTTTTGTATGTAGACACCTACATTTAATTTTTTAAATGAATTCAAATTGAAGTATTTGTTATTACAGCAACAATACACGCCCTGTGAGAATTTCCAATGTATTTGACGTCTCACAAAATAAGTCTCATGTCTATTCACCTTCATCCTGCTCATATTTTAATTTCATTTTTTATTTAATTCATTAAATGCCACGCCCACTATGTCACACGTATTCGTTCTTTCGTACAATTACATTTAAAACAAAAACAAAATTTTAGAATTTATTTTTGTTTTAAATGTAATTGTACGAAAGACAGAATTCGATCGACATAGTGGACCTGGCAATAAACTGTTTATTTTTAGTGACTCAATGGATGGCGAAGAACTTTCAAAATGGAATAATTTTGTTGACTCGATTAAGTCAAAACTCACAGTCAAGCAAGTGGTCGATGGTGTGCGATCTGGCGGTTCATTATCCTTCGATTATTTACTTCTTATAGTAACAGCTGAGTAAGTATTCTTACAAGCTCATTTCCTTTGCCGTTTAAAGCTTATTTTGTTAATTTATTTATTTTCGTTTATAAAAATGTGTGTTTGCAAACACAATGAACCACTTGGCAGTCAAATGTTTCGACATGTTTCTAACAGTATTGATGCTGTTGAAGTTGTAAATGTATTAACAAGTATTTATGCTTGTGTATGCGTGTAATAGCGGTTGCTTAGATGTAGTTGTTGCTGGCTGGCTGACTGGCTGTGTACATGTGTGCGGTTTATAGACACATGATTTTCATGCTGAACGCATTAAATGTTGCATTTTTAATTATTATTATTTTTTTTTGGCTAAGTTGGCTAAGTTGGCTGAGTGTTTGCTATACGTTTTGTGGTTGTTGGTTGTGATACCAGCTTGGAATCCTTTCCCTCTTTCTGTCACTGTAACTGTAACTGTATCTGCATTTAAGTGTTTTTGGTTTTCTGTCTACTTGTTTAATTTTTAATTATTTTTTGCTTGTGTATTTACAGCTCTTTAGCTGCATTGGGTTTAGTGGAAAATAATGCACCAAACATAACTGCTGCCATGTTGGTCTCCCCACTAATGGGTCCCGTAATGTCGATAACATTTGGCACAATTATATCCGACAGAGAGTTGGTGGTAAGTGGCACGAGATACTTTTCAAATGTCGTTGAATTTATTATTTTCTAAATACCTTTTTAATGGCGAAATGGAAATGTCGGAAAGAAGCTTATATTTACTTATTATTCACTAAAGAGAACACATAAAATGGAATTTTTTGTTTTGCTTGACGACTAGTTTACTTTTAGAAGATTACGATGCAAATCGTTATTCGTTGAGTAGAAAGGAATTTATCACTCTAAAGTGTAAACATAAAGCTCAACATAAAAACTTTAACAGAACATGCAAATTAATGTGTGTTCATGAATCAGTTATAAAAGAGAAAAAAAAAATAAACTCTTTATTTTGCAGGTACTCGTATTCGCACATTTGATATTTGTGAGAATTTTATTTACAAAAAGATGTCATAAATATTTAATAACAATATGCTGATAAAGAATGAATGATTGTTCAGTTTGCAGATTTTAAAGTAGACTCACGATTTCACAATTGTTTGTTGAATATAAAAACTAATTTATCAAATATGAAAAAGAGAGAGAGAGAGAGAGAGAGAGAGAGAGAGGGAGAGAGAAAAATAAAAGACAAAGGATCTTTCTAAATAAGTATTGGTAAAAAAAGTAGCTTTAGAAAAAGTAGCTTGCGATAAGTGCCTTTAGAAGAAGTATCTTACAAAAAGTACCCTTTAATAGACAGCATTTTTAAAAGTATTTTTCTAAAAAGCAGTTTTTAAAAGTTGCTTTTTGAAAGGTTCACAACTTGCGGTCTTTTAGAAATTACCTGTTAAAAAGTCTATTTCATAAAGATGCTTTTAGAAAGTGAGTTTTTAACAAATTACTTCTACAAATTATCTTTTAAATTATGTTACCTTTAAAAAACAATCTCTCTTTGAAAGTACCTATTAAGAAGTACGTTTTGAAAACTACCTTTTGGAAAGTGCCTTTAAAATGGTTAATAAGTGCTTGCTAAAGCTGGATTTACCCATAAAGTTTTTGTCCGGACAAATTTTTTGTCATATACAGTTTCTTCTTGAGAGAGAGAAATGATTTTGTTCGGACCACTTTCAACTTGAATTGGTTTAATTTTAATTTTTGTCCCGATAACATTGATCTGATTTGGCACATTATAGTGCTTCAAAAGCGTTTTTACAGCAATTCTTTTATTTTTTAGATTTGTTTTCCATAAATGTGTTGAAAGTAATTTCTCTTTATTTATTTCATTAACTATTAACAAAAGCAATGATATTCTATTCTATTTTCTTCAAAATTTGACACAGATTTTAATTTTTTATTTATAAATTTTATATTGTAGCCTTGATATTCCGAAACATAATTTTTAAATGAGTGAATTGTGTTGCAGAAAACTCTCAGTCAACAAAATTTTGTTCGGACAAAATTTTTGGGGTTTTTCGTACCAATTTTCGATAAACATTTTGCTATATTTTCTCTTTTACTTAATCTTATTTTAGCATCATTTTGATACACGTATTTGATCCTCAGAGTATGTTTTTCAAAAGTTTTAGTTTTTTTGTGCTTTTTTTTAAAATAAGTTTCATGCAAATATTTTTATTTTATATATTATAGAATATTGGGGATTGTTTTTAACAAGATTTTGTTAATAAAAAATATTAAGCAATGGCAACGTTGATTTATAAACAAAATTATACGTACACGAATGTTTACATCAGTTTTTTAATATTAACTTTGATAAAATGATAGAAACTTCTGATGTAAATATATACCCATCAGCAATGACCATCAGATGATGCATCATTGTTCTTGTAGGGCTTCTTATAAAAAATAATCAAAAAATTCCTCATGAGAATTGCAATCAGCTGTTACCTGGACTATAAATTGAAACACTCGACTGGAAAGAGAATTTCAAAAGCAAATTCGTATTTTTAGGTATTAAAGTATTAGTAAAAAAAGTGTGATTGTATTGAAAATTTATAAACAAAACTTGATCGTGTAGCTCATAGGATAGGAGACAGGATAGGAGAGGTTCCTTTTTTAATTAACTTTAAGAAATTTACTTAAAAAACATGTTATTGACAACGTTTTCAAAACATGTGTCTTATAAACAGGGGCAGAATAAAGAAAATCTACCAAAAATAGTAACAAAATTTAGCTATTAGTTGAATTAGTTTTCCCGATTTACAGGACACACCTGATCTAAAATGAACTTTCATATAAATATTGTAAAGCTAACATGATTTTCCCCTTAACACTTTTTATTCATTTTAAGAACTATTTAATAAATAATATTCCGATTCAAATTATAGCATTTGTTAAAAAATATATGAAAAATTCTGAATATTGAATATTAAATCGTTACTTTCATCTCTCTGCCATAGAGACTGTAATACACACATTTTATTTCTACTTTTTTTTTTGTGAAAAAATTCTTATTTTAATTAACAAAATTTTATGAAATCGTTTCATACTATTTATGTTCAAATTTTGTTCCGTCTAAAGGACCTTTGACAAATGATTCTTTGTAAAAGACATTTTATTTTGTAACTGAATTCAATTACATTTACTTTATTAAGCCCATGATTGCAACTTTTATTTCAATTAATCGTTTTTTTTTTCTACGGTCAAATTCATAAAATGCAAATAAAAATATTTAATACTTTTTGTTCGACTTTATTTGTAAGCTTTTTGGCATTTCAATACAAACAATAAAAGGCATAAACAGGACAGGACACAAACACAAGCAGTAAAAATTCATTTATATGACTCATTATTATTTGGACATATTTTAAACAGATCATCTGGCAGTTTCACACAATAAATATTTAAAATGTTCAAATTTGATGGGAAAAAACTAAAATTTTTTTCATGAACAAAATATACTATTATGATGATGTTGCAATGTAAATGAATAACTTTTTGCAAAATGAAATTAATAATATGTAAAATGTTGCGCAATATTAAAAATGAATGAATTTACTTTTCATCTTTAAAAGACACATGAGGTTTTGTCACATTTACATGTGGGTTTCATTAAAATTGAAATTTTTCATTGAAAAAAAAATAAAAAATAAATAATAATAATTTAAAGCAGGTGGTGATTTTTACTGCAATACATTTTTAATATATTTTTTTTAACTAAAAAAAAGGACATTTATTTACAAAGAATTTTATTGAATTATTTCGCAACGCATAACTTAAGTGCAGCTCAAGTACTTTTATGTGATAAGTTAACCTAGATTTTATTTATTTTTTTCTTGTTTTTTACTCAAAATCATGTCACATGCAGTTTGCCGTTTGCATTTTCTAAATATATATTTGCTGTTTTATATTTATGAAGAAAACATTTCACTTGCCATCAGAAAAAAGCAAAAACCAAACATTTTAAGTGAGTTTTTTTGGCCTTTCTTTTGCAATTGAAATAAAAGTAGAAAATATTTTGTTTTCTTAAGAAAAAGAAATAATTTTGAAACCACCTCCTTGCGGATTTTTTTTTTCGGATAAATATTTAAACAAACATGCACTTAAACAAATTGTGCAGTTTTGTTTATATTTTTTTAAGGAGAAATACATACAGGAATACAAAAAGGGGTTATCCCCAGTATTATGTGAAACAATTGGAGGAAAGGAATTTTGAAAATAAAATACAAAATAAATATACTAAAAAATAAATACTTTCATGAATTGCTTACGAATAGTTTCTCTTATTTAAGTAGATTTTAATACATACTAAAAACATTTAATTCTAAAGAAATTCTTTTCAAATAATAAAGCTTTTAAGATTTCTTTTAATGTATTATTTTTTAACGTCAACTAAAAAGTTTTAAAACAATTTCAAGTTGTCTGCCATTTTCAATAGAAAATAATTGAACGTAAGAAGTAAAATTGTTTGCCCTTCAGAAGAGTTCGTAATTTTTGGTGTACAGATACAGGTAGACCTTGTTTAACCCGGCGCGTTAACCAAAACCGTGTTGAGCGATGCAAGAAACCAGTGCAAAAAGAAAGGTTACATTCAAAATAAGCCAATTTAATTTATATATGTCATATTGTATTCTATTTTATAAACTACTCTATTTTATGTAAGTAAAACAAAACAAAAATTTTCGTCATAAAATCCTCTTCTGCATCTGAAGATATTGTTAATTTTTTCTTTAAAAAATCTGTTATTTTGTGTAAAGTTCCTTGTATGGAAAAATACATTTTCTAACACCTTTTTCAAATGCTCGCCCTTCAAAAAATGTGTAAAGTTTTAAAAAGTAAACACATGAATGAGAAACTGTGTACACCGAGCCTATTCCGTGTTAACGAAGAATGATAGACTTTCTAAACGCAAGTTTCCATGCATATTTACAATGCAAAGACTTCGTAAACGCATACATGGATTCTCTAAGAACGCCCAATGTTTCTAATCAGCTGGCAGTTCAGTTTGATGAGCATCAGCTGTCAAAATCTTGCATACATTTTCTTTTGTATGCAAAAGTGATGCGAAATGTGGAGTTGCAATGGAGGAGTAAGTAATTATTTATATTTATAATAACATAATTATCTATTTGTGATAAATTTGTGACGTACATATTTGCACAAACTTTCTTATGATTTAATAATATATTTTTATGACACATGTTTTATGTATGAGTGGCACAGCGGCGTTCCTGATCGCCGTTTCCAAAGTTCCAAAAGTTTCTCTGCAAAGAATAATTACACACAAGACATGTTTTGCATTGCATCGCAGTTTGTCGAATTATTCTTTGCAACACGCGTTTAAGAAAGCCGCATTCAAGGAAGCACGTGTAAAGCAAGGTCTACCTGTATTAACTTTCAAATGTCACTGGAATTTTTCTTAAGTTTTAAATAATTAATTTTCAGGGCAAGTTTTTTTATGGCAAATGTATCTGTTGTGGCATCTATTTTCAAATCTATCTTTTCGAAAAATTCAATATTACAGAATAAAAACTTTATAGTGTTTTTTTTTCATAAATTAAGATGATACAAATAATATTTTAATAAATTTAAGAATGATTTTAAATCAAAATCGGATAAGACTTTCTGTTCAATTTTATTATAAATAATTTCTCTTTTCAAATTAAAAAATAGACACAATTATAATGTACAATCAAAATATAGTAATTCTCAGAAGGAACATGGGGCCATAACAAATTTATTCCATTCTGATTTGTCCGCTGCTAGTGCTCTTATCACGATTCGGCTCTTGTCTTGGTTGACCGCTTTAATTTCAATCTGGACGCGCCAGATGTGGGATTTTCTTTCTTTACTTAGACTTCCTTGCGGGTTTCATACGAAAGCTTGTCTTGTGACATCATTGGCCTTTAGTAGCGTATATTCTTTTCAGCGCCATTTTCTTATTCGGGCCTCGACGCGTACGAGGATTTCGGATTTTTGTACCAATAGCCTTTCATTGAATATCGTAACTGATCAGCAGACAGCGAGTTAACATGCTTCTGCGATGCGTTCCACGATTCACACCCATAAAGAAGATCTGCTTTGATATAGGAATTAAATATGTTCAGCTTGGTCCTCTTCAAAATATGTGCTGATTGCCATTTGGAGTTTAAAATACCAAATGAATGTTTACCAGATTTTATACTATTTCTTAATAAAATAATAAATTAATCTTTAATTTTGGTGTTATTTTATGTCGTTTTGTAACATTTTAAACTTCTTTTTGGTATCATTTAGTGCATACTTTTGAAATAATAATAGTTTTTCCTACCATTAATCCTATCCGATAAAATTATTTCACGATGCGATTGCAAAATTCCGCCACAAGAAATACTTGTTATGGTATTTTTAACAAGATTATATTCAAAACACAAATACATGTTTTTAATCAGGTTCATTTATCCTGTCAGATGACGGCTAAACCGTCAAACTTCAAGAATCTGTGGCATTCCTGAACTATCGAGCCAACTTTCCTTCTTGCACCGGGTGCAGATTGTACTTCTTGTTTGAATAAAAAGTAAATAAATTTAAATATTTTTATCACTAATCGGTGCGATTTTTTTCGCCTTTAATTTTATGTTTTATTTTTAAGCTTCTGCCAACACTTTTCATAACCCATTTCTTTGCTTCTATAGAATCGTTAAGAATCCGTGACATCTTTGAATAATTGAGCCAACAAAAACCGGCGACTTTTTGCACCGGCGGCAAATTGCACTTTTTATTTGAATAAAAATCAAACAAATTTAAATGTTTTCATCACTTATCAGTGCTTTTTTTTGCCTTTAATTTAATATTTTATTTACAGCTTCTACCAACATTTTTCAATCCATTTCTTTAACTTGTACTAAAGCAAATATTTTAGATACTCTTGCAAAAGCTATTACTTTCGTTCAGTAATTTTACTCCATGTATTAATTATATTCTTTTAACACAAACTGCAATCGTAGTTGTTCATGTTGCTTCTTTCACATCATAATGATGATGAAGTTGGAAAAAATAATGTTTCAATTAAATTTTAATTGAAACTCTTGAAAGAATAAGGTAAATAAATTTGTATAGAAAACAGAGAAAAACATTAAAAGGAAAGAAAAGGAGAGCTAAAACATTAAAAGGGTGGAATCACTTGGAGGTAATTTTTTTAAAATTTTCACAAATATGACAAAGAGTGCAAACTAACGTTTTGTCGGATATTCTTTACAAACAAAATCTCCAGAGTTTTTTTTTAATTGGTGGCCTTATTTACAGCTATTAAATTTTAAAGCAAACATTTTCCATGGCATACTGAAGGCAATTTGTAATTTTTAATGAATAAGCAAGCATTTATATCTGGAAATCTATATATCGCTCAATAACCGCATAACAGGGTCATCGACATTCCAATCTGAATTCGTTATATTAAGAAAGAAACAGACTCTTCTATACAGAGGAAATCTGAAGCAGTTTGAGGAAACACCGAAACGTGCAAAGTATTCAAAGTTATATGGAGATCCTATGATCCAAAGTCGACTAAACTTCTACTATGGCTATAGAGAAAAGACTGTTAGGGGAGTCGCTGTAAACGAATCATTGTTGGACGGCAGCATACGCCAAAAGGGCGTGGCAACTGACTATTGACTACTATAGAATCTGTGAGGTACCAGGGGAACAAGAGACGGAGAAGCATATACTATGCTACTGTCCGGCACACATACGCTACAGAGCGAACTGTATGGAAGATCATTACTACCGAATTGGGGAAATCTCTGGAATTGGAGTAATGAGACTAATGAGCATTCATCAAGAAAGTATAGAGTACTCTTGGTATCATCACACAGAAGTAACCTTTTCATTTATGGGTTGTCGTACATTGTGGTACCCCTAAGGACCAACAGGCGAGGTCTTTATGACCGGCCATTTTAACTGGCCAACATATCGGCCATTTTTGGAAACAATATCCTCACTCAAGTGACGTGATTTTTTAATTAAGCATGCAGAAATATTTGTCAATTCGTTTTACAACTTGTGTAAGAAATACATAAAAGTAATTTACTAATTTTATTTATATCTCTTAAGATGCTTTCCATAGAGAAATCGAAATATTAGAAAAAATAAACTTTTTATTTTATTCTTGTTGACGTTAAGCTTGGAGAAGTTTGTTTTAATAGAACACACACAAAAAAATACACAATGTAAAACCAGCGAAAACCAGGTTGATTTTAAATTTTTCGTTAATTATTTTGCTTCATAGTCGTTTCGTGTTAAATAAACATGACTTTAGGATAACTTGCAAACAACAGCAGCACATGTCAATACAACATGCGAGTCTTATTAAATAAAAGTGTACCCACATTAAAATAATATGATGAATCTTGTTGAATTAAAATTATTTCAGTTTGAAACAACATAAATTACATATTGAATGAATATCTATTCAGCATGAAATTTATTTAATATGTAAGTAATTATAATGTTGAGTTAATGTGATTCAATAAATGATCTAACACGATTATCATATTAAAATAACACTAAATGTTTGTTAGTTTAAAGTGATGCCCTTAATTAAATAACCCTTAAAATATTTAATAAAAATAATTGCTATTATGTATTAACTTTTTTTAATATTTATTTTATTTACATACATACAATTGGTGCTAACGCCAAATCATCAGTAGACCTTACAGAATATTTTTGAAACGTGTTAACCCTCTTATCTTATACGAAAATATAAAAAACCAATGAAAATTTCTTATACTTTTCTAATTTTTGAAATTATCATTGAAATTTGTTAAATACTTATTAGCAATATTGATATAAAATGTAAAAATGTTGTCTTTACACTACTCAATATTGATTTTATCAAATTCAAACTTAACTTAACGTAATATTTTTTTTATTTTACTACGAGGCTGAGTTGTGTAAATTCAACATTGCACAATATTGTTTTAACTACGAAAAATGTTCAATATAATATTTGTTAGTGCAAATTTAAAGTTTTAAACATTGAATCAATATGAATATATGTCAGCTTTCAACAGTCATTATTTTTGTAAAAAAATACATGACATGAAATCTACCTTGTTTAATTTTGGTTTAACATTGATGTTTTTTCCTGTGCGTACAAGTATCTTTTTTTACACACTTCTTAAGATGCGACTATTTTTCCATTGAGGTGTAAGTAAATTTAAAAATTTAAATACTTTTCTGAACGAAAAGAAGATTTTTGTGCTATAACTTTATGAGAGCCTTGATCTACCAAGCAGAAGCTATTGCAAAATTATCTCACAATGAAACACCCTTTATTAGAGAAAATAGTAAATAATAATTTGAAGTTACTGCAACAACTGCCACTAGTTACTTAATTTTGTAAAACAAACAAATAAGAGAGAAAACGAGACAAGACTGGCATATTTAGAAAACATTTTTAAAAGTTTGTGCTTTTGTATGCACTTGGCTGAGTATGCGTGTTTTTGTGTGTTACACGTATACAAGTATAAGTGAATAAACTATAAAGTATGTCAGCAGACTTTTAAGTATATATTTTTCTCTGAAGAGCAGGAAATTTGTAAATTAAAATGCACATAATCGTTAAAATAGAGTTACAGTTTTAAGAAAACGTAAAATCTTATTTGTTGCACATTTCTCTATCGTTGATGAAGAAAATATTATGAAATATTGCAGTGACTTTTGTTAAGACAAGTTTTCTTTGAAATTTTAATAAAACATCGTTTAAAATTGAGATAGCGAAATAAACATGTTTCGGGGAATTTTTAATGCCAAGCAAAATCTAATGAGAAAAATGGACCCCCGTTTATCTAAATACGAAATAAAAAAATTAACAACTCAGGCGGTTATTGCATAAGAAAGATTTCAATGTTTTACTTTCTTTAGTAAACTGATAATGTAGAAAGGGCAGATGGTGAAAGTGAGAAAGCTTAATTAACTCTTTAATAACTCTGATATTACGCGTTTTGTTAAATTTTAATAGCAGCTTTGCTCTCAAGGAGGCGCATTAATTAATTTAAGCTGTGTACTATTTTTATATTAATTATTTTCCTTCGGAGACGATTTCGCTACAATACAGATGAAGGAGACTGCTGTGATGTACACCGGCATACAACAGTATCAATTATTGCGGGTACTTTTCAGTGACCAGTGCTACGACTTTGTCACTTAAATAGTTCAACAACTTTCAAATACAATTGCACAATAATGCAACCCTGCAGACAATACAACTGAACCAAATACGCATTCAAAGTATAATCCCTAAAAGGCTAGGACTAGTCCAAACGTAACTCAAATGTATGTGGAAACATGGTCTTTTTAACATTACGATGTCCTAGGGCTGGACGATATGGTCCACCCAAAAACTACTCCATGTCATTAAAAATGAACCACGTACAACTAGTTCGTTCGGCACGAGTACTATCGTGAAAGCATGAACAATTGTCGTACGACAATAAGCACTTTTTTCAAAATGACATGGTCCATGACTGCATTACATAGGACCTCGTTTCAGATATAATGAGCCTTGTATTCCAATATTAACTGCAGGAAAGTCTCGAGTGTCGTACGCACTTAAAGAAACTGAAATTTTACTAAATTTAGGTAAAAGTTTGCGAATAACTATTCGTGGTATTAGAAAATGTAGTTATTGTTAATGTTTTAGAAAAAAGAAAAGTTATCTGACTTTTTTGAGACATATTAAAGTTTTTACTCCAGATTTTAAAGATTTTGTTCAAAATGGAATTTTTTTTTCTAATTTTTTAAAAATTTTCGTTCTATTCCGTTTTGATTTTAATTTAGAGCTCGTTTCAGTTACGCCCCACTGTTTCATTAATCCACAGATTTTTGACGATTCTGTAACTCCGTTTTTTGTGGTCTCCTGAGGACGATGTATTTTCCAGGATTATTGCTTGCAGTGGTTCAGTTTAATATTCATGCTGTTAACACGACATTCGCTCAACATCTTACAGAAACGTGGCCCCATAAGCAAAGCAAGGAAAACCTTCCAAAAATTTATTATATATTATATTGGAATATAAAATTTTAAAATAACCAAAAATTATGTTTTTGTTTTGGAATTACACATTCGTTTCATACAAATCTTCAATTAACCAATATTTATATATTCAAGTATTATCGTATGTTACAACAACTACATTTTACAGGAGAGCGTATTATTATTACTTTTATTACAATTATATACCAAAAAACTGTTACATACGATAAAATGTGCACTGTGTTATCTTCATAAGTATTATATTTATCGCTATAATATTTTGTCAACAAAAGAATTAATGGATTTAGAACCAATTCGCATAAAAAAGTCGATTTAGAAAAATTGTAACATACAATAATTTCGCGCGCAGGCGTCGATATGAACATTCGTGTTGCATATTCAGAAACTGATTATTTATAAAAGAAAAATTTATTGTTCTTCTGCATCTCGCGTAGCATGTGTTTCATACACGAACCGACTACAAATAAATTTGCACACATGTAAATATTTCATAAATATTTAAATTATTAACACGACTTGCCGTTTTTTTCACACTCAGAGCGTTTAAAAATTTGAAAGATAAAATAACTTTTTTACCGCTACGTATACGTTATCTAGAAGGTGATACAATATTAATCATACGCTCCTGCGAACAATTAATTTGTTTACTAATTATCAGAAAACAAAAGCATACTTAAGGGGACTCGTCTATCACTGTTGGGACGTATACTTTATAACTAATTTGAAATGCACTTTCAAATTAAAATTTGTAAATAAAATATCTCAACAAAAATCAATAAAACCAAATTGAAAATATTTATGAAATAAAATAAATTTATGAAAAAATAGTTAAGATATAAAAACGATAATTATGACTTGTCAAATGCTTCATTGACAGTAGGCGGTCACAAATTGCAATCTTTAGGAAGGAAAACTCAAAACACCAAGATCGCTTAAAATACAAACAGTGACTTCAAGAATTTAAAGCAAAATAAGAAATGGTAGTGCAGAGTATATAGAAATTCACATCGCTTTATTTTCACAAATATATTTAATTCAAACATAAATGTTTATGTATGAAAATTTGTTACCAAAATTATTTTTAATTGCCTGTGTAACTATGTTTTGCATAAAAAATTATGAAACTTTTTTATGATGAATAAATAATTAATTTTAAGCTGTTTATTAACACTAAAGATTGTGTTGTCTTTACAGCGTGTGGGCTTTATAACGTTGGCAACAGGCATGTCGATCTCACTTGTGTTTGGTTTCATATTCGGCTTAATATTGGGCACCACAGAAATGCCTTGGGGTAGTGGAGATTGGCCAACTGAAGAAATGAGAGGAAGGTAAGTAAAAGAAGTATTTTAGTATTGTTTAAATTAATTTGCAAGCAAACAAAGGATTTCTTATTTAAATAAATAATTTAAATTCATATGATTTACAAAACTGTTCTTTGCTATTATTATTTTTAAATAAAAGTTATTATATCACTATTGAGCTTGTTAATTCAAATTAATTCTTTTAAAAATGGATTAAAGGAAATTTAAATATTTTAACAACCAAATTTGCCAGTTCTTGCTTTTATTTTTAACTGATACCAGCTAAAAAGTGTCATGGACACCGAAATGCCGATGAAGCATTAAGGCGCTCAAAAATCGATTTTAATCCGTGCTATGGCTGTTTGCTGTCAGAGTAATTACCATTTCCAGTAATCCCTTCTGAATAAATATATTGTATATTAAATAAATGCAAACTGGGGACAATTTAAGGCGTTCGATTTGATGGATATTTCAATGGAAATTAAACTGGAATTTCTTCAATACGGTGATTGTGTTCCAAATTAGCATTTTCCTTACACAAAAAACTAAAACTTATAACAATTAAAAATATTTCTATTTAAAAACCAAACCAAGAAAAAAGGTTAACTAACTAAAGTCTGAATTTTAAAAATTTTTTGCAATAAAATTAGTTAAATTTATTATCAACAAATTCTGCTTGAATTCTTTTGACAAAATTTACTTTTGTTTGAGTTAAAAATCACACTAAATTTTTACCTGAATTTATTAATGTAAATATTCTACAACAAATAACAATTGTTTGCAAAAACAATAATTATAATAAAAATAATAATAATCGTGGCTTACATGACATGTGTTCATACACAATTATGTTAAAATAATAGTTTGCGAATAAAAACCCGCAGATAAAAATCGATTATTACAGAAAACTAAAAATAAATGAAAATTGTTAACACAGTGAAAGTTTTACTAATGGACCGTTTCTATAGATCGACGATTTCTGTATTTTATTTTAGAAATTTTCTCTTAAACGGATATCTCTTGTAAAAGGACAAAACAGCTTTTTAAAGCCCTTGTCCGCGTACCGGAGCTTTCAAGGTGTTTGTATGCATGTAATTGCTTGCACATATACACTCACATAACACTTACACATATACATACATAAAAATTCTTTACAAATACAAATTTATGCTGGACTTTTGTTCTACATAATTGTATTAAGCTGCAAATTTTACAAAGCTCGAATATTCGTACAAAAAAGAATTCATAATTTACAACTCAAATATATAATTCATACTAAACTGCGCAGAAATGATTATTTTTTAAACAAAAACAAAAACGCTTAAACCTAGTTTTCTTCAAATTAGAAAACAAAAGCTCTACTCAATATACCAATCGTTTTAAAGTTTTCTACAGCACCAAACCTGTTGTTTTAATGAACAACCCAATACAAGGTATCTAATTTTGTAAAATAAGTCGTTTCTAAACGCTTAGAATTTGTATTGGAAAAACTTAAATTGAATATTAAATTTTTGAGTTTTTAGAAACGTTTCGCTTTTGATAACAAGCAAGTAATTATTTGCCTCTTTCTTTAATACTCGTATGTATTTAATTTAAAATAACAAGATAAACAAATGCCACTCAATGCTTTCTACTCTCTAAAAAACTGTGACATATTTTAATAACAAAATTATTAATGTGCTGTTCATAGAATTCAAGCAATCGAATTTAGTGAACAACTCGAATAACTGAGTGGTTTTCATACATATTTTCTACTCAAGTCGATTGCTTCAATTCTTTAAACAGCACATACAGCTTTTGTTTGTATATTAGAAAACATTTTAATTTCATTTCCATAGAAATAGTCAAACACTCTCCATGGTTGTTGCATGCAGTTTATATTTTTTTATACTTTTATAAAATAAAAATGTCATTTCTTTTGCGAAACATTAAAAACACTCCTTTTCATAAAAACTTATTAAGAAATATATTGAGTACGAGTAAGTTGTAATAAAATCACTTTTGACCATAAATAATTGGTTTGATTTTTAAAAGCATAAACGAAAAAGTAATTAAAATCGTTTATAAAAAATATGTTAAGCCCGCCAAAGCACCTGTGGGAATGTGAGATAAAGAAGTGCAACACAAACATAAAATATCAAAAGACATGGCTGCTAGAATAAATTATTTAACTGACAGTTTTAATAATTATTTCCCCAATTGTTTACCTTCGGGAAGAAAACACAAATAAAGTTATTTGAATTCGACAACTGCTTGAATATAAAGAATAAATACAGAAAACTTTTTTTAATTCAGTTTTTTTTTATATACAAGGGGCAAAAATGCAATTTTTGTTTGATAATGTTTTCTTTTTTAATTTAATCTTGTTTTAATTCAATATTCTTCAGACGGCGATTGTCCGAGTTTTTTTTTTCTCTAAGAAATTTTTGAAAGTCACTAAATTCTCATCCAACTAAAAGCTTTTTTAACGCAGCTATTTTCTTGTTTTTTTTTAACATGAAAAGTTCCTGAGAGATAAATCTGACGGTGACAACTTCTAGTATGAAAAATTTTATGCAGCTCTAAAGTTTTACAAATAAGCAAATTTTTAGTTTTTTGCAAATCTCGTTAAGATATCATTTTTAATAGGCTAATAAATTGAGGATTTTTCGCTGACACAAATTGCCCGTAAATGTGCTCGTATTGCAAGAGCCGCAAATGGAATTCGTGTAATCACTGCCCAACCACAGATGCGTTTATTGTGCAATGGTTTATCACAAAATATTTTAAAAGTACGTAATGCCAACGTACAAATACGTTGCTATTGAAGTTATTAATGCCAAGGAAGATGAATTTGGTTTTGAAAGTCCAGAATCAGATGCCGAAAAACTATTAAGACCAGCCGATATTATTAAATATGTCGCTGATAAAGAAGACGTTTGCGAATAAATGTATTTTGGGAAAAAACATTAAGTTAAGTTCTTTGTTCGATTCCAACACTTTTGATTTAAATAAAGAAAAAGAAATGCATAAACTCAGATTTAAACATTAGCCAAACAAATTCTTTCAATATAAACAAAATTTAAGTTCGACTAATTACTTACAAATATTAGTTGTCATTTTTTGTTTAATATTTTTCCGTATTGTAATTTGCAATTTTCACAAAATTTTAGAAATACTTAATTTGTTTTAAAATTTTACTCTCTTTATAAATTGATTTGCATTTTTAGTTTAATATTATTTTCTTTCTATATATATAGTTTTATAAAGTTATGTATCCTGTATGATATTCTAGTAAAAATTTAGCAATTTTTTAAGGCAGAGAAGCAAAGCTTCCGCTTACAAAAATGCATGAAAACTACTAATTTTCCCACTACAACTCACTACAACTTAAAAGAAATCTCGATTTTCTGATTGGCATTTTATTTGAATACAATTTTATTCCTAAAATCGACAATCTGAAACAGAAGTCCTACAAAAGAGTTTCCTTTCGTTAGCTGCCTCGAAAAAACAAAAAAAAAACTTTTTTATTGGGATATTACTTTGTGCTTTCAATGTTAAAATTTTTATTTTTATTTAAAAATGATAAATAATCTTAATTTTCAATATTAGAAAATGAAACAAGTAATTAAGATAGATTGAAATTGAAATTAAAAAAATCTTTTGTTCAGCGAAATAACTAAACTCATAATGAGAAGAAGTCATTAGTCAAATAGACGAATAAAATTGCTATAAAAGAGAATAAAAAAAATAAACATTTAAATAATCCTTAACGAGACGGGCAAGGATGCAGGACACACAATATTTTCTCAAAAATATTGAAGTCATACATGCACACCATGACATTGAGCAGCTGGTATAAATTACAATTTTATGTTTTCTTTTCAATAACTTCGAAAAGAATAGACGTTAATTTTCGGGAAGGAGAGGGAGTTTCATAATAACATACTTTCTGAAAGTTATACAAGTTTACATAAATAAGATATGAAAATTCTGGCATTTGTAACCACCAGTCGAGCCCTTGCAAGACCAGATTTATGTGCTGTTCATAAAATCCAAGCAATCCACTTGAGTTGAAAATATGTATAGCAACCACTCGAATAACTGAATGGTTTTCATACAATTGTTCAACCAATTCGATTGCTTGGATCCTTTGAACAACACATTATCTTTTTTCTTGTCTTTTAGTCCTGAAATTTACGTTTTAGCTTTTGTGGCGTTTTTTAGCATTTTTTATATTAAATTTATTCTCAAAAAGAATAAATTTTTATTCTCTACTGAACCCAAAACATCATCTTGAAACATTAAATGTACAACCGGAAGTACATTGAAGACAAAACAACATTGATTGAAATGCAATGGCGAAAGCTTTTAAGTTAGAAATGTTCAAATGTTTAGTCAACGGTTGAGTTCTGGGTGGAGAGTGCGACAATTTAAGAATGCACTGTAAGAATTTGATTTGCTTAATCTAGTATTTATCTATTTATAGGATCTTCCAATAAGAGGTTTCATTTTGATACGTAAAGAAAAGAGTATTTAATTGTAAATAGACGGGTAAACCACTCATAATGGAAAACAATATCAGCCAAATGACCCCAATGGCTACGTTTGCAAAACCATATCCTTATTATTAAAGTTTTCATCACCAATTTGCACATTTGCTACTGAATGTACTCGATCTATCTTTGAGGTCTTGAATCGATTGATATCTTTTAAGTAGCTCCAAGTAAAAAAAGTCTGAAGACTTAAATCACAAGATCTCGGTGGACAATTTTAAGCGCATCTTCGAGAAATCACACGGATAGGAAACTTTACATTTAAAAGAGTGGTGGTATAGTTAATAGTATGGCACATAGCGCCGGCTTGTTGAAAATAAACAACGTCACATTAATAACTTTATTAAAAAAATGTTGTTTATTCTCGTTTGTGGAATGCTTAATTTTAAAGATCAATAAGAAATGGACAAACCTGGGATTTTCTCAACACAACAGCAATATTTTCAATTGAGCGACGTAAAGAAGTTTAATTTTACACATCGGTGACTTGTTCCAACTGCTCTAATTTTTTCACCAGCTTCACAATTACAAAACGAGAAAAGGCTTCACGATGTTGCAAAAATGTTTAGTTTTGCGAACTGTAACCGCGAAATTTTCACCATATTTTTTAGTGAATTTTAATACTTTTAATGTAGTTGACTCATAACAACTGGTAAAATGGCGGGCTATTGAAAATGAAATCGTTCTAGAATTAAAATGCTTAATTTTTTTATACATTCAATGCTTTTTATAAAGGTTACAGAAATGTTGCCATAATTTACTTATTTCTTTTGATTTAATAAAATTACTACTTTCTTGATATTAATAGTTCCGATTCTACTGGTGATGACGAAATTATGATGCCTTTTCGACATTGCATAAATAATCAATGCACATAAAAGTATATAATATATTAAATTAAATTTTTACTTTCTATATTTTTTTCTTGTTTTCAGACAGATATAATACTTGAATATATTTAACTAATTATGCAATAATTATTAAAGAACGCAAATATTCTCTTATAGTTTTGATCTAATACTGAATGGAACTGAAAAGAAATGCCTAATTATCACGGCAAGTTTAAATATGCACAAAAATTATTAAAAAATGCATGCAAATATTCCCAAAAAATCTTTAAAATATGCACAAAAATATGCACCCGAAAAAACACTGACTAATAATTTTTAATCTGGCTTATTTACACAAATGTTTATTACAAAGTGTAATCAGATGTTTTCTCAAGTTTTGAAATTGAAAAGATCTTCGATTGTCGCACAAAACGGTCAACTATATTACAAGTATACGTTCAACATCTTGCTCAACGTTTGAAGGCCAACATTTCGATTAAATACTTTGTAAAGCTTTTCAATAAATATTTGATTCTTAATATTCTGAAGTTTTTCTTTTACGTCTTCTATGACGGTTAAACTTTCATGTAAAGAAAGTTCTTTGGTTTTACTGTGGCAAATACATTCATAAATTAAGCTTTTGCTTTTGCCTCATCATCACAGTGCTCACTTAAAACGCTGCTTATTTCTATAAAGTTGTTAACCGAAATCCCCATCAAGTGGGTGGTACAGGGCTTTTTGGGGGGATTGATCATACTTGGGTGCATCGAATGCACGAGAGGGCGTCTGGAAATCAATTAAGACAATAAGTTTATTTGGCAAAATACAACATATTATACATGAATGTAGTTCTACCATAAAAAAAACGATTTTTTTTCATTTTGCAACAAGTGAGTTAACATTGGAAAATATAAGCGAAAAAATCTGAAATTCTATGCAAGCCATAAGCCAGACATGTAGCATGCAACATTTTCGGGTTGAAAATTTTGTAGTGATCGAATTTCGGAGACTATATATGGAGATGCGTCAGATACCACAAGTAATTTTTGTTAAAAATAGTTACCGTCCTTCGTAATATGCAATTTTATGCAAAATGCTTTTTTTGGGAAAAATTTGAAAAATATGCA
Source organism: Gymnocheta viridis (assembly GCA_956483585.1). NCBI lineage: Eukaryota > Metazoa > Arthropoda > Insecta > Diptera > Tachinidae > Gymnocheta > Gymnocheta viridis. Next base: position 4,055,076 of record OY101444.1, read on the forward strand.
AATGCATATTTTGCATGCAAGCACCATAAAAAAACTTGCCCTGCAGATTATTATGTTTAGTATTGGACTTGTACGAATTTAAAAATATGTGGACTATTAATCGTTTTTTATTTTTTGTTTATGTAGTTGGAAGTGCATTTCTGTGAATAACTTTTAACATGTTTTATAAATAATAAAAAAAGACGATTTATTATATATATAAAGCTTTTTTAGCTTTTATTTTTGGGACGATTTCGCCTGTATTTCCTCCAGCTCCTGGCGATTCTCGTAACCACCAAGTAATTCTATTAAATAGTTACCTATTCTAACAAGTGATAGAAATGTAAAAAGGAAGCGTTGCGGCCTCCAAAAATAGCATATTTTTCCATACTGATGTTGTGTTATCAAAATGAATCAGCTATATTGCTGTAAAAATTTTGTTTTGATAAACTAATTTGAACTATTCATAAATTGTTGATGTGAATTTACGAACTACAGCCTGATTTGATAACTATAAACTTTCCTTTATTAAAAATATACCTTTCATGACTTGCAGAGAATTAAAAAAGATTAGATTTCAAAGTTATTCAGAACTATTTTTTTCTAGTTGAGAGACTATAATACAAAAATTAATATAGTTGGCTTTACAACAGCTCAAAAAGAGATTAGTAATTTTTTCGAATATATTATTTTGTTAAAAAATATTGTGTTTTTCCTGCTAAGACTTTTTACAATCTCAAAGCAATAGCAAAAATACATTTTCTCTGACCCATCAGTACATCTCACTCCTGCTGTTTTATCGTACACCACAATATTTCGAATATTAAAAAATTTTAAATATTCAAAGCAAAACATAAACAAAAATCTAGATCCTTTGCAGCCTTTTTTGTTTGCTTTGTTGTCTTTATGCGTTTTGTGTCTGCCAGTAAAGTAAGATGTGCCGAGCCGCCTGCCAAAGTCAGTTTTTTTTTCATTTTGCTTGCAACAGCCAGCATTTTTTTTTATACAAGCTGCATAAAACACTAGCACTAAGTTATTTTAGCACTGGATAGCAACATTTATGGTAAATATGTTTGTCGTTGCAGTGGCTGCTGCATGTTGATGACATGTGCACTTATATGGTCACAGTTTCCATTAAATAAAAGCTCAATATATGCTGCTGGCATTTTGTTTAAAGAAAAAATTTATGCGAACGTACATAAAGCTCTCTTAAAGTTGACCCAGCTTTTTGGCTGGGTTTTATTTTAAGGCCTTCACTTATGCTTTCATAAACACACAGGCACTAAAGTCGATAATATTTTTGTTTTGCCTCGTAGTTCTGCTGGCAACTGTTACAGCAGGAAGAAATTTTCGGATTTAGCAGTGTGATATTTAACTGATAAGCAGCGATCGATCTCATGAACGGCATAAAAGCAAACAATGAAATATAATAAACTGGCGCTGCAATGCTAATACAAAACCAGTTAACCACTCTCAACTTGTAGTAGGGGTCACGTTTCTATTGCGGGGCAATCTATGACAGATTCTGCAAATGCATCAACAACTTTTATAATAAATTTTAAAATAGTGAGGTTATAGAATTAACACAATTGCGCTAAGGCACACATGAGTTAGTTCCGCTTACTATTTTCTATCAGAACTACATGGAAAGGACAATAACAGGCCTGTAATATAATTCTTGATTTTTGTGCAAGTGATTTAATTTTTGTTGTTGCTTTTTGGTACTTTCAACAATTTGACAGCAATATTTCTCTCTTGACCCCTTGAAGTCTTTAGAAAGCAAATCCATTAGTTTTGTGTGTCTGACACTTTCAATATTCAACTATGGCCGTTTAAAGTTGCTATTGTTTTCCAATTTGTTCTTGGAAATTGTGCATTATTTGTGCTCTTCCGCAGAAAATGTCACAAACAAACTTGTAAAGTTATGTGTATTGAAATAATTATCAATTAACAATAACAAAGAGTTTTAGCAAACAAAAATTAGGCTTTCCACGAAATTTAATCTTAAATTTTTTTATTTTTTTTTTATAAAAATATAAAATTGTAAGTGGAAATTAAATTCAAACCTCTTTTGTAGAACACATTAAAATTTCTGCTGAAAATTAAGATTTAAAAAGATATATATTGTTTTTTTTTTTTGTTCACAATGATCTACAGAGGATCTTTACAGGTCTCCAATTGGAGGTGCTACAGGCAACACTGCCCTTCCTAATCTATTTTAGTACAAAGTTCAAATACAAAAGTGAACATGTAATACACTATTTAATTTTAAGTGAAATAGTGCAATCTCTGTAATGCCAGACTAACGCTTTAGAAGAAAATTACAGTTTAATAAGTACAACATTGATTAAAATAATAAAAATTCAAATTTTTGGTACACAAAATTTAAATTTATGTGAAATTGAACAAATTTCAATTTCAGCACATAACAAGATTTCTTTTTAAATACAATCAATCGGGAAGGAACTGAAAAATTATTTGCATTTCTTTAAATTGATATAAAAATTTTACAAATTAATAGAAAAGTCACTTAAAACCACTTTCAGTAAATGTTTAAAACGTTGATGTTAATTTACAATTAAAACTACAATTTATGATTCAATGAACACAATTAAATTGAAATTTTAGTTAAAATTTTAGACTCAGTAGAAAGTTGCAATTTCAGTGCACATTTTATTTGTTAATACATAATTTAATTTTTAAGGCAAAATTTTTATATCAGTAGAAAATAAAAGTTTTAGTATGTAATTTAAATTTAAATAACAAATTTTTAGTTTGATGCAAGATTTTCATTATGTGGCATTTAAATCAGACCAAAATCTAGTAGATTTCAATTGAAATCTCTATCAAAATCTATACCGTTTACACCGGGTTATTCGTGACATTATTCAAGATTTCGTAGCCATGCCAAAAACAGTTGATTGAAATTTTGCCAAACTTCATACGAAAATCATCATTCAAATGAGAAACAGCTGGCGAGCAATCCCTTCAAAGAATTATTATTGAGCAGCGTAGTATTTTTCAGTACAATTTAGGAAAAGCCATAGTTAAATACGAGATGTTGTCAGAATCTAGTACCGAAGTAGATTTTGATTTTGTATGTCCCGGTCAATACTTGCAATTTTTGTTGTAGCAATTCTTGAATACGTGGGCGAGTGTTGAAATAGAAGTATACACATCTTGTATTCCTCTCTCACTCTTTCTAACTAAAAAATAAAAAGTTGCTGCAACAAAAATTGCAAGTTTGGACCGGGACTCTGGAAAATCTAGTCAAAATCAACAAGATTTTGCTCGAAATCTCATAAGTACTAGATTTTTGTCTGGTGTAAATGCCACATTAAACACATTAATTTAGTTTTAGTGAAAATTTAGCAAGCAATTTAAATTTTATTATAAAATGTAAAGCTGAGTAAAAACTAAAATTTTTGCGCAGAATTTATTAAAACTTTTATGTCAAATAAATTGATTAGCAGCATGATTTTAGAAAATGATAGCCAAATTGTGAGTGAGATTAAATATTGGAAACAACAATGAAAAACGAATATCTATTTTTGTTTTAAAACTGAATTCCTACTCATTTCTCATTCATTCAATTCATTCATTGAATTTTACTCATTTTCTAAAAACAAACAAAAAATAAATGAAATAAGTTTGGAAGTCGAGTGCAAGCCAACTCTATTGGAGTAAGCAGAACCTAAAAGAATTTAACTTAAACTCAAATTAACAACTTAATAGAAATTTCAGTTTTCATGCAACATTTTTATAAAGTACACTTCAAATCGAAATAAAATTATTCAATACTGCAGCTAAAATCTAATAAAGTTGCACAATTTAAGGGCCTAAATTTGAGTTATTTTTAGCTCAAGTTTAGTATTAATTTTACAGCGCTAAATTAAGGTTTTGGCACCAAACAGACGATACAACATTTATTTTTTACATTTACTAAAAATGAAAAGTTAAACAAACAAAAACATTCAATTAATACATTGTAAATTTAATTATAATTAAAACAAAAACTTTTAGTTTTTTCCTAAGTTTCATTTGAAAATAATTGTTATATTGTTTGCTTTAATAAAAAAAATAAAAAAACAAACACAGGCGAGAAATCTAATTAGTAATTAAGCATGTCATTCATTAATAACAGAATAAATAGAAAAGAAGATTATTCCATAAAAACAAATATCTTACAATTAATTTTATTTAATTACCCGTATCCAAAGTTCTAGTGCACCAAATAAAAGTAACAAACTACAAATCACTACTAATGGCTTCAAAAACAAATATCCTTTCCCATCCTTTTTCTAAAATGTTTTACTTTTTATACACTATTAACCTTTTCATTAACAAAAGAGGGGAAGTATATTTAAATTTTAAAGCTAAACTATACATTTTATTGATCTCACACATTTAAACAGACATTAATATTTGGCTCGAACTAAACTACTATTTTCCGGAGCTGTTTATTTTCAGTAATTATTAAATTACAACTAAATAACTCTTAATAATGTCTATGTTGCATAACAAATCGAAGTAATTTCCACAAACTTATTGCCGCATGAAAGCAAATTAAATATTACCAAGCAGTTAAGGATTTGTAACGAAGACACTTTAGTTGGGGGAAAGAGAGACAGACAGGGATTTTGTTCGAAGAGATTAGACTTTTCAAGTATTAAAGCTTCAAATATTTTATGTCAATTGTTGCAATAACCCAGCACATGTTTGTAAAGAGCAGAGACAAAAGAAATCCTTTCAATTTTCAGTTGTAAATTACTACAAAGCGAAGAATATTAAAGGATAAAAGAGAGATATATTTTATTTAGAAAAACTTTAAATTAAGAGCAATTTTAAATTAGTTAATAAAAGTGAAATTTATGACGAAACCATAATTTAAGTCATAAAAATTAAAGAAAAAAATTAATTAAAACTTAAGTAGAAAATTCAATTTAAAATACTGAAGTATAATTTTGAAACAAAATTAGTATTTTAGTACAAAATTAAAATTTTTGTACAAATTTAAATTTTAGTCCAACAATTTTTTTACAAAAATAAAATTTTAGAACAAAATTAAAAGTTTAGTGCACAATTGAAATTTGATTATAAAACTTTAATTTCACTTCAATATAAAATTTCGAAATGGTAATAAATCGTTTTATTTTTATTTTGCTGCAATAATGAGAAATTTTAAAACAAAGCTAATTTTTTTTAAATGTCTCCGCTTCGGTAAAATAAAATTGAAGCTAAATTTAATTTTTTTCTTTAACTTTAATTGGAGGAATAATTGAAATATTTAATTTACTAAGTTACATAAAGAGTTAAAATTTTAGTACTTAATTTTAATTAAAGCAATAAATTTAACTAGTAGATTTGAAAGTGCAAGAAATTTAAGCAAAACCAACATTTAATTAAAAATATTTAAAGCAAAATTTTCTTAGTCCTTTAAGATACCAAATTTTTATTATTATTACAACATCCTTAATAACAGTTGGCATTTTGCTGCTTACAAAAAAATCCAACAGCATTCATCAAACAACATGTAACAGAAACTCAGTACTAGAACAAATTTTCAAAATAATTAAATTATTAATCCTTTAAAACATCTGTTTATATTTCATCTTTATCTACAACATCTGCTGGCTCAAATTAATTTAATCAATTACAACGACTCGAGTTAATTAAAAAAAAATGAATATGGAAATTTTGCTAAACTGTTGAAAATGTCTTTCAAGGAAAAAACTTAACTACAAGTCAAATTGTGTTTTAATAGTCATACGAATTTAGAAAAAAAAAAACACAATAAGAGTAAATTTTCTTTATTATTCAGCATTTAATGTTGAACATTTTATAGATTTGACAGTTTTGACAGAAAATATGAAGACACTGTCTCCCTTTAAATGTATAAAATGAAGATTTTGCTATCATCAGCTGCACAATGACAGATTAAAAACATGACGAGTGAAAACGTTTTCTTCCTTCTAATCGTTACCACCAATTTTCACATTCACCTTTTGCAATGCAAAGGGTTGTTAAATATTGAAAATTAAAGTTGCAAAAAGTAGTTTTTTTTGCGAAAAATTGCGTACAAGATGTTAAGGAGCAAATAAGGATTTGAACGCACATCTAAACGGTAGAACGCCCACAGCATTAACAGGCAGAGATGGAAATCACACTTTTTTGTGTGATTAATTGTTTGAATTGTTTGAATACATTTTTCAGTTTTCTTATTTTGTCGTTTAATTTTAACGAATACGAGAGATGTTATGCCGATAACCTTCCATCCGGGTTGGTTTAATTTTTTTAAATTTTATTTCTATTAAAAAAATAATATTTTGTTTCTGTGTAATTTAAAAACTAATGACTCAATCATTGACTGACTGATAGTTAAAAACATGCCACTTTAAGATTTTAGTGCGACCCATCGACAATGATTGTTTAAGAACTTCGCTTTGGAAATACTCAATTAGTTTTTAGTTGACAAACATTATTTCAAAATTAGAATTTTCCAAACCTGCTCAGTATGTTTGCAAAAAAAACAAAATAAAAAGTAAATTTCTATAAAAAAGTAAGAAAAAGCCGACAAGCAACCATAACAATAGTATGGTAGATGTTGATAACAAAACAACGACATTTGAAAAGGATTAAAATTGCTAAAAAAAAGCAAGAAAGAAAAAGTGACAACAAGACAAAAATAAGACCTGAAAGTCAGGAAATTCGTTGAGGAAAAATTGCGCAAAACTGGTGTAAGAGAACACCAGCATCTACAGCCCGGCCCAAAGGAAGAACTCATACATAAAAAACACTCATTCGTTTACACTTTCGTAAAACTTTACAGAAAAGAATAATGGAATGTGATGTGTTACATTAACTTAAAAGCCGCCGTGTTAGAGTTCGTTTGATTGTGTCAAGTAAGATTTAGGTTAAGGCATTAGTAAATCCCAAAAAGGATACATTTGTTATTAAATGTATGTCCTTCAAATTTATTTAAATTTAACATCAATCCCCTTTGGCTTATCTCTAAGCACACCCATGTTAATTTTGACAACGTTTTTCCCATATTTTGACATCAAACTGAATATCATATCCATCATATCTTTTCATAAATGATGACTTAATTGGAAAAAAATTTTAAATTTCCACAGATTTTGACACACAATGTTAAGGATTTGATAGTTGATAAACACACAGCCGCAAGAACAGAAACAGCTTAAGCTGTTTAAGCCACCAAATGTGGTTAAACAAACGAACTTAAAATTATTTGCTTTTCTTATATTCACATAATTTTAATTGTATTAATAAATTTTTTTTGTTATTGAAATTTATTAATCAAGATTGCCTCGATATCTTTTTTTTATCAATAATAATATCAATTATTGTTTCTATAGAGTTTTCAATTTCTTTTATAAAGAGACCACTATCACCTCTATAAAGAAACAACGGAAAAGTATAATTATATTTTTTTTACTTTAAGATTTTCTTTTTTAGAATTTTTAATGCAAAATTTTTTAATTACCTTAATTTCTATTTGCAACATGCCTTTTTCCCAAAACCAATATTTTACTTATTCAGCAACTTTGTTTGAATTAAAAATACATCGAAGTTGATTGGAGATCATAAGAAAACTTTTACCCAAAAATTCTTTTAAAAAATTTTAAAAGTTATTATTATGCCAAGCTTTTATTTTTGTTTAAATGAAAGTAAGCAAACTATAAGTTTAGGAAAAACATGTAGCAAATTTAAATTAATTTTTGTTAATTTTTTTACTCTTTTTCGTTACAGAGGCAATGCACGCTCCTTGTGGATGGGTATTTTGTGGGCTTTAACCTCAGGAACTGGTGTGGCGGTGGCCTTGTTGCAAGGTTCAGCTGGGCCGTTAATTGGTGTTGCAATATCGGCTTCTCTTTTGCCACCTGTGGTCAATTGTGTAAGTTTACTTTACTCCTTGTTTATTTTCTTAATTTGGTCATTTGCAAAAAAGTTAGTTAGGAATTGAAATTTTAAAACAAAAAAATTTAATGCCAAAAATTTAAAATTTAGCATAAATTTAGCATAAACTAAATTGCACGGACAATTTGTTCACAAACTCTTCCATTCAATCCATATTAAAATGCATGTTGCAATCATTTTAACATGAATTTTTGTTTTCTAACAACTTTAAATTTACTTGTTTCTATGCTGTTTGCTGTTTGCTCTTTTCTGGGTTCAACGCATAAAATGGCTTAATGTTTTCTACTCGTTACTGACATAAACTAATAATCTACAAAAAAAAACTTCTTGCAATAAATCTGTCAAAATATATTTTGTTTTTAATATTAAACATTAACTTTTTTGCATTCTCTTTTTTTACAAAAAGCAAATAAATGATAAACTTTTACAAAGTTGGTTGTGCTAAAGTCTAGTAAAAAGGATAAAATATTTAATGACTATAAAAAAGCAATATTTTTAAATAAAAGTCATTTAAAAGTAATTCAGGGCAGTTGTTTTATTATATCTGCTGCTGGTTTTTTGTCTTTTTTCGAAAAACATCAATAAAAATTATATTAAATTATTTGCTGCGAAATTAAAATTTATAAATTTTTGCTGTTGGGATTGCGCGATTGCAGGCTTGCGGGCTTTTTTAAATTGCCTGCGAACATAAAACAAAAATTAACTTTTAACTTATAAAGAATTAACACAGAAAAATGTCATCATTTATCACTTGAAATCATTGTGAGAAAAACATGAAGTCAAAATATTCTATTTCCTTTTTCTATTTCCACAAAAAAATATATGGTTTAAAAATTCGTAGTCATGAGCATGAGTGTTGTCAGGATCTATAAACTTTGAATATTATGCCAAATAAGAAAAAAATTTAAGGCGCATCATTTTGAAATAAACAACGTTTCTTGACGTTTGAAATTTTGATTAAAAAAAAAGAAGTTACAAATTTTATTCTTTTCAAAATGTTTCCTTTGACAAAATTTTAAAGGTTGCGTGCGGCACATAGAATCAGTGGTACATTATACATCGCGTATTTCAATTGACACATAAGTTGAAATAAGGGATTTCCGTCCCATTCCGTACGTCTCCGTCTGGCTGGACAACTTTTAACTTTAAATGTACATTAAGTAGTTTGACAACGATCAGTTCTTTTTTTGCTTTGGTTTTATTTGGCTTTTTGAGTTGTGTGATGGCAAAATTTAATTAAATAAAATTGAATAAAAATTATAATTAAAAGAATATGTGTACTTTAATCAAAATTTGTTGCAAAACCATGCGATGAAAAAAGTGCTGATTTAATATCCATCATCAAAGTACTCATTGTGTCAACCTCCTCCGCCGTTACATCAAATGTCAGGTGAAAAAATTAACATATGATGTGCGACAGATTCTATGTGCCTCGGCCTTAAGGCTTTTTTTAATTTTTTATTTTAATTCTATCATGAAAAAAATTAATCCTTAATTAACATTGATTCTCCTTCCAGTATTTTATGTATAAGTGAAATAATACACAGAAAAAAATCAAAATTCGCATATTCATTCATAAACTCATGTACAAATTTTACTGAAACAGAAAGAGGATAGTTTTAGTAGAAATAGTTCAATAAAAATTAACAAATGTTTTTGAAGATCTTTGAAAGAAGATATCGCAGCAATCTCGTTTAAAAAATTAATTAATTGTAATTATTTAATTGGAAAAAAATAAAGGGGGTGCCAAAATTAACGCAAGATTTTAATTAATTAGAAATCACTGTTTTTAGACTTTTCATTATTTTTGAAATAATGTTTAATAATGAAAACAACACGTTCTATCGTGTAAAGCTCCTAAACTTTCAGCTGTCACATTGTTTTCATTTTGGGGCACTCTTTATTTATGTTTTATCTTCACTAAGAGATTAATACCATTGAAAAATAGAAAAAATAAAAGTTATACAAAAATGCGTACAAATTTTAGTGGAGTTGAACTGCAGCATTGGAAATCAACACATAATTAATGGACAACGACGTAGCTCACAATTACTTAGCAATTACTTATTATTAATAATTTAAAAGTTATAAAAGTCAAATAAATATAAGTATAAAAAAATCAACTCAAAATAATTCAAACAAAAATAAAACGCAAAAAAATATAAAGCGTTACAACAGTTTGGACGTCTTTTTAGGCACTCTTGCTTCTTTTTTTTGCTTTTAAAGTTTTTTTCGGTCTCAAAATAATAGAGTAAGAGAAGAGTGTAAAAATTGGTCCAAATTAGCAAATTTTAAATAAAACAAAATATATATTCACAAAAAAGCAAAAATTGTCAACGTTGTGTACAAATAAATGAAGCGGCAACATTGGCCTCAATAAAAAGTAACATTAGCCGGACTGGGCTTTGAGCCAGTAGATTTGTTCGAGTGTGTGTGTGCGTTTTTTTTTGTTTAACTTTATTATGTATGTCTGTGTAAAATAGCCACAGCGTCGCACTCTATTACTTTCCATATAAAATAATGAAATGAAAAAAAGCAAGACTTTTACATAAAACAGTGGCGTTAAAAACACTTAATCATGGCAAATATGCTAAATTCTAGAGCAACAACCACAATAATTCATATAAACAAACACACTTACACATAAACACACATTCATAATAGAAGAGAGAAAAACGACATAAAAGAGGCCATGTTGTTTTTAATAAAAATGACACAATTCACAAATCTAGTGTGCTTTTTAGCATCTCAAATAAATCACTCCACAAAAGCCTAAACTGAAAGAAAAAGATAAAAAACAACTGAAAACATAACGAAAGCCCCCAAAAACAGCTACAAAAGTTCGTTTTTGTTGTGTCCTCTTAGCGTTAGCTCTTTCTCTGATAAACTTCCTTTTAGAGAAGTAAGCAAAATTTAATTTTAGAAAAGTAAACAGAATTTCCACTACATTTCTCTAACGTTCTCTAAATTTAAGAACGAAAATTCCCAAGACAAAACAAAACAAAAACCACATTTTGAAGAATATCTCCGCACCGAAATCTTCTATTCGTAAAGTAATACTACATATCGCCCATTTACTTCAATATGTCATAAATAAAAAAACTCGTTCTTCAATAAAATAGTTCAAAGTTTTCAATTTATTCAGACCTCAATATTCTTCTTTCAAGATTTGTATTTATTTTTTATATTTTTGTATAAATTTTTTACCCAAGATAGAAAATCACACGACGAATAATTCTGCTTTAAAATTATGCCTTTGGAGTTACAACGTTGTTTAACTAAACGAACGATATGTATTTGTAATTCATATTTAATAAGTATATTTCATATAAAATTCTTCCTTTTTGAATGTAATATACTTTTAAATGAAGACTTCAAAGTAAAGATAAAATGATTGTGTTCAGATTTAAAGAAAAAAATTGTGCATTATAAACCCACTACACTTAACTTATTTATTTAAAGCCTAAAAATATGGTTTCTTGTGTTGTTTTGCAAAATTTTTCGAATAAAAGCAATAACAAAATATGCATGACTAATGTTATTTGCGAAAGAGAATAATAACGAATTTATAATGAAGCACACTAAGCGAGAGACATTAAGGTCGCTCTTAAAAATAAAAGTAAAATATGTTGTAAAATATTTTGTTGAGAATACGTATTGGTTGACCTGCGTTATTCACTTGTAAAGTAATTTTGTTTCGGCTGAAGGTCATATAAAATTAATTAATAGACACGTGTGTATTGTATTAATTTTTGTAAATTTATTTCTTTTTTCTTTTCATCATCAGGGATAATTTATAAATTATAAAATAATAATTATAAAATAATTTATAAAATATCGCTGATGATGGTCAGTAAAGTTAAGCGAAATATCGGAAAGGAAAAATAAATAAATTTACAAAAATTATTACAATACACACGTCTGTCTTAATTAATTTTACACGACCTTAAGTCGAAACTAAACTAGTCTACAAATAAAATATATTTTGATTTCGCTCGAAAATTTATTAAAAAACAATTTTTTTTGTGTACTCCAGTTGTAACACTAAAGAATGAAGAGTACCGCGGACGTTCACCTATTTTGGGTCAAAATACATTTTCTCCCAATTTCTATTATTTATAACCAGGGCAACCAAAAATATGCTCTGAAAGATTGTTTAAGCGCACAAAAAATGTTAAATCGCGAAATATATGCTTTTCAAATATGGAAATATATACTCTATAAAAACCGCATAAAAATGCTAAATCAAAAAAATATATGCTTTTCAAATATGAAAAATATGCTCTAAAAATTTGTTTTTAATTTTTTTATATCCAAAGTTTTAGTAAAAACTAAATAACACAAAATTAACAAATGATTTTGGTATTTGTTGCATCAAATATTTGTTGTCTATTAATTTAGACATTTTTAATGAAAGCTGAAGTAATGAAAATAAAATCAATTAATCAAATCGAAAAAAATGCAACAAATACGAAATGATATGCTCTTAATTGCATACTCAAGATAAGTTATACTCTTAAAAGTAAAATATGGAAAAAATGCTGTTAAAGGCAAAATATGCAATTATAAGCTCCAATAAATTGATATCCAAAATTCTTATAAAGTTCTGAAATGGCTAAATAGCTGCGGAAACTGCTTTCACAGCGTTCAGAAAAAGAAATTGCTACAAAATATTTAATTGCCATGTCCATAATTTATGAAATATCAATTTCACAAACAAATGATCTGGAGAAAAGTTGTTGTTTATAAAATTTAAAGTATATTTTGCCTGCTAAATTTTTATCCACTCACATTTTACAAAATAAAATAAAAAAAATTTTAATGAAGCATACAAATCGTATGTCGTTTTCTTTTCTAGAAAAACTGCAGCATTTTTTACCCTTTGTATTGAAAATTTACAATATAATTATTTTTTTAAAGAGTGGTTATGTTATCAGGTTGCCAGTGAAGAAATATAAGAGAAAGAGTAACAGCCGACTTGGGTCCAAAGTCATTATGATGGCTTTGTGTTTCGTTCCTTTTTTTTAAAAGTGCGTTTATTAGAAATTTTTATATCATGACTTAGAGAGGAAAGTTTTTGTGTTAAGAAATTAACAAATTAAAACAAAATGTTTCCAGAGAAATTCTTGACGCATTTAACATAATAAAATCAAAATTCTTTAGCGAAACAATGAAACCATATTTAACAAAATAAAGCAGAATGTGTCGTGTGAAATCCTTGACTAAGAAAGTTTTTAAATTCTTACATTATTTTATCAAAGTTTACTTTGTGTCTCCTTCTGCTCATATTATAATTGAGGAGATTTTCTTGTTTCAAACCAATTTACTTTCTTTGCCGTTTGTATTTCAAGCGTTGTAAAGCCATTGCTTTTCCTTTTCTAGCTGCTGTTCAAATTTTTTGCTCTTTTCTCGCCAAAACTTTTCTGACTAGACCTTAAAATCATAAAACGCTTTAATATTCAACGACTGAACTGAATTTTGATTGTTTATTAAATTTTTTTTTATCAATATTCAGCAATCTTAAAAGAGAGAGTATGCAAAATATGAGGATAAAGACAAAGTTTCCCATATAACTAATACTCATTCTAATCACTCATACAGCTTGAAGACAACAAAAACACGTAATAAAATTTCAGCACATAAAAAAAACAAAACAACTGAAAGTCTGTTTGAATAATCATCAAGATAAGCAATAGGAAAAAATTTTATTTAACTTTTTTTATTTGTGTAAATTCTTTTAATTTTCTTGCTTTGTTTTTATTTTATTTAAATATAAATATTTAATTAAATTTTTATTATTGTTTTGTTCAGGGTCTTTTTTGGGCATTAGCCTGTATCTGGCTTATTTATCCTGGCACTCGTATTCCCCATATAAAAGGCGAACTGTATAATGAAACATCAGCATATCCTTTTATATACACAGACTATTTGCCAACTGAGTTTTTGATCAATGGCATTGTGTCGTGTCTGTTGACGGTGGTGAATGTGATTTGCATTTTTATTACCGCCATAATAGTGTTGAAAATTAAGGAAGTGTCGGCGCCATACACAGCCAGTCCCGACTTAAAACGGTAAGTTTGTTAACAGATATGAATGTTTAAATAAAGGAAAACAGACAGGAAAACGAACTGTTTTTGTTGCTCTAACTCAATAAGGCTATTTGTTACAATAAATAAGGAACAGGCAACAGTATGAAAAATATTTGAATTTGGTTTATAATTTTTTTAAATTTCATTATTGCTGTTTGGAAAGTGGCCATCAAATAATTAATATGTACTTTGATTGTTACTGCATACAATGTCTGCAAGCATTAGGAATTATATATAAATTATCGCCTCTTGATGGAAGTGAAGAAAAATTTATATATTTTTTTTAAATTGGGATGGTGTCACGTATTTTAAAGGAAATTGTTTAGCTCAGGGCGAAGTTATAATTTATAGTAGAAAAATATTAATTTATTTATAATAAGAATTGGAATACCAAAATACTCGTATATCACAGTTAAGACATTTTATAAAAATCAGCCTCAAAGTGGGCAATTGGTTTTACATTTCCTTTACAAAATCGTGATTTTAACATTAGAAAATGTAGGATACTTTTAAAAAGGCATTTTAATTGGAAAAGTTAAGCAAATGAACATAATAATAAAATCTCTACAACAAAGGAAATATTTATTTAAAAAAGTCCTTAAATATAGCAACCAAATTTAAGAGGGTATCGGCCATCGAAACAGCAACGTCCATTTTGCTACTGTTATTAGTTCTTCCCTGTTTCTTTTTTTAAAAACCAAAGTTTGAAAAAAAAAATTATTGGTTTAAATTGAACGAAGAATTGAGCCTTGAAGTGAAGCGAAATTGAAAATTTTCAAATTTACATAAATAGTTTATATTTTGTAAGACTAAAATGAAAAATTGATAAAAATCTTATATTTGTAAATAATTTCTCTCAAGAAACCTGTCACTATGGTTATTTTTAAATCACTAAGAATCCCTAAAGTAGGCAACACTTTCTTAAATGTGTCCCTGAAGTATATTGTATTTTATTGGCTGCCACTTTCAAGCAAACTCTTTTGGGAATAGAGCTTCATAAACATTTTTATTTATTTAAACTAGACAATATGTTTTACAATATTTCATAAAAATGTTTAAATGTTTATTACGTACTTAATAAAACTTTCCCAAATTTTTCTTTAGTTTCAAGATTTTGTAATTGCAATGTAAAATTTATGTTGCCAGTGTAAATGAAGGTTTTCAGAAATAAAACAAGTTTATTGGAGCTTCAAGCAATATGTTAGAGTATCATTTTTATTTGAACGCCATTAACTTTTAAGTCAAACATGAAAAAATTCCTTAAAGAAGAATATTTTATTTCAAGATACCAAAAGATTTTATTTTTATTATACGTTTTATTATTTAATTATGTCTGATGTCTTAAAATTCAAAGTCGTTCTAGCAGCAGAAAAATAGTTTGTAGTTCTTTTTAGAAATTTAGAAAGTGTTTGGTTTTAGAAATTTATTTTCATTGCGACCTATAAACAGCAGCTGTGATGTTTAACAATACCGAGTATAGAGTGAACATTTAAAACTTTATTTAAATATTTTATTCTTCTAATGTATAAAACGAGAACATTAAGTTCAGAAAATTTCTAAATAAAGAAACATTTAAACTTTTCAATTTAAATTTAATTGCACTTTAAACGGTTCTTGAGATTGAAATCAAATTTTCAAGTATTTAGTTTCCCTTTTTTTCTTTTTCACTTTTCTAACCTTTACGCTCATAGTTCCCTTGACCTTATTTCAACTGCTTGAATTAATTTACACAAATAAAAATAAATAAATAAATAAAGAAATTGCTTAATAGAAAAAATTAAATTTTAACAAGACAACTACACACACTTGAGCAACTTTGATTTTCCTGTAAAATAAACAACAATAAAAAGTAAATAACAGCAACAACAAATAGACAACATGAATTGAAGGTCTTGAAAATCAAACAAATAAATAAACAAAAATAGAGCGTGTGTGTGTGAGACAGAGTGAGAGTGAGAGAGAGAGAGAGGGAGAAGTGATAGAGGACAAACCTTAAACAAACACAGGCATCAGTCAGACACTAAAACTTGTTTTGCAGTCAAATGGCAAACAAATGCTACAAATAATCCATTAACTAATCCGACACACACACACACGCAAGCACATTCACACAGACACACACACACACACACACATAAACAGCTGCTGTTCGCTTAAAAAATGATAACGATGATGACAATGATGCTGACGACTTTAAGGACAACAAAGATGTTAATGTCTCCAAGTGTTGTCGCTGTAAAAAAGGGTAGATTTATATCCTTGAAAGTCCAACATCTAAAATGATTTCCCATTAATCCATTACTCACTTCTTTGTATTTAATTTGAAAAAATAAAGAAATTTAAAGGGGGAAGTGTAATCCCCTTAACAAGTTAATCAATTTCAAACATATGCCCACATATTTGCTGTGACATTAAGATTGATTTTTATTAGTTAGAGCTTATTATTATTATTGAGCATGTTAAACTACACCAACATTATTATCTACTATAAAATATTGAAAAAGGATAAAGGCTGACATTAAAAATTCTCCATCCTTTTGGTAGATTAATGGTTTTTGGCTAAAAAGTTAAACGTAAAAGAGCAAGAAAGGTCTAAGGAAATTTAAAAGCTTTTGCAAATGTTTTTCGCCAGTATGGTAAAACGCTTTGACTTTGTACACGCTGAGGAAAGATATGGTTGTAACAACAATGTTGTGATAAACAGTGTATGATTATGCAAACAAACTAAGGGAGCTTTATTTTTAATTTACGAGCACACATGACTTTGGAAGCGATAAGCAAGTTGTTGATTAAATTTTACCATAAAAATTAAGAACAGTCGTAAAAGTTGCAACATGTTTGGAAAAGAACCAAAGTCTATTTAATACTCACCGTGCACTCCCAGGCGACTTGTGATCTCTGCAAGACCAAAACAATATAAATGTTTTCAAATCTTAAGAATTAGTTCATTTCCTCATTTTTCAAAATAATTTTCAAACAAAAATTATTTTTCAATTGAAATTGTTGTCTAATAATTTTTTAATTTTTGTTATTTAAATTGTTTATTAATTTTTTCCTCCCGAAGAAGTTACCAAAGGGTAACGAAATGTCGACATAAAATAAATTTTGATGATTTTTATAAAAAAAGTGACCTCAAGCTTAATTTAAAGAATAATAGGAATAACTAAAACGATAATTTTGTGGCATCCTATACTTGGTAATGGAAAAGTTTTTAAGATCATAATATTATCAATAAGTTAGTATATTATGATAATATTATGGTTGTATGATAGAATATTATTATTAAGTTAAGCAGCAACGTAATGCGAATAAAGGAATAAAATTGAATTAATTACAATCATATGATTCAATCATAACTTGTGACCCTTAAGTTATATTCGCCTAAAACATGTTTATTGTTTGCTCGCAAAGAAAATTTAATTTTTTTCTTTATTTCTACCTTTTCCTTCAATTCCCCTTTTTCCGAAAATGTCACAAAACAAATACTTTTTTACAAAATGTTTGTAACACAAAAAAATAAATAAAATTTTCACATCAAATTCCAAGGAAAATCTACATCCACATGTGAATTCGCCTTGTTAAACTCCTTAAGCATAAAAGTAATTCCTTTTTTGTAAAGTTCTATTCGCATTTTCGGTAACTCTACGAATTATTAAATTTTTTTATTGTCTTTTATTTACGAATGCAAAAACAGTGAGTTCAAGAGAATTTCCTTTTCTTATCAACTCCAATTTCAACATGTGTACATGGTTTTGATGACATTAAAGTTTATTAACTTTCTTTTCACAATTTTGTTATATGCTCCGTCGATTATTACCAAACATTTGTCATTCCTTTGCCCGAACTTAACATTAGGTTAGTTAGTGATGAAGCAATGAGAATTTATGGCGTTTTTATCATTAGAGAATACAAACGGATAGGAATCTTCAATAAATAGAGAAAAGAAAACAGATAAAGCATTATGGCCATAAGTTTTTTCTAAGGTCTAAGTGACATTAGCTTTAGGAATAAATAAATTTACGCCTTAGAATATGCAATATGTTATCCGAAGCCTAAATATAGGCAATATATTATCTAAAACTTTAAATAGTTTAAGATTTAAGAATGATATGTTTTCTTTTTTAAATAAATTATAAACAATTTTGCTCTTTTCAAAAACTTATTTTTATGGTCTGTCATTTGCTAAAAAGAAGAGAGATTTATTTAATATTAAAATTCTTAGCTGTTTGAGCTTAATAAAAGCTTAATATGTGACATATTTGGGAACACATCATACAAGATAAATGAATAAAAAACACAAGCTTTTCGCAGTCAATCTCTTTTACTATTAAAAATGTAAACAACTTAAGAATAAGTAAAATTCTACGGAAATCCACAATAACAAACAAAACTTTTATTTAAGCCACAGATAAATTAATAGCGTCGTATTCATAAAAATAAATAGTTCTTATGAAAAATTTGCTCTAAAATACATTTGAAATACAAATTATTTTTTATGAACTCGGGGCATAGTATTTTTCCACTGGCACGATTTCATCAAATTGTGTTTTTTACATGATTTATTATAAGATCGCTTTCATGCGGCCATATCACCTCAATACACTTGATTTGTTCCAAAACATGTCCAAAGTATTATTTGAGGAACTCGTTTAATCTTTGCAAATTTTTGTAGCTTTCAAAATTACGAACTCATCAATTGTAATTGACAACCTCGAAGAAATGACATCAATGAATATTTCATTAATTTAAAATGTCAAACTATATATGAATAAAATAATCAGTTACAACTGTCGAGCACACTTTATGCAATAAGTTTATCAATTTGACAACGAAAATTCGAACCCCAAATCACTTGAAAGGTGCTGGAAACACTTAGAAGTAATTCACTTTAATCTATTCATCGGAATCATATTTGTATTTGATGTTTTTGATTTTTATTCTCTTTTCATATTATCACAAATTTTTCATATTATTATTCTCGTCGAAAAAGTTTTATGAAATGCACAATCAATTTCAATTTTACTGTTTCCTTGCATTTAAAACCCAATAATTTTTTTAGTACTTTCAAAGCACACTTTTAGGGGCCAAATCAGTTTGGTTTCTGTAGGTCAAGAAGAAAATTTGTGTATTTAGAAAAATGAAATAAACAAAAGATAATTGATTTTTAAATTGAGTTGCAGCTCTTTTGCAACATATAATGATGTGACTAAAAATATATATATGTATGAATACACATACATGTCAATTATATTTTTAACATAAGCATGTCTAACTACTCATATATAAAGTTTAAAGTAAAGTACTTAAAACATAAAACCCTTAAGGTTATTATATTCATGTGAAAAAGACAAATGCAACAAATTTAACAAAAACAAACAAAAAGAAATAAGGAAAGGATAAAAGAAATCCAAGGGAAAATGTTCATGATGACCAAGAAAAAAATAAGGAAATTTAGACATCAATTTTACAACAAAATTGTAAATGCTTTTATCATGTGTTTTTTTTGTGGACATGAAATGAAATGCGATTATTGATGGGATGGCAAGTAAAAACATTTTAATTATTTTTTTTTATCTTATTTACATACTCGTTGCTTAAGACCACAGAAAAGTACACAAATTGAAAATATGAATAATGATGTCAGAATATTCATGCCTGAAAGCAGGCAACATGTTATTGAATAATATCGTAAAGTCACAAGAAAGTATTAGATTTCTTTGTAGTCATATAAGCATCTAATAAAGAGATGTTAGGATTATAGAATGATCGTAAAGCATTTATTTAAATTTGCTACGTCAAAGACTACAACATTTTTAAATAAATTGAAAACATTTGGGATTTTGAAATCATGAAGCACAGGCAACATATTTTCCAAAATATATAAAATCTATAAATATTTATTGAGATTTGCATTTCAATGCCAGAAATCATTGTGCGACAGTTGGCAGAACTTGTGCAGGTTGTAACGTCTGTGGGCTGGTTGAATAAAGTTGTGTCCTTATTGCACGTAAGATCAAAAAGTTTTGATATTTTTGCAACCTTTACAAAAGGATCGTAACGTTAATTGGCATAAGGCACAGCCTCATTTTACATTGTGCTTATTTTCGCATTGACCGCAGAGTAAAAATCATTGCTTGCAAAATCAAGTTGTAAATAAGATTGATTTCAAAATTTTATAGTTTGTGGACAAAACGCCCGAATTGATTAACAATCGAATGGCGAGCGTTCGTAAAAGCAATTTTAGCAGCTATTATGGGACACGCCTTTGACATCATCATATGATCCGATTGTAACCTCTTAAATGCACAATTTCTACACCGCAGAGGGTTACCACACTCCGATGCCCAATGACCCGTCAAGCCACAATGACGGCAAACATCTTCACGCATTCTGCATTCACTAATCCGATGGTAAAAACCAAGGCAACGGGCGCATGCCATCATTTCTTTTTACAACTGATAGCAAAGTATCGTCGGAGGAGGTGCTTTTTTGACGCACATTAAATCAGCTTTATTTGATTAAAGTACACATTTTCCATGGAATTCGAGAATATTCTAGAGTTTCTTTTAATTGTAATTTTTATTTAATTCTATTTAATTTAGTTTTAATACCACACAACACAAAAGGCTAAATATAAACGAAGCCAAAAAAAATTTATAGTTGTCAAAGTACTTACAAAAATAGGTATACTCGATAGTACAACAACAACAACTTTACCGTCTAGTGATGTCAAAAACAGGAAACCCAATTCACTTACATAAGTAAACACAAAACGAAAATTATCTAAACAATTTTTTTTTTAATTTTTAATATCTTTCTTTTTGGAAACACAATTCAGTTAAGTTAAGACAAAACGAAAATTATTTTAACAATTTTGTATTAAAAGAAAACAAATTTTGACACTTCCGGTAGATATATAATCACTTGATCACTTAATACTACCTGTTTTTAATACATATTGGTTAAAAGTTTAAAGTTGCCCCACCATAGAACTTTGCGTTGACGGAGACGTACGGATTATGACAAAGTTGAATACTAATACATATTGTATTTAAATTCAACAAAACATAATAAAACGTATGCAAATCTTAGCAAAATATGTTCCAAAAACTGTTAAACTACAAACCTTATCCCGTATTAATATTTATTTTATTCTCCTGTTTATTTAATATACGAGAATTTGTGCCTTGAAAAATATTAAAACATAAAATTATTTTATTTCTTTTCATGCCATAAAACAAATTAACAATATTCAGTTTCTGGGAAACCGATTTACGTACCGCACGCAAAACCAATCGTTCTACAATAAGGCATGGTAAGGGTAGCGGTGGAACTGGAGGAGCCAGAGGCTTGGATGCCTTTAGGGATAAGCTTTTAAGGTGAGTGTGCTCTCATGAAAATGTATAACTTAGAGGAAACATGAAAAAATATAGTGTTTACTTATTTTTAGCATTATCGATTGAATGTACCTGTAGAACAGTGTACTTTTCATATGCATGAGAAATTTCTACTTCATAGTTGATACACATATGTACGAGTATATATATTTACTACACAGTTTTATATAACATATTGAGTATTAAATTTTCTTAGCAATTATTTTGCCTCATGATTTGTTGTTGTAGTTTTATTATACATTTTATTTTATTTATTTTTTATTCGTTTTTATTTCACATAAAATAATATTATTGACTTGCAATACCCAATACATACATACATTCGTACATAGTACATGCTCTTGTTTACATCAATACAACTTGTTGTATAGTTTGTATGTCTGTGTGTACTCTTTATGACACCAGTTGGAATGCCTTTCAGCTTAAAACATGCTTTTGTCCGGAGGTGTTAATTAGTATATTTAATATTGATGGAAGGCATATAATAAATTTCAATAACATTTTGTACGACTGCATGCAACGCACAGTGGTTCGTTTATGTTAATCGTAAATATATACATATCGCTCATTTGCTCAAACAACGTCTCAACACAAAAATCATGACTTTTAAGTAGAAAGTACAAAATTATTTTTCGCATCGTTCTTCTTGTGTAAAAACTTCATCAAATAGTTTTCTTCAGGCGGGACTTGGAGGCATCAAAACGATTGGTTTTGAGCATTGGCATTGCTTGAGGAAATGAGCGATAAGTAAACTGATCGCAGATGCCCACTTTATGGAAAAAAATTAAATATTATTTAACAAAATGCTGATAGATTTTATTTCACAAATTCTTCTTTTTTAAAGTCCTTTTTCAATGAAAATTATATTTTTCCTTTGAAGACAATTTTTCACAAAACGTTTTTAGAAAAAAATTTTCATATATTGCAGGGATAAACATTAATTAAAAAAATTAAAAAAAAATTATAAAAAATATAAAAAAACGTGGTGTATAACAAAAAAACATTTAATTTTTTTATTAAGACCCATCTTCAAAAAAAATTATCTCTTTGATAAAAAAACCTCCTGAAAGTGTTTTTTCATAAAAAGTGTATTCGTCAATAAAATTCATAAATAGTCCCTTTTTCGTGAAATTTAATTTCTCATATTATGACCACTTTTTGTAAAAAGCCCCTTGGCATAAAAATTAATCACAAATCATTTTTCCGGAAAAAAATTCTTATTCGTAAAAAGTATATTCTCAAAGTACCTTCTACATTAAAACCTTTAAAAGAAATCCCATTTCTCACATTTTAATTTTTTAGCAAAAAAAATTTCAATTATTTTTAAGCAATTTATTTCTATAAAAATTTATTTTTTTCAAAAGATATATTTTAGAAAAAAAAAATTTATTTAAAAAAAATTACTTTTCTTGTTACAAAAATGAACTTTGTACAAAAAATATTGGATTTAAGAAGACGACAAATAAATACTTTTGTATGTTGAATTTCAATGTCATCTCTTTTATGTTCAAAACAGATAGTAATTCTCGATTGAATACAAAACCGATAACATCGAAATTCTACACACAATTTTTTTTTCTTTTACATCGTCTTTTTAAATCCAAATACCGGTACATTGGTTTCTGTGACAACTCTGTATATGTTTTTGAATAAAAAGTTTTGTTCTTCTCGTAGAAAGTGCTTTTTTATTAAAGAATTAAAAAAAATCATTCACTTTAAACTTTAACTTAAACCTTTTTAACTAATATACTCTCAAAAAATATGTCTACATTCTTTTCAAACATAAATCTTGTACGTCACAAAAAAATTTCCTTTTTCTGACATTCACTTTGATTACAAAATACTAAAAAAATTCCCCATTTACAGAAAAAAAACATTTCTGGAATATAAATTGAATAGTCGTGTTTTTCGAAAATAAAAGTAAAATTTAATAAGTCCTGGTGCGTGCAAATTACGGCCATCGATACGAAACTTCCATACAAATTCAAAAAATATTTTGTATGGGATTTCTTTCGATACCGAATGCAGTAATTTGCTTTCTATATTTGAGATTTGATTATATTTAAAAAAAATGAAAGCCTTCCTTCATTTTTCTTCAAATAAGAGAGTAATAAAAATATTTATTTTTAGAAAAAATGTTTTCTATTTTTTAAAAAAATCTTTATCTTAATTTAGAAAATGCTTACAAAAAATATATAAAAATCTTTAAAGTAGAAGACCGAAAAGACTAATAAAAGAGTTGCAAAAATGTCTTATATGTAGATAATCCCCAGCTTACGTATTTTCTGATTCTAACAAAATATACATATTAGACCTTTTTTATAGTTGTTTTATGAATCTTTTTCCCCTCCACTGTACATTTTTTTAAGTTACAAGCGACGAACTTGTTTTTGAAAAAAAGTTAATAAATTTCTCTCCCTCTCTATATTCTTTACTCTTTTATTTAGTGGCTATCAAGGTATGGATGAACATCGTAGTCCTGAAATGGACAGTGTTCTGGAGCAGGCTTTGAAGGAGGCCGAGGATGATGTCACCTTTAAGAAAGTGAAACGCATGAGTTATTCCAGCAACGCAGCAGGAGAGGTAAGAACAAAAAGCAGTTCGTTCACTTTGCCATATTTTTACTTTCTATTGAAACTTTTTCAAAGTTTTGTAATAAACTGCTGAAGTGACACAACAAATTATGATTAATTGAGGTTTTAATGATTTCTTCTTTTTCATTCCCCTGTCGTTTTCATAAACACAATTAATTTAAGTAAATTCGATTATTAAAATTCCATGCTCTCTGTTTGTGTTCCCTTAAGGCCTGTGGTGACTCCATAGCGCTGTTATTTGTTGTTTTGTGGGTTTGTCTGCCTTTTAATTGATGCTGGATGGCTGAATGTTGAAATTCATTTATTTTTCTTTTCAATTTAAAATTGATGACCATTTCATTTTCAAGTCTTTAGGTTTTTTCTTCCTTACTGTGTTTCACACACTCTGTGGTCTACCACGACTTGTGTAATTGTGTCAGTGTGTGCGTGTGTGTTTGTGCGTGAGTTTGTGTAAAAGTGTCTCTTTAGACAGTTGCCGACATTTATGTGACAATTTGTTTTTCAATAGTTGCTGCATGTAAAATACCAATTTGTTTTTCCTTTGAACCTATTATTTTTTAACTTCATTTGTATCTTGTTTCTATGGTTTATTGATGGAATCAGCATGCGGCTTTTGGGAAAAATTTTTCTTGTTCGTACTTTTTTGTGGCATTTTTGTGAATAAGCAGAATTTTTGTGGTTAAGGAAGGAGGGAAATGAGTTTAAAGGTAATTAAGGAGTGTGAGTTTTAGAATCAAAGGTAAAAATTATAATTATAAAATAAATGTATGCATTTTGTAAAGTGAACTTGATCAAACTTTTCGAAAGAGAAAATATGACAACGAGCAAAAAAATGCTAAGAATTTCGACAATGAATTGTACGATCCTTTAACTGGTTAACAAAATAATGAGTATCACTGTCAATGTCCTTATAATGAAAGATATAAGTACATATTCGTATCATTACACGAAGCTCACAATTAACTGCTTTATTGTCATTAACAGAATAAGGAAACAATAATTGTTTTCTGCTAAAATATTTTTGCACTTGATAACAAGTTTTAAGTGTTTTAAGTCTTCAATAGTTCAATGACAGATATTGAGTGTTTGTACTTCAACTTTTGCAAGTGAAGACACCTTTTTTTAAATTTCTTTGCTGGAGAATGGCTTTTTTCAGATTTATTTCACAAATGATTTTTTTCTCTATAAAACTTTTAAATTTAAGCCGCTTTTTAAATGGCTGTCACAGCTTTTACAATTCATTTATTTATTATATCATGAAGAATATCTTGTTATTTGTAGTATTAATCAAGAGTGGTCCATGTTTGTTTGAAAAAATCTAAAAATAATAGATGTCTATAGACTGCATGAATTGCGCAAAGCTAATAAGAGAAAATAAATCACAAAATCCAACAAACAATCAAATGGTCTAATAGTCATTAAAAATACAAACCCCACAACAAATTAAACAACAGACAGAATGACCAAAAATAGATTTATGCACTAGAAGCATTTTTCTTTATCAAAATACTCCAATTCCCAGGACAAAAACCACCCCAGTAAATAACAAAAAATCACAGCCAGAAGTAAACAAAAAAAAAAATAGAAAAACAAGGACAATTGACTTTGGTTATTTAGTTATTTTCCCACAAAAAACTAAAAGTCAAAGAGATGAAAGTTGAGTTTTTCAGCAAATGGCTGAAGGCGGTGGCACAAATAAAAACAATAATACAATTACTGCACATTTTAGCCGTGTTATCGCAGATATATTTGGGTCTTCAATGGTCAAAAATGGAAAAAAGAAAATAGAAAAAAATAAACTTAAAATAAAAGGGAAATACACAAAGCGAAAACGCAAAGAAAATAAATGCTAACCGGAAATAAAACACACAGTCTTGTAAAAAATAACTAAATAAATACTAAAAAGCACTTTTATGCCTTTTTCATAACCCAACTAGAGGTCATTGTATGCTATAAATTCTTTGAATTCTCCTTCCTTTATCCTTTTTTTAAGTTCTCTACTCAACAATGAACTTTTCTTTTAGACGAAATACCAAAAAAAAAACGGTTGAAAACTGCAACAGTACGAATAAGTCAAGGGTCAACAGCTTAAAACGGTTTCAAAAAGGATAGTGAAAACGTTTCAAAGACAATGTCAAAGTTAAGAGGTTTTTCATACAGCTTATCTCCATTCCCTTTTTTACTTTTGTTTCGCTTCAAATTCCGTTGTTTAGCAATCTGAGGCTTTTCGTGGAAATTCATCAGTGGCAAGAGCATAAGTAAAGGCAATCGTTTTTTTTTATTGAAAAAGCTTTGATAGCTTCTGACTCTACAAGAACAAGAGAGATATAAAATTGTTTTCTATTCGTCTTCTCGTCATAATAAAGTTGTCAGGGAATAGTTTTTTTTTAAAGCAATTGCTTTATGTTTTACGGGAAATTAAAGAGAGAACTCAATATATAAATTATTGTGACGATATTTTTCAATATTGCCGGTATTTTAATTTAATTTTTTGTTTCTCTCAGTTTCTCTAATTAATAAGTCCATACTTCTTAAAAAAATAATATTTTTTTAAACATTTCTAAATTTTCCAATTGAATAAGGAGCTTGTGGTCAGGTCACTTTTTCTTTTCCGTTTCTTTGTATTAAAATTAGTCTTAATACAAAAAATTATTAATTCAAACTATTTTTTTAATAATTGTTCTTTTAATTTGAGCGATTTGTTTGTCATCCTCAGCGAGCTACACGTGGGAGTAGCGAAATATTGATAATAAATTTGGATATTTTTTATGTAAAAGTGACTTCAAGCTCGTTATTCAATGGGAACGAAAAATTAATTATTAATTATATGTTTTTTGGTTAACAACATTTAACTTTCTGGCCCCAGATATCGAACGTTATTTTGTGAAATTACATTTAAAATATAAACAAAATTTTTTTGTTTCAAATGTAATATCACAAAAGATCGATATCGTTCGACATCGTGGGCCAGGCAGTAAATTATAAATTTACAAAAGCACACAAATTCATAATATATCTATCTAACTTAACAAAACTATTATATTTTTCTTTTAATACCCAGCTAACGCAACGTCTGGCCAAATTGGCTGGGCTCAACAAACCCTACGACTCCCCAAAAGCTTTTGCTTCCAGTCGTGCTGGCAGTCGTATAAATTCTATACGTGGCTCACGTAAAGTAGACTTAAAAGCACTCGATAAGCTTGTAAGCAATCTATTAGAGCAACAAAATTCTTCGTCCTCTTCTGCCGCAGCAAAGAGCAATGCAGAAGTCTATACTTCATCAGGCTCCACGGGACACAAATCCTCTATGAAACTCAGTCGTTGGCGGCCGACATCACGCTCAGCACACAGTTTTAACATAACTGAAGGTTCTATTAATCATGGCGCAGAGCTGGCAAGCACAGCGAGTGGCCCTGGGCCTGGTAGCGGCAATAATATGCCCACCATAATGGAAAGTACGGCGGCGGTAAATAATCAACTTTTAGGCAAAAGTAACAATGAAACAACCTCTTCTACATTGCCACGGTCGCAACGTTCATCATGGTCCAGCACTTTGGAGCGCACACCAGGGGCAGTTCGCAATGTTTTGCGAAATATGAATGCCGGCATGGGGGCAGCAGGTGGCAGTGAGGAGAATCTTAACTTGACACAACATTATGTGCCATAAATTAAAGTAGAATATTTGTAAAATAAAGCTTTTTATGTAGTGATGAAGCTTTTTACTTGAACATAAATAAAACTCGAATCTCGAATATTATAGAATAGAAAATTGTGTAAGCTTGTGTGTAGCAGGTAATTTGCGAAACTATTCAACAAATGTTGAAAAATTCTTTCACCAGTATTTGCAATGAACTTTTAGGGTAGAGACATGCTTTTAAGATTTTTGACATTTGAAGCAGAAGTGGCGCCACTCACACAAAGTAAGTTTTATCGCATTGCCAAAGAAGTATAATAGCAAGAACCTTAGTGTGATCATTTAGCTATAAAAAAAGCTGCGATTGGAAAAGTGATCATGGCAGCTCACACAGCAAGTAAATAATTGTTATCACAGAATTCAAGTTTGTTGTGTATAAGCTTTCTAACCAACTCATAGAGGAGTATTTGGCCCGAAAAGCCGGCCAAAATTATTAAACGTGTTCTTTTTAATTAAAATATTGAGTTTTTGATAGTTTTAGCTGTAATTTGATATAAAAAATTTAATGGCAGATTTTTGGTGCATAATTTTTAAAACTACTCCCCTAAATTCTAAATTTTATTGCGGTATAAAACATAATTTTTCCAGTACCTATCTTCACTTTTAAAAACCTTGTTCTTTTTTAGCAAAAAAAAGTGTATATTTTTTAATCCTTACACGACTCGTTTCAACATTAATATTCAAGATAATATATTTTTTTTGATATTGGAAATAGCTTTTGATCAAAATCTTTAAGTGAAAAAAAATCCATGTAATATACAGAAAGATATACGCCGTACTAAATACAAATACAGTACAACCTCCATAAACCGGACAGATATAGTTTCAGCTATTGATAGCGGATTAGTGGATCGTCCGGACTATCGTTAAAATAAAATTTTAAATGCAATACATAAATGGAGAGCTCAGAGCTGAAGTGAACCAAGTCACAGGAAGACAACTCGAAGATATTTTGAGTTTCAGTAAATGTAAAAATAAATATAAAATGTGACCCATTGACTTGGGTTTTTTTGCCGTTACCTTAGAAACGACACACTTTTTTACATGACACCAATTTATAAAAAAAATATATAGATATAAAATTGTTTTGTCCATAAAATGAATTTAAGAGAGAATATTTTCCTATAAAAAGTTTAAAAATTATATTTTTGCTGAATCAAATAAATTTTCACAATTATATTCTTAATTTTTTCAACCCATTGACGATTTCATTTTATTTTATTTAAGCAAAATAGTTAAAAGTGACTTACATGCTTTTCCAAAAATGTTGGCAGTTGTTCTTGGGCTCTTTTTTCGCCATCAACATTGCGATAGTAGGACGTTAAGTTGGCGCCTAAACGGATCGTTACTTCATAGCGGGTTTTGCCAGAACGAGCTGTTAAATAAATAATTAGAGAGTTAAAACCTGTGTAACTACTTCTTTTGGAATTAAGATTTAAATGTTTGGCAAAATTGCTTTTTACCTAAAGTACGACTGCTTTTTCGCAACGAAACACCACCTTCGCCGCCACTATCAAAATCACACTCCCGAT
The DNA here is from genome assembly GCA_956483585.1 of Gymnocheta viridis. Taxonomy (NCBI): domain Eukaryota; kingdom Metazoa; phylum Arthropoda; class Insecta; order Diptera; family Tachinidae; genus Gymnocheta; species Gymnocheta viridis. The sequence goes on from OY101444.1 coordinate 4,084,302, forward strand.
GACAATCTAAAGCTGAAGAATTAGCTGTGCAGCCTAAAAATTAAGATGGAAATTCAATTAATTTTGTTAAAGTTTTTGAAGTTGTTTACAATTAAATTTGTTTAACCAAAATACAAAAAATTTATATTTTTGTGGCCTTCATTTTGTAAAATTAAATGTTTCCAAACATTTACAATTTGTATGAAAAACACTTGGGATTTTTTTTAATTCGAGTTTTTTCCATTCAAACATTTAGAATCGCTTCATTTTACAAACTGAAAACCTTAACAAATTTTTTTAACATTTTAATAATTAAAATATAATATATTCAGTTGTTGGCTAAACAAAAAACAAGAAGTAGTTGCTTTGCATTCACTGGTTATGCAAATATAACGACTTTATTTAAAAAAAATAAAAATTCACATTAATCATACGCCAGAGTGAACAATTTTGAAAACAATTTAAATTTAAAACAAATATAAATTCCCAAAACAAATTTTTTATATATTTTATATAGAATATCGTTAAGATTTAAATAATGTTCTGTTTATTATTAGTCCGTATGACTAACTGCATGAAAAAAAGACCGATAGAAATTGTTTTTAAATCTCTTTGTCAAACAACTGCATTTTATTGCTGTACCCGGCAGATGTAAATGTGATTTTCCTGGTTGTGATAATTCTTCAGCAGGTCTCTCTTTCTCTCTCTCTCTCTCTTTGGTGGCATCTGTTGTCATGATGTTACGAGTACAGGAGAACTTGAAAAAGTTTATAATTTGTGAATGTGAATGGCAAAATGCACAATCCAAACCAGCTCCTTCATTATTTTGACGATTTTCTTATGAAAATCTTTTTATTTGAACTTCTTAACACTGCTGATACTTTCTTTTATTGAAATTTAAGGAATAAGTAAAAGCAACTTGAAATTGGTGATGAAGATGACTGGTTTTTCTTTTATTGAAAATTTCGTTAAAGGTGATATGTGACCAAATAAAAAAACCTATATCTTAAACCAATCTCACAAAAAAAACAAAAACCTTTTCAAGAAATGTTCATGCAAGTTGTCTTCTTCAGCCAGTCTTTTTCGTCGTGTTTGTCATGCATGAGTGCACTAGTTTTCTGCTAGTATTTTTCTATGTTATTGCAACATGTTGCAAGTGTTGATCAGTGTGTATGTTTAATATAAGACTTTCAGTTCATTTCTCAGTCCGTCAGTCGTGACCTTCTTATTTCGTTTTTTCCTATTCCTCGAGTATCTGAAAACCATGCAAATTTGTTAAGTGTCAACATATGACAAAGAAAAATTAAATTGCCAAAAAAGCTGTGGTAAATTGACGTGTCACTTGTGTATTTTTCATTTTCGACAATTCTCTTGTGCTTCTTAGACAAGAGTGTTTCTTGAAAACATATTTGTTGGGGCTTTTTTTATTTAACTAAAAAAGCATTCCAGCACAAATGCTTATGCATACTGACTTGTTAAAACTAATATTATATTCTATTCAGAAACTTAACGAACATGTGAGTTTAGTTTTCTTTAAACAGCAGCTATAATCATTTTTCAATTTTGAAATTGAACAATTCTTTTTGCAAAATTTATAAAAATGGAAACTCATTAGGAAATATTCATGATTTAGCAAAGTTAACTAATATTCCCAAACGCTGCTATTCACGAATTTATTCTTTTAATAATATTTTGACACAAAAAAATACAGCAAAACCATTATTCATTTAAATTTGTCCATACAAAACTACATTCGACATAAACGTAGAAAATATAGAAACATGTAAGTTATACACACATTTGAACCGCAACCACTAGAACAGATATTTTCATTAAATATTTCATTCATAAATGAATTTCAAGCAAAATATTATAAATGAATTTTATATTTGTATAGTAATAGAGATATCTGAGAAAAATAAATTTAATTTAGACAAATTGAATTTTTCCGGTATTCTCAGGAATTTAAGGGAATGCGGTTTTGTAATTTCGGTTTTGCGTGAAATGAAGAAGTGCAGGAAATGGCAAGTGCTAGTCAGTGTCCAAATCTTTTTTTGTCTCTCTAGACCTCATAAATAATTCTCATAAGACCTCATAAAAATTCTGTTGTCGTTCTGTTTTTTGTTTCTTTTTTACGAAATTTCCAAGTATGAAAAAAATTCTTCTTCAAAATATGGGGCTCCCGGATGCATTAAAATATTTATATGATTTCCAAATATGCTGCTCTTTTTAAACCTAAAATAATTCAATATCTCATTTATTGCTTGGAAGAGAGATAGAGCGAGTGTTATAGTAGATATGAGATCGTAAGTGATTTTTCACTCACGCTCATACACATTCACAATGAAAAACTGTTATTCATGCACGACCTAATGCTTTTCGATCACGTTCATGCATTCACGATTTAATTTTTTGTTTTACAAATTCATATAAGCTTCATTTAAGTGTAACAATGATCACGAGACGTGATTTCAGCGCATTTTTGATTTTTTGAACAAGTACCTGCCATTTTATGTCAAAAAAAGGAAACTCCAAAGTGGGACATCATGAACAAAAATCATACCTTTTGGAAGCGAAGCAGTAGCTACAACAACAAACAACAACTCTCGCTTAAAAGTCTTCTGCAGACGAAGCAGTAGCTTATGTTTGAGAAATTACACCCTCAATAATAATTTCTAAGTAGTTCATTGATCTTTTTTATTTTTATTTTAGACTTGCTCGCTTCGCTTTTTAATAATAACATTCGGCGGATATTAATAAACTTGTGTGCTAACGACTTAAAATGTCTAAAGCAACTTCAATGTGAATTAAAAGTTCTACTTAGATTTTCAAAGTCGATTCTTTAGTTTAAGAAACGACTTAAATTATTTCCATTATGGATGGTAAATAAACTTTAGTTTTTTGGAATTTAAGTTCTTAGAAGGAGTAAAAATTTTCAGGCTTCCCTGTTTTTTTCCCTGTTTTGAAACACATCAGAGCAGATACGCAGAAAGAAGAGAAGACATCTGTCAATGTATTTTTAAACACAGCACAATTTTATTTATTATGCTAGGAACACAACTGAGACAAACGACGAATTCGTCGATGGAAATTCGCGGTGTAAATTCGTCGTATGGAACACAACAACGACGAAAAAAGTAACAGCTGTTATAATTGATAGTTATTGTGTACTATTTAAGGAAATAAAACAAAAACATGAATCAAATAATTTCAAATTTTGTGAAATAATAAATATCATATTTTTGACTTTATGCTACGAGTATATAACACGATGAAACAAATCAGGACTTTTGGAAAAAGAAACAATATAGTTTCAATTATATCGGATGTTTTTTATGTATAGACCTTTTTTTTAATAAAACAAATTCATTTAAATGACAGGTGTTGCGCCAGCTCAATCAAAACCTCCATTCTCCGTGGTGTTAGTAGACGAAAAACATTGGGCAATACCAAATCGAGCAAAATGAATGAAAAAGAAAGAGGAAAACTCAAATTAATACCTGATTGAGATTTCTTTAGTTTTAGCTATTTCGTGTAAATAACATCGAAGTTTAACGATGATACAATTGTCATAATTTTATCGCATATTTAATGCTTTGAATGAAGCGCAGTTTTATGTTGAAACAGGGCACAAAGGTGGCACATCACGAACCAAAATAATACCTACTAAAACCGTATCTCGAAATAGGAGATACAACAGCAACATTCAATAATTCTCGCTTTCAAGCCTGCTAGGGGCCATCCACAACTGACCTGTTAACGATACTAAACTAATGCAACTTATTCTGATATCGTAAATTATACGAACTCTATGAAGTTATTCTTCCCCGCATTTTTCGAAACAGACAATTTTTAGGAAAACTTTCTTCACGAAATTTCTAGGTCGATATTTCTGGTACAAATGCACTTTTAGTATCTTAAATAAACACTCAACATTCTATCAATATCAAATAATTTCATATAAAACTAAATAAATTTCGCTGTCAATGTATCATTTTCACTTCCTTAGTGTCTGCTAAATAATATTTAAAATAAAGTCTAATGCGCTGTTCATTGAATCCAACCAATGGAATTGAGTGAAAATCGAATCGAATAACTGAGTGGTTTCCATACACATTTTCTACTCAAGTCGATTGATTGGCTTCTATTAACTGCACATAAGGCTCCTTCCTACCCGTACACTTAAAGATATAAGAAACAGTATTTCCACACAAAATACTGGTTTTAAACTCTTAAAGTACACTTTATTCATGATTATTTAACTTTAATTTTATGTCATTTCCCAAGAGTCTCCGTTTTTAAGTTATGAGTTTTAAGTCATGAAATTTTTATACAAGTTTATATAAGTTTATGCTAAAAAATTGTATTTACATACGATCTCTCCTGTTTTGGTTTTGCTCCTTTGTGTTTCAATCACTCAATTAAAGTTGTCAACAGTTTTTCTTTTCTTTAAATTTCAAACATACGAGTATGACGTAATTTTGTTTCAGTTAAAATAAAATAAAATAATTTTTATGAACAGAAAATTAACTTTTCTCCAGCTGCGTATGTTGATGACGTGATTGTTATAAGTGTTGTTTGCTTTTCAAACGTTGTTCATAATTTGAATAGGAAACCTTTTATTTTAAAATGTTGCTATTATATGTCGCTTTGTATTCGATGTGTTTTTAGACATGAACGATTTTGTAATGCTTAATTATTACCCGTAATTAAATTTGCACTCGAGCTGAAAATCATGTCTCAACAAGTTATGAAAGAGTTAAATGAGGAAATATATGTATGTATAACATGTCCTTTATTAAAACGAAAAGGCTTCATGTCGACTGGTTTTGTTTTGTTTTTTCTTTTTTTTGTCTTTTGTTTGCCAACGCTGAAAACAAAACAATTAATAATCATGACGGACAACTTACCCATTGTTGTTTCACTGATATCGGGTATTTCACATTTTGTGCCTTTAAAACCAGTTGGACAGTGACAGGTGATGGCAGCATCTCCAATGTGTCTGTACATTAAGTTGAGCACCAGCATGCAAAGAGAAGAGCACAATAAAAGAAATTAATTTAATTAATGGTTTTTGTAATTTCTATTTTATTCAATAGTTGACTTTTATGATTGTGGCTTAAGTTTAATGTCAGTGTCATCAAAATACAGACCATTTTTTATTATTTGTATCCAATTGCTAAAAATAAAGCGAGTTGAAATTAACTCGCAGTGACTGGAAAAAGGTTTGTACACAGCAATAACAATCGTATTATTAAGTTCTTAAATAGGAATATAATGAACAGGCTCAATTTGAAAATCATTTATTTATTTTGAACTTTTTTTCATTTTTATTTTCTATTCACTTTGTCGCATGATTGATGTTGTAGGATACATATAATATTTCTTATGCGGCCGTGTTTAAAATTATAATGCCTATCAGTCAGTATTACCAGGCGCTGGAGTAAAAAGGAATTAATTCTACTTTAAAAAATATTCCAATTTCTGTTTTTTATGTAGTCAAATGTAGTTTATGAATAATTTAAACCTACTTCAAATGTCCTTCTGTTGAATAAAATAGTTTTGGGTGAAAAAAGTTTTATGATCGGGCCATCAAATTGGGGTTGGTGGCCTGTCCCGACTGAAATACTCTATCGATGTTTTATGCAAATCCTGTTTTTACATGATCAAATTGTGTAAACTTATTAAATTAGTTCGTTTCAAACATGCGAGATCTTTGTTGCAAGCTAGAATGATATTTCATATGTTATATGGGTTCGATAAAAGGTTTTTGTCTAAAACGAGCGACTGAACGAGTTGGAGGACCCAAGTCTAATATTTAATACAATTTGATTTAATTTTATAATGGTCTTGTCGGCGATCGTGTCGAGATATGATAAACGCCGAAATGGCTTGGCACTAATAAAAATTCTTTTAATTCTGTTCAACACTAAGAAAAAATACTAAAGTCTTTGTATCCTATTTTCATTATTTTTACACCCATTTTCAGTGGTTATATTTGGCACAAGTACGTTCAGGATAATTCACACAAAATTTCCAACAGAGATATTAAAAGACATCAGTACTGAACAAAAAAAAAATTTTACAAAAAATAAAAATAAAAATCCTGAAGGAAATGTTAAACAAATCACCACAAACACCCTTTGACTGTCAATATTTTTACAGTAAATATGAGATCAATATTATTTCAGACAAAAATCCATCCCTCTTTCCCCTCCACCATCATGAGGCACAGGCGAGAAAGATTGCAAAAATAAATTTAAAATAACCTTAAACATCTCTGTGCTCCACTTCAGTTGTATGCAGTTATCCGTGTGAGTGACAAGATATGTCTTATTTGTTCACCTGCTTGCGAACTCCTAAGTTAACATGCAAATTCCTAAAGGTGTATTTAAGGTATTCAGAAACTAAAAGTCATTAAAATGTTAATAACTACAACTTTAACACGAGTGAAATGTTATATAAAACTAATATTATATGCACTTCACAAAAAGGGTACGTGTGTTTTTGAAATTGCCAAATAGAAGGAAGACAGATAAGGCAGATGATATCTTGTTTTATCCTTAAATCCTTTAAAAAAGCAGGCATATATGGCTACTTTCACGCTTAACAATATCCTTAAATCAAAAATAAACCAAAAGAAAAACATCAAGGTCAATGCCAAACCCCTGCAATAAAAGTGTCAGACTATCATTACAATAAACACAAATTATCCTTGTCACTAAAATGGAAAAAAACAAAATCTTTTCACCACTTGACAATATGTCATACTTTTGTTTAACAAAAATTAAGTGTAAACAACTTTTGACTTTTACTTTCTGTTTCTGTTACATTTTCACATTGACTTGACGATAGTCCCCCGGGGATTTAACATTATTTTTTATTTTATATGTTACTTGCCACAGCCGTAAAGTGAGTGGGATGTTTCCTGTCTGTGTTAAAATAACTTGTTATTTCTTTGAACAAGTTGCCTGAGCGCAACGCAAACTTATTTATTGCTCAAACAAAGCAAATATTCCACATCCTTTTGTTAGGACTCCGCTGAGCATATATGTATGTAAGTGGATAATATATACGAATGTATGTCAATAGAGCAGTATGTTGAAAATATTCCTTAAATTGGTAAATGTATTATTGAAGTGAGTGTGATATCTTTATGGTCAAGGCAACAGCTGTGAATATTAATTTTTCTTTTGACTTTCTATTTGCTTATGGAGGTCGTTTGGCTTGCAAACCGCATTTGGTCAAGTTAAAAATTTATGGTTATTTTTAAATTAAAGCAAAATGTTTAAAGAAAAATTAACTTTCTAACAATCAACTCATTATACAGAGATGTTTGTGTAATAGTCGAACATATCGCACTTATTCCTCTAAAGAGAGTCAACTCAAAATTTTAAAATTTTCACTTTCTGCAAGAAATCGATGTACAGTAAAAATCTTACATCATTTTCTCTACTCTTTCGCCAAAAAAAACCACAGTTGTATCCCTCTTCTTGATATAAAAGTATTATAAAAAAATAGTTTTATGCCTCTACTGAAAATTTGTATGTTTAAAATTGACTCTCTTTAGAGGAACAAGTGCGATATATTGAGGTGACTCTTCGACAGTTCCTATACAGGGTTGACTGTTTAATAATATACAATTGAATGTCCAAGAGAATGCCCAATATGGAATGCTAAAAACACTTGACTGTTGATAGTCGACTCCATGTAGACTTGCAGACTCTTGCATAATCGCCTCTATACAGAGGGTGTCCCAAAATTAACTCAATATTTTAATTAAATAGACAACAATGTTTTTCCAAAAAAACCTCAGCAAACAAAAGTTTTTGAAATTCTTTGAAAAAAGGTATCGAGAGAATTTCGATTAATAAATTAAAAAAAACAATGTTTTTAGTTTTTTTTGTGATATTTTTCAACGAAATGAAAACACGTTGTTCTGCCGTGGAGCGCTACAAATTGTTTTTTAAGTCACATTACTGCATAAATGGACGAAAATTGAAATCATGCGTTAATTTTTGGGACACTCTTTATAATTTACTGGTGTAAAACTTTTTGTGTTCAAATTTTTTTTTCTGTTTAAGATTTGTAAAAAGAAGACTTTGAATATTTAAAATGCAGAAGTCCAGAAAGTACACAATTTGCGCAGTGCGTCTCCTGCTTGATGTTTCTGAATTTTTCGCACATTCTCGCGTACATAATGAATATTTGCGGTGCTGAGCATCAAACACAGTCTTACGACACCAGGCAGGGTGCTTAGGGAAACTTGTTGACGAAAAATGGCAACTAGCCGGTTTATTGTTGACACTAAAGAGCCACTCCCCACATTAAAATGTCAACAATGAGTGCTCTGCGTCAGAAAAGTACAACAAAAATAAGATAAAAACAAAATTCTATGATTTTTGTTCGTTGTTCTATTGTGTACAGTTAAATTTGAAATTCCCCAAGTCTTCTTTGCATAAATCTTAAACAAAAGAAACGAAAAAATTTTAAATAAGTATATTATAAAGCATTTACACCATAATGTTAATTTTTTCATCGTCCTGTATAAACTTGTATGTCTAACAAACGACTCTCTATAAAGTCTACTCCATGTGAATTTCTATCTATGAAGACGAATAAATCTGTTTTGGTTTAAAAATTGTTTACGACAGTAAATCTATAAATCAGAAAACATTTAAACAATTTTCAAAAGCATAAAATGGAGCGTTTAAGCTGCCACTACAGATCATATGATTTCAACAGCTTTGAGCTTAAGTTTAAGAAAAGTTTTATTGTAAAACCTTGCGTACACAGTTTCTGCGTAAAATTAAATAAAATAATATAAAATAAAATAGAAATCAGGTGAGGTTAGGGATAAACAAGGTACGAGATAGTGATTTACTACTGTTGGGCTTTAACAAAATTAAAATCCCTTCACTGATTTATTAGCCCTATTTTCTTTATTATTATTATTTAAGTTATTATTATCTTTTCATTTATTATTATTAATTAATTAATTATTATTATTTTATTTATTAACTAGTGTAACCAGCGGTCGACTCAATCGACCGCATTCTAGAAATTACTAATAAACATTTAAACAAAAACAAAAAACATTATAAATAAACAACTTAAAACTCTGTCTGTCTCATTTCTATATAAAAGCAAATTGGACAAACACACATGCATACTTTGTTTATTTTTTAAATTGAAGCGGATAAATACATGTGCAGTAAATGTGCATGTGTTAGTAGGAGCTTTAAACACTTATAGCTCTCTAAATATCGATTCGATTTAAATAAAATTAATATTATGCACATCTATGTAAAAGCCCGTTTAAAAACATATAAATTTTTCAGAAATCGGTTCAGTATTACGACCGCAAATGGGATCTAAAAAAACGTCCTTGCCGATTAATAATATAGATTGATTTATTATTATTAATTAATTATTATTATTATTTTAATTATTATTATTTTATTTATTAATTGTTTTATTATCACTATTGTTTTATTTATTATTATTTATTTAACTTATTATCATCTGTTTAAAAATTATTGTCCAAAAGTCAACTCTGAATAGACAGTCATTCTAGTTTTTATTTTAGTATTGAGGCCAAAAAAGAATTTAGTTCTATTCCTTTCAATCAAAAATTATATTTCTAATTATTTTTCAAACTTACTTGCATGTGCCACCATTTTGGCAAATATTCGTATGAGGATCTTGACACAGTGGACCACGGCCACAATCCATGCCACTAAAGCCAGGGAAACAGGAACAATAATACGAACTAAAAAAGATAAATGAAATTTTATTTACATATATTTAATAAGACTCAAATTTATATAAATAAATTTTATTTAAAAAAAATCAAAACTTTTTTAACAGCTTAATAAAATGTACTGTTTTGCAAAATCTTAACTAATTTTACTCCTTAAAATTTAATAACTTTTCCGTTCACACTTCTAACCTTCAGGATTTTCTAAACAATTTATCATACTTTTTATTTTTTTAACAGCTGACAAAACATTTTCAGACAAAGAAATTGAAACTTCTATAAGCCCTTTTTGCCTTCTAATTTCATAATAAAATCTACTCAAAAATGTCATAGAAATTGCTTTGTGTGTCTGATAGTTTACTGGTGTCTTTTTGTCATTAAAATTACAAAAAGTTGTAGCCGTTAATATTCACGTTATTGAATAAATAAGCTTCATTTCCTTTTCAAAATGATAATTGTTATTTGATGACACAAATAAGCAGCTTGTGGACAATAAAATCTCTAAAGATATTTGCTTACAAAAGAGAATTTTAAATGGATTATTTAATATTCATAATAGGCCGAAAAATATTAAATGTGTTTTTAAAATTTATTTCAAGTTTATAAATTCAATGAGCAAAAATCAAAAAGATTTTAATAAATTGAAAAGGTTAAGAGATATTTGTATAAGTATTTTAATTTTTTATCTATTTCTTTCAGATTTTACAAAAAGTCATAAAGTTTATTAGTTTAACATAATTTCAAGTATTTGTTTCATTACTATTATTACTTTTTCTATGTATAAAAACTTCGAATTTTGTTTTAGTTTGTTAACTCTGTCGAAAAAAAATATTGTACGAAACAATACAAACATGTTGAGGAAAAATTAAAAAAAGAAAAGTTGAACATACTTCGTCATACTGCAAACTATTTCGATAAACTTTGAAATGAAAATTTCGCCAAAAAAGTAGTCATTTATTCTTTTAGCTTCAACAATGATTGTGCATTTTTTTAGATCTAAAAAATTAAAAGGCAGAGAACTTTTTTGTAGAGAAGATGGTAAACTATTTTGTAGTAGGCAGAGCAAATAAACAGGCTCTTTTTTTTAGAGAGTTTTCATTTCATTGACACTTCGCGATCTTTCGACAGGCGAGTCTTCATAGCGGAGACAGTCGACACTTTACCCCCGTCTTGACTGGCAACAAATTCATTAACATATATTGCCCAGTGCCTGGGCATAATTGCGGCAATAATTGTCAACAGTTTTTCGTTGACATATTACGAACATAGAACGTTATAAGCCGTTTGAAATTTCCAAATAAAAGAAAAAAAGAAAAAAATCGCCATTAAACAAGAAAAAGAAGTAAATTTTTGCAAAAGAAATTAATAATTGATTGAAAAATTAAAAAGGGAAAATCTTTAATAATACGAATATACATTAAAATTAAAAATTTCTTATTTCAGGATGAGTTTTTCAGATAAAAATTTAAAAAGTCTGAGTTTTTTCTGCTTTGTATACGAACATTTCTCTTTAAAATTTTGTATATTGTGTGCTTGATTACAAACATATTTATTGCCAGTCAAAACGGGATGTTATAGAATAGTCGAAGGAGGCAGTCCACCCTTTACAGAGGAAACAATCAAATTTTTATAGCGGACATAGTTAACTCAATTTATCGGAGACAGTCGACTCTTTATAGAGGAGACAGTCGACTCTTTATAGAGGAGACAGTCGACTCTTTATAGAGGAGACAGTCGACTCTTTATAGAGGAGACAGTCGACTCTTTATAGAGGAGACAGTCGACTCTTTATAGAGGAGACAGTCGACTCTTTATAGAGGAGACAGTCGACTCTTTATAGAGGAGACAGTCGACTCTTTATAGAGGAGACAGTCGACTCTTTATAGAGGAGACAGTCGACTCTTTATAGAGGAGACAGTCGACTCTTTATAGAGGAGACAGTCGACTCTTTATAGAGGAGACAGTCGACTCTTTATAGAGGAGACAGTCGACTCTTTATAGAGGAGACAGTCGACTCTTTATAGAGGAGACAGTCGACTCTTTATAGAGGAGTCAGTCGACTGTTTATAGAGGAGACAGTCGAACACATTACCGACTTTTTTAGAACGAACTTTTACCTCTTTAGCAAAATCTAAAGATGACTGCATTTTTTAGGGATACTGATGTCTTCGTTAAAAAGATATATGATATTTAACAGAATTTTGATTCTTAAGGTTTAAAGAGTCCAGTCAGAACTACTGCGTGTAGGGTGCAGTTTTGCAATAAGCTAATATATCCAACAATTTGGTAGATGTCTTCAGATTAAATTATGTATAGAATAACTGGCATGCCGCAAAGACATTCTATAGCGCATAAAGTTTTAGTTTCTAACTTTTTGCTTTCCCTTTGTGTATTGTGCATTATGATTTTCTTTTTATTTTTTTATTTTGTCATGCATTAATACATGGAAAATTTTTGACAAAAAGCCAAAGTGCCTTTTGACTGAATGATAAGACAACTACAGCAGCAGTAATTTTAGATTTTTATTCATTCTATATATTACTTTAAGCCTATTGAATATGAAAAAATTACTGGCATAATATTGCACATAAGAAATTGTGTGTGTGTGTGTGTTTTTTTAGAAATAAATGACGTAGTTATTTGGGTTAGAATGAAATTAGTAGGTCAAGGAATTTAAAATATAAAATTTTACAGATTGTTAAAAACTAAAACGTTAAGTTTTTAATACTAATACTGATTAAATAAGTCTGGCTGTTTGCTGAAAGGCTTAATTTAAAATAAGAAGCATATTACGCTAAGCGTTGAGAAATTTAATGTGGAACTGCTTCTTATAATTTGCTTTGCGTTCAATTTTACATATTGAAGGCCTTATGTTATATTACCAGACCTTTTTCTATAATTTTCTTTATTTATTTGTTTGCTCTTTTATCCCCAGATATTCAGTCAGTAGCCGCATCCTTAACTGCAGTAAACACCTGCACGTATGAGTGCTAAATGTTTGTCATAAAAATAATATCAACAATATCACTCATACGCAGCGGGGTGTTCTATTAAAATATTCAATAGTTTCCAGTAACAATTTTTGTTGAAGTAAATTTGTTTAATAAACTTTAGCGTTTTAATGCAAAGTTTTCATAAAATATTAAACAAAAACATAACAATGAACGTGTTCATATTTTAATCAGCCACCCTCCAATTATTATTTTATTCCGTTTGCTGGCGCGAGTTTTGCAAATATGACAACCTCAACACGCACAGCAATTAATTTTTCGACCCAAATTTTTGTTTATCCTATTAAATAAAAAAAAATATATAAATAAGAGAACAAACACAGATGAGACAGAAAAGTGGCGACAACAAAATGCAAACAGTTGTGAAATGTTTATATCGTAACAGAAATCCCAAAGGATCGTAAACAGTGCAGTAGCTGTTGCGGTGGTTTTACAAACGCTTCAGGCTTTGCTTGCAAGTAAAGGTCATGCTTTAGCTCATGATGTTGACGGTAATTGATTTAGTTCCTCAAATCGATATAGCAGTTTTTCCGCAATATTATCAATAAAGTCTGGATGTTAATTGAATTATTGAATGAAGTATTTTTTTAAAAGCCATCATCTTTCAAAATATAAACCATAGACTTTATATGAACCCTAGATTTTATGATGCAGGTATTGTCAATTGTGGGCTTTTTGTAACAAAATAAGAAAACGTTTTGAAAGGCAAATAAATACTGCAAAATCAATTCTATACATGAAGTTGAATAAGGGACTGTCGAAGAGACTGTCTCTGTAAGAGGAGCCCCTGTGGAAGCTAGCGACTACGAGTAGATGAGATTGACAATGCTAGGAAACGTAAGACTGTCTGTACATACAGAACATAATATACAAGATCAGCAGCATCCCCTTTTTAAAGCTAAAATTTTTCTTTTGTTCAACTTCTTCATTCTACTACATTCTTTCATGACACTCATTACTCCCGACTTTTGGTCTACACAAAACTACCTCTGTACAGGATATACAAAGTAATTTTTCTATAGCAAGTTCTCTTAAAAGACTCCACGTTTTTAAAGAAAATATCATCTTGCAAAAATGAGACTATTTCCTTTAAGGACATTCATGTTTTCTTAGTTTTTGCAGGAATGAAATTAATCACTACAGAGAATCTGAAATTTTTGTCTCCACAATGACCAAAAAACGTTTATTCACCGGCGAATCCAATTTCTACAACTCAACTGCCTTAAATCTAATCCAGAGACTTTTATGATTTTTAATTCCATCTGAAATTAAAGTTATGAAAAATATAACCATAAATTGTCCAATTATATGATGCTTGGATTTGATATAACTTCATACTGAATCTAAGATTTACATAAAAAAATAATTTCTTTGTCTTAATTTCATCAGAAAACAATAACAACATTTTATTAGACTTCAAAAAATATTTTGTGTTTCATCAAGCATGAAATAAAATCTTAATTTAATCAAAAGTCTGGGCCATAAAAAACATTTAAAAGGAATCAATCTAAAGAAATTGGAGAAAAATGAAAGGTTTTACAATATCTTACACATTAAATAACAACATCTTTTAGTTTTATTAAAAATCCAAAAAATCGAGTAACTAAGCGCCACAAGGAGGAGTCCACTTCAATGTTCATAAATTTGTTTAAATTGAAAACAATTTAAGGTCAAAGAAAATAATATTTTAAACAAGCTCAAGTTAGAGGGAACTCCAGTCATATTAAAGTCTTAAGGTAGTATTTTTTCATGAGAAATACAAGTGGTTGTTTACAACAAAACTATTTAATAAGAAGTAAATATTTTTTGAACAGTCGTAATGTGAAAATAAAATTAAAATTGTTAAATATGTTCACTTCGTTATAGATAAATAAATAAAAATTTATAAAATGTTAAGTGAGGAAGAAAATAGGAATGGCATTTAAAAGCCATCCAAAGAAAAACTTCAATACACATACTCGTACAAGCGTACAAACACTCACACCACATCAACAAATTTGAAACTAAATTGAACTTTCACCATAAAAAAAAATTTAAAAAGAAAAAAAAACACAGAAATAATCAACCAAAATGAGCAACAAAAGAATGTTGAAAATGAAAAACAACTCACTCGAGCGAAAAGTAATAAATTGTTAAAGTTGAAGCCTATAAATGAAATTCCATTAAGTTGTGCTCGTAAGTTCTTTTTGGGGTCTTTTAGTTCAACACATGCTGCTTGTTTTAAAACAGAAACAGAAACAAAAACAGAAGCAGAAAAATAAATCTTAAAAGTGCCCACGTTCTTTCCAGCCAATTACCGTGATGTCCATTGTAAACGATCATGAGTGGCAAAGCTTATTTCCTTGCAACGTCAATGATGATTTAAGTTCAAATCTTATGTTTTGTTTTTCTCATTTGAAATACGGAAAGTGGCTGGTAGTATTTTCTATTGTTTTTATTCAAAGATGTTTTGTTGGAATTTCCAATTGTTTGATAAATGTTACAATTTTATTCGGTATCTTTATTTAATAACAAAAATAGCAAGAAGGAAGAGCTTTTTGCTTGTATTTATTATGAGAAGAAAAGTTGGTAAAATTATTTTCTTTTACACTTAACAAATTTTGCTTAATATTGATAAGCTTTTAATCCTTTATAATTGTATTTGGAGTTGAAAATCATTTAATCAGATTTTCTAAATTTGAAGTTTTCTGTGATGTTTATTTAATTTCCTGTCTAATTTTGGAAAAGACAGCTGAAAAAAATCTTGGCTTTTCTGTGCATAAATTCCTTATTTTAAATTAAATTTTAGCTGGTGAAATTATATAAATATTGCTAGAAATATGCTGTTAGACTTTGTAAGAAAATTTCGATTCGATCGATATCCTTCTTTTAGCTACACTAAGCTTCAGCTTGAATTGTAAAGGGATTGTATTGAAAATTTGTTGCTATTTCTTAAAACATACATTTTATTTAAACAATTTCATTTAAACTGCAATTGGATAAAAGTTCAGGTCAATTTCTAGAACAATACATCAACATTCTGTGGAAGTTTTCATTCAAAAGAAATTTCAACTCGAAGACATTGGCTACCTTCCAAACATTCTTTATTTTTAAAATAAAACTTTAGCAATAATAATGAAGGAAAAAAATCATTGCGAGGTCTGAAATTATGCCGTCAAGATTTGCGACGATTTCCTTTGCAATCCTTACAAGGATTCGGTTAGTTTAATAAAAGACATGTGAATTTCTTCTTACTCGTACTTCGGACCTTTTTCTACTTTACAGTTTAGAGGTTTTTGCAAAGACTTCTTGAAAAATGTTTATGAGGAAATCACCAGCAACATTTATACAACTTATAATTAATGCAATGGGTTGTAAATTGGACAGATAAATATTATAACAAAATTTAAAAAATTTAACAATATTTAATTAAAAAGTTTAGCGATTAAATGTTCCAATATTATTTTCCTAATAAAAATAATTTTAATATATCAAAAAATCTTTATAAAAAAATAAGAATTTCTTGATTTATTCGCCCTTAGTTGTTATAGTAGATATGGTATTTTTATTAATTAGGCTAATTAAGAAAAAAAAAACAATATTTACTTTATTAAAAAATTTTATTGTAAAATGAAAGCTAAAATAACAATTTTCACGTTAATAAAGATACAACGTATCAAGAAAGAAATTACATATAAACACTATTTTATTAACTTAAAAATTTAATTGAAGGAGTTTTTGAGAAATAAACAAAAAATTTGGTCTATCATTGTCTTTTAACTCAGAAAAACAAATTTTTTTGCAAGTATTTTGCGTCATAAGCTGCTTAAGTCTCGTGCTTTTTGGTGTCCACAAGAGGAGATAACTGAAAAAATTCTTTCCTCGTTATATTAAAAAGAAATATGTAGTTCATCACAATCCGTGGAGTGTATTATTTATGTTTTTTTTAAACATATGGGGTATTCCATAGAAAAGTATACTTTTTATTTTATTGTAATTATTTTTTTGGATGAAATTGGTTGTTAATGGTTTTTAATTCAAAGTGATTATTAACCCAGCCACCAAAAAAGTGGCGGATACATGAAAACACACATGAACACTGATGATGGGAGTGTAGCGGCTCCCGAAAAACAATGTTGTTTCTGTTCTGCCGTGTTTCTGTTCTTTGGAATATTGTCTCATGTCCAATTCTTTCTGACTAAAAATGTTACGAATTTTAGCCAAAATAATAATCACTTTCGATTAAAAACTAATAAGTTCACTTTTTGTCACATGCATTAGCCTCGTTAAATTAGTGAAAATACAGAAACAGTCGCAGTTTTCAATGCTTCAAATTGTTACGTTTTGACCTTTTCGAAAACGTTCGCTTTAGTTTATGGCCTTGCTGACGACTATAGCTGTGAGAATTTTCGTGGTTTTTGATTTGGTATGACATATACTTCTGTCCATTTACTGAAGTAGTCCATAAACAAAAGAACATAACGATTTCCAGAGTTGCTGATAGGGAAAGGACATGATACATCCACTGATATCTGCTCAAAAGGCGCTCGCAACTTCCCCGACATCATTTTACCGGACTTTTTGCATTGTGATCCGCTTGCTATCCACCGGCTACAGCTTGCTGACATCCAATCCAATAAAAGCGATATTTTAATATTTCGAGGGTTTTCGTAGCACCAAGGTGACCGCCACTGGGCCCGTTGTGGAATTCCCTCATTACTTCGTTCACTTTAAATGCTGGCACCAGAAACTGTTTGTGGTTTTATTTTATTTTTGACAAATTAAAAGAACCTATTCAAGCAAACGTCTACGAGAAGGTTAAAACGTAACAATATGCCTTGTGTATAACGTAATTAGCTGCACATGCAGTAGAACAGAAAGAAATTCAATTTTTTTTAAATATATTGCCGCCAATAAAAGGGGGTCACTTACGTGACAAAAATTTGACACTTCTGTGGAAATGCCCACTTTGCTACAGTCTCACAATAACTTATGCAAACAGACTAAGCAGCCCCAGTACAGGCATTGCTTGTAAAAACTAAAACTTTCTCATCTAAAACTCAACGTCATTGCTTTTTCTTTCTTGGTATTTACAATATTATACATTTTGCCTTTTTGGCTTTTAAGAACTCGACTTCATAACTAATAAAAGAGTCTTAACTTCTGAAGTTGACTTTGTTAGCAGGAAACTGTAGCCTTTGGTTAACAAATTATGTCCGACTTATAAGCTAAATAGCCCAGTATATGCAGGGGACGGCAGATTTTTTCACTTTGTTAAAAATATTTAAAGGAAATTGCCAATTTATTTAAGAAACATTTAACTGCTAAAGAAGGAAGGAAGGAAAATATTTAATGATTTACATTTTCTGATCACTGTTGAAAACTCTTTTCTAATGTCTTTTTTAAATCTTTTCTTATTTTTTCATTACGATTTATTTATCCTTTATTAGCAATAACAATTTCTTATTCACCAACTTTGTTGTACATAATCAATAGTTTATTTTTTTTCAAAAAACCTCAAACCTTAATAAAATAAATTAAATTTCGGGCCAAGTTTTCTAATTAAACCTCTTTTTTTATTTAATTTATGAGATGACGGCTTGATTAAATATATTCTGGCAATTACTGCCATTTTAGCCATAAAAAAAAACTTTTTCATTGTGATTTTTTTATTTATTCCATTTCATAAAAGCATTTACTAGTACTTAAATATTTTAATTTTTTACTGCAGAAAAAAGTTAAATACTCTGGTCAGCAAATATATAAAATAGAAATGGCATAAAATGGGATTAAACTAAAACATTTAATAAATAAAAAGATAAATTGATAAAATTTTGCATTTCAGTGGAGTTCAAATAAAATGATATTTGTTTGCTTGTTATTTGTTACTAATTTTAGGATTAGTTTAGAGAAAAAATAATAATTAACATAAATATTTCTCGTAAATTAAAAAGCTTACAAGAGAAACTTTTGCTTGGGATATCTTTTTTTTATAAAATTAAATTTATTACCAAAAAGAAGTTTACAGTATTTTTGAAATTTTGCTTCCTGCTTCTTTAGGTGGTTCCAGATTTACATATCATCACTTTCGTTTTCAGTTTCCTTTATGAAAATTTAATTAAGCAGATAAAACTTATTTTTTCGTTAAATAGTTGTAATAAATTCTAATTATTCTGTCTTAAAGTCATAAATTTTGTTTGGCAAAAGTTTAAAAGAAAAAAAACTTAAAAATTACTTGACTTAAATTACAGCATCTTTGAGGCTTCTTTCAGGCAGAGAAAGTTTATGCCGTAATAAATTATGTATGTGTAAAAAAAAACAAAAGCAATTAACTTGCACAATTCCCAGGAAAGTTTGTTTAAGTGTTCTTTAAACTAATTGTAATGCGAAATTAGCTTGTAATAAATAAAAAATAAGTTTTTTCTATATTTTACACAAATTTTAAGTTGTCTACCTTTAAAAAAATACATCCGCTGTTTAATCGTATAAAAAATTATGTTTGAATTATTGTTTTAATTTTTTTTTACTTTTTCTTCCATAAAACTCCTCAACGTATGCTTTTTAGTTATGAAAATTTTTTGCTGACATTTATAAGCAGAAATTTCAAATAGAAATGCCAACAAGTTTTGATTTACTAACTAGATTTTTTATACGAAAGCCTACAAGTTGATTTGAGTTCAAAAATGTTTGCACAATCTAATCAAACAAAAGAATAAATTTCCATAGAAAGTGAATTAGAATACGGAACCCTAAACAATTTCATGGGATGATAAAAAACCTTCCTCTCCCCAACAACTATAAATTCACCGACTTCATATTGTGATGCCTAAATTCAATAACTTTTGTAAAAATATGAAAACGCTAGGAATTATTCTTTTTTTCTTCTGACATGTGTATTTATGTCATCAGTTTGTTTAAATATAATGAAATATCACTACAAGCAAGTTTTGCGGGTTGCAAATAAAGAAAACTTTTTGATTGCATTGTATTTTTTCCCCGAAAAGTTTTCTTTTTTCTATAATCAAGATCACAAAAAATACAAAGGAAAATGTATTCAAAATAGTAGACAATTTTTGTTTTGCGGGAAGATAAAATTTGGGAAACAGAAGACCTCATAAATTATGGAAAAAAAAATTTGGTTGAAAATGTTTTGCTGAAAAAAGGAAAAAGTGGAGAAATAAAAAATTAGCAGTAAGAAATTTAAATAAAATATTTTAAATATTTAAAATATATTTTAAATTTATTAATCGAGATTGTCTCGATATATTTTTTCAAAGATTTTCAAAGACTAGCTAAAAAACCCTGAACAAACAAAAGTGTTTTGCAAATATTTAAAATATATTTTATATTCTTCTTCTGAGCATAAGAATGGGGTCAAAGATTTTTGCACAGTGCGTTGTTCCATACGCGAACATCAAAAATTATCAACTCCAGGACTTAGAATGAACTTTGTAATTTTTATAAAATAACCGAATGTAGCACTGAAATCATTTCATCCATTTACCTTTCATTGCCGCTTGAAAAGAAAACATCCAAGGCCTCCTCAATCATGCAATTATTGATCTGCAAAATGTCTCAACGGCCCTTTCTTTTGCGAGCTGACCTGCTGTTGCCTTTTTAATCCACTTCAGCGCTCGTTAGTTAACCAAGGAACAGCTATTAAATTTCAGATCACATTCACTTAATTCAATCCTTAATATTCTACTCAAACACTCTGTGTCTAACGTAGGCAATAATACTAATTTCTATCTGAAACACACTTGTGTTGCTGGGTAATCAAGAATCCATGTATCACTCACGTGGGGTCATTACATCCTCAGTACAATAAAAACTTTTGCTAACAAACTTTTATTTGCATTAGTTTTAAGGTTTTTTTCCATTTGTAGCATTTGCAGGTCTTCAAGGCAGCCAATATTGTTTTTATTGGTTTATTTATCATTTTCTTTTATCGTCTTAACGGTGAGTTGGAAATAAACATAAAAGGATACAATTTCCTTATTTCTCATTTTGGGGTGAAATCTTGTGAAACAGAAAAGTTTAATAAGTGTGTACATGTGTCACATATTAAACTTGCTTAATAGCAGTTTAAGAAGAAAAAGGAATAAGGTATGAAATGTTCAAACATTTATTTAAATTGAGATGAAAATATGAAGAAAAAGGAAATCATTTGCCAGTTGAAGGCAAAGAAATGTGAGAGGTGGTAAAATGGTCTTTTAGAAAGTTACTTACTTTGGTATAAAAAAAGTGAAATAGTTTTATATGAAAATAAACAAATTTAAGCTGAAAAAAGATTGCAACAAATTGAGATGTTCAATATTTTTAATACGAGAGTACCTAAAAAAAAAGAATTAATTTAAGGCCAAAAAGATAGCTTAGAAGGAAAATGAAATAAGAGAAAATTTTAAAATTTTTATCTCAAAAATATATTTTGTACACAGAACCAATCTAAGATTTTCGCTTCCTCAATAATAAAAGACGCATTTAAAACGACGCAGTGTTTAAAAAAAAGTATTTAAAAAAACCGAATATTGAATTCGGCAAATGACTCCAAGCAAGTCACATTAATCCTATTTTTGCTTCATACAAATAAAACCAGAAACTGCAGAACTTTTGATGAATAATTTTAGAATTTTCTGAAAATTTTTTGGAATACAGTATCTAAAAAATCAAATCATAAACAGCCCAATTATAAACAGAAATTCCTCATGAAATTTTTCCCTTTTCCTTTTCTCCTGTTACGAAAACAAATACCCTCATTTTATAAATAAAAAGGTAAACATATTTAACTGCCTGTTTTTGGAAAATGAAAACAAAATTGTGAGTGAGAATTAATATCGAAAACAACAACAAAATACGTAAATTTGTTTATGTTTTCAATATAAATTCTCACTCCCAATTTTGTTTTCATTTTCCAAAAACAGGCAGTTAAATATTTTTACCTTTTTATTTTACCTCCTCATAAAAACAGACTAACAAGTAAAATGAGGGAATTTGTTTTCACAAAAAAAATCCCTCACAAAACAGAAGGGAGTTTGAATTATTTGAAGAAATTTTTTCTCCAGAAAAACCTTTCCTCATGAAACAAATTCCTTGCGAGTACTTATAATTGGGCTAAAAGAGAAAAATAAAACCAATTGATCAAACATTAAATTTGATTTCAATTTCAATTACACATGTAATAAAAAATTAAAATTTCGAAAAATATGCCAGTCCCACGATGCCACAAGTATTCTTCGTTGTTTCTAAAATTCTAAAATTTTGTTTTTGCTTTAAATGTAATTGTACGAAAGAACGAATATGTGTGACATCCTGGGACTGGCAGAAAATCTAAAATGTTTTATTAAGTTTTTGGGAGAACAAAAATCACCATCAAACAAAATGTTTAAGAAAAACTCACGGGACGTATGAGTGATATTAATTTTACTTCATACGTACAGACGTTAAATACTAGAGTTGTCCACTTATTTGACTTTTGATTTTGTTCGAGTAAGGAATCAATCGATTTTGCGATTTTAAAATTGCTCGATTGATCGAGTAAGGGTTTTAAATTTTTCGAATAACTCGATTAATTCAAATAATTAAAAAAAAAAGTACAAATAGTTGTATCCAATACATGTGTGTTTGAATTGATAATTTTAAAAAATAAACAATAAAATAACAATTCATTTTACTACGTATAGAGTTCTAAAACTTTTAGAAAATATTAGTATATCTAAAATTATGTTGAATAAAATATTGTATTGTTTACTAGGCTTGAATGAAGTCTTTTGAAATAGTCTTTTAAAAATATTCAGTATACTTTCAGTTCAGATGTCTGCTTCTTAAACATTTTTTGTTGTTTTGTTTTAATAAAACTTCACGTTTAAAACACAGTTTCACTTAAAGTATCTGTTAGCGAAAGCGATAGGATCGCATTAAAAAGATTATCTAGTTTTTCTGATCCAATTTGTCCTGAACGTACCTGTCCTGTGATTGATGAAAATGGGACTGGAACAAAAAGGTCCTGAGTCTCGACTGGTGAAAAGGGGACGTTTCACAAAAGTAGAACAAAAGTGCTTACAAGATTCCCTCACTCAAAAAAATTGTACGCATTTTTTATATTTTTTTAATATTATTTATGGTGATAGATTACATTAATTATGTACTAATATTCAAAAGTGGTAAAATCGAACAAAAGAACGCTGATGAGAATGTGTAGCGACCTCGAAATCAGTACAGATCCGTTCTGCTAGTCCGATGAATAATTCGTTTCAAGTAAAAAGTACTCTCTTAATAAAATAATGATTTTATCCAAAAATAATATCTTAAATTAAGAAGATATGGGAAAACTCAGATTTGAGCTCAAGCCATAAAAATTCAATTTCAATATATAATTAAGTATGTTATAATCTGATTAAAATAATAATGCATTTGTTGATTTGGACCAATCAAATTTTAAGAAACTTATCTTAATCTAAACCGAAGTTATACCCACTGTAAAGCTAATAGCAGCCATATAGGATACATTCTGCTCTAGAATAGTTCTATTAACGGTTTTTAAAAAACGATAACAGGTACTAAGGATACCACCACAGGACAAGTGCGTAAAGTTTAGGCCTAGAACCTGTCACCGAGTATATTAGTTATGACCGCCTTCAATGACAACGCCATGCAAAAGTTGCCGGTACTTCTCATATAAAGTTCCGGAATTCGAACCGGTTGCTAGTCCCCGGGAATCAGTCATGTGACGTATCCTGCGACAGGTTCTTTACCCTCTAGGGCAGTTTTTTTTATTTAATTTGTAATACTTTGTGTAGTTTTGTTAATTTTAACAGCAGATTGTTCTCATATATAATCGTCTGATATATTTTGATCAGATTCAATGTAAAACAAACGATTATACAATATGATTGCAGACTGTTTCAACTTTCGAACTGCATTTGAAAAAGTTATCATAATTGAGGAACATTGCGGACTCAAGATAAAGAGCAAGTAAATCTTTGAAAATGAATTATTCACCTTTTCTAAATTGTTGATTAAGAAGTTTATTATTCCTTCCGATACCCGATACAATTAATGTTGCTGAATATTTTCAAAGCTCTATTTAATGGCCACGTCTAGCGGTCCCAAAAGATTACCTATTGCTGAAAGTATCAATTTTTCCTTGTCTATAAAAACATGTATCCCGTAATCTGATGGTGATGCATAGTTTACACATTTACAAATGCGAAGGAAATTTTGAAACATATTAGCTAAGCATGACGAACGATATTTAATACGTAATGAAGATAAATACAGAAGGTATCAACATGTAACTTAGTTTTAGTGGATCTAATCAATTAGAAATACAAAAAATATATATATTTTTCTTTAAAAAAATACGTTGTTTGGTTAACGTGGCTGCCCTCTACACGTAGGCATTCAAATAGAATATAAATGATTCCTTTTTGAAAGGACCACTACACTCGTCGATGTCAACCTATGTATAACCGTATCCAGGTTTTCGGATATGGTGATTGGTAGTAGATCCAACCCGTCGCATTGAGATATCTGATAAGATCACTCAACCCTATTTGTGATAAATCTGAAAGGTTCTCTAGTACATGACTGCCTAAAAACTTGTGTCTCGAGATATGCAAAGCTGGACATTCGCAAAGAAAGTAGAAGATTGTCTCTTCTTTGCTTTCTTCTCGACAACTATGGCAGAACATATTATAGCACAGGTCTATCCTACTAGCATGTCTGCCAACCGTCCAGTGCCCCGTCACGACTGCGACGAGCCTCGGGATGTCCTTGCGGTTTCTACGTGTTAATTGTAATGATCGCTTGTAATTGTAGCAAGGCCACATTTTCTTTGCAATCTTGCTGTTCCTATATTGCGCCATCTGCTTTCAGTCTTACAGAGATAATGCTTGAAGATGCAGTTTCTAATAGCGCCAAGCTGCGTGGCTACCGTCTCAGCGTTGGAGGCATTCAGAGCAGACGTATTTACTAAGAAATTAATTTTACTCGATTAGTTGACATCAACTGTTCGAGTTATTTGATAATCGAAATTAACTATTTTTATTGTTCGATCAAATAATGGAAAAACTTTACTCGATTAATCGAACAAAGATTAATGGAGTGGATACTCTATTAAATACTTATCTGTCTTCTCTTCATTTCTGTAACTGAAGAATTTTTTTTTCTCATAATACTGCATTAAAAGAAAAGCAAATTTAAAGCTATTTGTCTTGCTGACACGCCCGACGGCTGGTCGGGTACTTAATAGCTAAGATTAATGTGAAAACTCTTCTTTGCCATTTGTCTGTCTGTCTGTCTGTCTGCCTGTCTTGAGGTTTACAAGAGAAGAAAGGGAATATGTGACTAATTTTTAGTATGAATTAAATGGTTTCGTTGTATTTGATTTGCATTGCAAACTTCATACGATTAACATAATAAAGTTGCGGTTATATCTAAGGTACTTCAAACACAAATGAATTACAATCTCGTAATTTGAAATGATTATTTTTCTTTGATGTCTTTTAAAGACAGGTGTCAACAGGTGTGAAACACCTTGATTATTTATTAAGTGACATCAGCATTCATTCAAAGGCATTAAAATGTTGACAGATTAAAATTCCCGAAGACAAAGCGTAGAAAAGCAATTAGAAATATAAAATTAAAACCGTAGTAAGTGAACAAGTTTTAACGTTTTAAAAGCCGGCACCTGATTACAAATTTTTGAAATGCCTGATATTATTTTTTCCACATTCACAATACAAAATTCACCCTTAAAGCGTCTTTGTTAAGTTTTTTTTTATTTGAGAAAAAATTGCATAATAACTGAAAAGAATATGAAAACTCTGCATTAATAGAAGCAAAACTTATTTCCTCATCCTTATTTCTTGCTTGTGCAATTTTTTCCCATTATTGTAGGCTGAAAGTCTTTGGGAAAAATTCAAAACTTACTTAAGCTTTGTGTTCACCAAAAACCATTAAATGAAACATTTCCTCTCGATTAAGAATAACAAGAGGAAATAAAAGCAACCAAATTATAAAGCGAAAAACCCCAGTGGCTGAATGACAAAAACGACAAACGTTTAATAAACTATTCAAACCAGCACAATGCAATACGAATACCAATAAAGCCAGTGAAAATTGTTTACACAATTAAATTGATTTCTATTTTAGAAGAAAAGGCATCAATCATTGCAGTCGACTTTGTATTACGAATGAAATGCTTTGTGGAGTTTTTTAAAGCAAACTGAAATAAGTTTCGAGGAGATTTGTTGTCATAAATTTCGTTGGGAAAATATATCGAATTATTTGAAACAATTTATAAAGTTCATACAATACAAAAGATTTTAATAAGTATAATTTTTTAACATATTGACAAATTAGTACAACACAAAAATATTTCGACAAAAAAAGGTTTTTTGTGATTAAATAATTTATTAAAAAATATTAATAAAAGAAGAAATTTGGAAATGTTACGTTCACATCTTCCAGATCTCAAAAGAAGCATTAAAGTGCCTCGGTTTTCTAGGACGTTGTAAGAGATACTTTACTCCATATGATCTCCTTAATATTTATACCACCTACATCCGCCCGAAAATGGAATACAACTCTCATGTATGAGCCAGTGCTTCAAAGTCTATTTTGAAGTTACTTGAACGCGTACAAGAGAGGGTGAAGAAGCTCATCAGTGCAGACAACTCTATTTAGTCACTGGAACGTTGCCGTAATGCGGAATGTATTTCACTGTTTTTGTTACTACAAAGGAATGTGCTCTAATGAAATCAGGGAACTTGCTGCTGGAACCAGCTTATTTTCGCGAACAGCACCTTCTTCGTTAAGAGCGCACCCATTTGTGGTTGATATGCCAGTGGATCGCACTACGCCTTACAGACAAAATTCGTTCTTTATCCGAATAGTTCGTATGTGGAATAAGCTCCCTGCAGAGGTTTTTCCTTTTGCTTTCATTGTGGGAACGTTCAAGTCGAATGCCCATAAACTCTACAACCTTTATCCGCCTTCCAATAACCAATTTTCCTAGTTTCGGCACAATGCATTGATTGCATGTGTAGTGTGCTGGCCCAATTAAAAAAAATTTCCTAAGTAAAAAATAAAAGCTCGATTTATCAGGGAAAATGTCTACTTATTCAAAAAAAGCAATTCTCTTCCTCACATGGGCCCAAGTTGCTACTATGAATATTTTTACATTTATTAAAAATAAATAGGATATTCAGTACTAAACTTTTTCATTTTTCTCAAAACAAAAAACCAAAACAAAAATTTAATGCTACAGAATGAAATTATATATGCGTGTGTGTATGTTTGCAACTTACCCAAAGTCTGCTTTGGCATAGCAGTGACCCAAAAAGCGACACTGCAACGTATTGCACTGATATCCCTTGACCGGCTCCACCTCGTATGTCACATTGAAGCCATAGACATCCAACAAACGATCTAGAGCACGCAAATGTGTGCCATCCAGCGTTGACATGCGAAAACGTATTTCCAAATACTGTGAATTGAATTGTATCCACGTCACTTGCGTGACATCGTCTTCGGTGAGTGTGAAGACACGATGAGCGGGCACCTTATAATCATCCGAATAGTACATGTATTCGGTGAACTTTAGGCCACCCAACACATACAATTGGGTCAGATACACAACAATCGATATGTTGTGACCAGAATGTGGCATCAGTTCGGAAGCATCAATTACCCAAACACATTCGATGGGGGTGGTGAATTTGCGTGGGAAATTGGGTGTCTGGATGACACCATGTCGACTTTTGAGCACGCCACCGCATTTGTAGGCCATCGAAGAAGACGAATGTGTTGTGTGATGCTGATGATTTTGAAATGTAAAAGCGTTCATTGATTTAACACCACCAGCTGCAGCTGCACCCGCTGAATTGAAATTGGTATTTGGAAAAGGAGGTGGTGGTGGCAATGGCACAGACGGTAAACTCAGTTGATGATTTAGAGCAGTTAAATCGTTCAAAGAACTCATAGTTGCTGAATTAGAAGTTGATAAATGTTGACGTTTCAGACGATTCATTAATTTATTATTGACATTCACGAAGTTGTTCATTATTTCCGTTTTCTTTTCCACTGTTTGTGTTTTCGAGTTGACAGCATTTTGTGGCATCTGTGCAAAAGCCAGTTTGAATGCAACATTTTTGACTTTGTTTAATTTCGATTCTTCATTCAGATTGGTTAATTTTATATGTTTCAAAATGTGCGTTGATTTTTGATTATTTTCAATGTGACTTAGCTTTTGTTTATCGACAGAGTTTTCTACTGCTGCAGTTTGGATAAGCGTCAATAGAAGCAGCATCAATAGCAGCTTAACAGTCTCAAATGTCGTCATCGACATTGACTTTCTATGTTCCCACTCCTGTTTTTAGTAGACATGCATTTGTTGGTTTTCGAAATCAATTTTATGCCAGATTTGCAATGAACATTTTGACTATGATGTGGTAAGTGAACATTATGTATTCTCTATTTCTGAAAAAATATGGTTCCTCTAATTATAATTGTCACGTATGAAGTTCACGTATGGTGAAGGAGTCTGAAAATATAATAAAAATAAATCAGTTAATACAAATATAAACTAATAGATGTGAAAAACCTCAAAAGTTTTTAGGCATAGACATAGACATAGGCATAGACATAGCGAGAGACATAGATACAAGAATAGCTAGATATAGACTAGACATAACTTTCGGACCTTTTCACAAAAGTTCAAATTCCAAATATAATTATAACTTACTGCTGCTTTTACAATACTTATAACACTTTATTCGATTTTTGAATGCTATAATTGTGCGATCTACAAAACAATAACTTGGCTGCTATTAATTTCTGAAAATCATGTGATCTGAACTTTTGTAATCACAATCTACAGAACAGGCCCGATTTTTAATTGAATATTTTATCAGAACATTTTTCATATGATTTCTTGAGGTTTTTCAATGCAAACATGTGCTACTTGGCACTATTTTGGAGATAAGATTGTAAAATTGTTATTTTCGCCGCATTTCATGAACAATTTTTTATTTAAATTTTGCTATCAATGGTTTTTGTTCTATTCTGCTTTTGCATTTTTACATTCGTTCGAAAATTGTACAAATATTTGTTATTTATTTCCTTTTATTTACATACATGTGTATTTATAATTGACTTATAATGTTGACACAAAACGGCAATTAAAAAATAAAAATATTTCTAAATAGTAGTAAATACAGTGTGTGTATTCCAAAGGCTGGAATAGATGTGATTCTAAAAAATGTGTAAACGGAAATTCGCAATTTCAGTTGAGTTCTTTTATTAAACTTTTCAAAAATGTTTTTTACTTTAATTTTTCGAAAAATAAATTTGTCTCCTTTATTGCAAATGACTTTTGAGTTCTTAAGTTATATAATTTTCTTAAATTAAATAAAAATTTTTTTTATTTTATTTAAACATTTCAAAACCCTTCAGGTTGTATTATTTTCTACACACTTAAAATAACAATAGAAAGAAACACTTTTCCTCTTTTCAGTCTTTCAAAAAATTAATTAGAATTCGTATTTTATTTATCTTTAAACACATTTATTTCATTTTATTATACAGACTGTTTCAATTTTAAAGAGTAGAAAACTGACAATGCTGTTAGCAGTTTATTCTTTTAGTTTTCATTTATTTAATGCCAAAAATGTGTGTAAAGTACATTGTAAAGTCTTCAAATTCATTTAACATTCGATTTTTACACACAAAAAAATTCAGATATTTCTCCAACATCCGTTTTAGTTTTAGCAGACACATTGTTTTTTTAAATATAATTTAATGAAATAATTGAAAAGACTAAAATTGTTAAGGGATAAAATAGTGCAAAAAATATAATCTTCAATTGAATTTCACAAAAAATAGTTTAAATTGATTTTAAAAATATTGAAAACTTTTGGTATCAAACACGTTAAGAACGAATGATATTTTGAAATATTTTAAGTTTGAGGATCTATTTAGGACAATTCATAAAAAAATAATTAAATTTTTATAAATTGGTTCGTAAAACGTTGTGGCTGAGGTTGTAAAAGTCATCCTTGTGAATGCCTACGGCAGTGTAGAATTCCTTATCAATGGCAAAGCTCGACTTAAATAGTTTGCAATTGTCCATGTCATTAACTATATCTTTGCTAATGCCTTCACCAATGTCTCTGACGACGCAATTGTCTGCGTTAACCTACTCATATTAATATCTATGTCAATGACAATGTACATTCTAATGTTCTTTTTACAAACACAAACTGCCTAAGCCTCTTTAGCTTTTCTGCAAAAATAATCAGGGCTTTCGCAGGACCCCCAGAATTACACTATTCACTGATCTATGGGTGCCGCCCATCAATCTCAATGTCTAAGATAATGTCTATTATTAGAGATGATTTTTTAAGAGCTTTCGGATTTGATTTAAATATAAAAACACATAAAATTTAGAGAAATGTGTGAAATGTTTATTTGAGTCAACAGAACGATCTAAATAATTCAATGTTTAAAGGTGATTTCATGGAACTAC
Source organism: Gymnocheta viridis (assembly GCA_956483585.1). Lineage (NCBI taxonomy): Eukaryota > Metazoa > Arthropoda > Insecta > Diptera > Tachinidae > Gymnocheta > Gymnocheta viridis. The sequence goes on from OY101444.1 coordinate 4,114,558, forward strand.
GCTTCAATTGTTTCAAGCGCTTGTTCAAATTTTGGCATACTCATTCCAGCATATCGGCCGCTATCCCACAAATAAATTGTTCACTATTGGCTTCCACTTGCGAGCTTGTCCATAGAAACACGAGCCGTAACATAGCCCTACAAAAACTTGTCTAAGGGCGTTAAATAGTACGATCTAGACGGTCAATTGACCGGCCCCAAACGTGAAATGAACTATTCACCGAACTTGCTTCTCAATTGGGCCATTGTTTCAGATGCTGTGCGGCATGCGGCACCGCCTTTTTAAAACCACATGCCAGCCAAGTCCAGCTCTTCCATTTTAAGCAAAAAAAAGCTAAATTCTGCGAGCAGCGCCGAATCGATAATTTACGGTCATCAACAACAATAGTGGATACAGCTGCGATATTTTCCTCTGTCCGTACTCCACGTACGGTTGTTGGTGGTTTAATGTCTAATAATGTAAATTTATTGTGATATTTAATCAGAAGATTCCGAATAGCCGCCTCAGAAGGTCGCCCAAAAGTCCCATAAAGTGGAAGAAGTGCACGATGCACTTTCTTAGCCGAGCATGAAATTCATTAATCTCCAAGCGTTGTTCATTTGTGAGTCGATTCATAGTTAAATTATAGATCAAACTGAACATATTTAACTGTGACATGTTCCCCGAAAACAGCTGAACAGGCAAAAAAAAAAAAAAGTTGCTAAAAAGTCACCCTTTATAAACCAGTTGTGGATACAGGAGTGTGAAAAAGAAAATATTTCATTTCACAAAACATATAAAATATTTCCCATTTCTATTGCGTCGCTAAAAGTAAATTTCAAAAATTTCTTGATTACTAGAGCTTTAATTATTAACTACCAACTAAAATAATTAAAACGAGTTTGAATGTAACATTCTTAACAGCTAAAGCAGACATCACTAAAAGTTAGAACTCTAATTTTCTTGGTTTCATAAAAAGAAAACTTGTAATAAAATTAAAGCAAAGCAAATTTATTCATAAATGCTAATATATGCATGCATATAATAAAGCACACGATTTCTCACATATATTTTAACATTCACTATCCTTAAGATAAGGACAACGTGAAAAAAACAGTGAAAAAACTTGTTAAATTACAAAAAGATTATCACTCAAGCGAAAGAGTCGCATTAATAAGTAAACGATGTTTAAGCTCAAGAATTTTTACTCAACTTAAATTAGTTTTTCAATGAGAACTTTAACATAAATATTTATGTATGCAAAACAGAAATGGAAAGGAAAGAGCATTGAAAATATTTCTACTAAAATGGAAAAAGGTTAAGGGCATCAACAACACATTTCGCCCTCCAAAACTATAAACTTAAAACACATACTAATGTATCTGTATTTGAAAATACTAAATCAACGGAGCAGGAAAACCTCAGGAAAGTAAACTTCCGCTTGTTTTTATTTTGCAAGTAGAACTTGCATACACTCGCATATAGAAAAACACACTCTCTAACGCACTCCCTGACATTTTAATATGCCTGCACAGACAATTACGCTCGTAGTTTATTTCATTCAAACTTTTCTATTTTCTATTTTCACCGGTAATTTTGCAGGCTTTTTCTTTGTTCTACTTTTTTAGTGGTTGTTTTTGCTATAATTGTTAGTTGTTGTGAAAATTTTCCTTCAACATGAGCACAGTTGATTTCCTTTGTATTGCATTTGTTTTTGTTTTTTTTTTACTTAAAAAGTTTTTGCTGATTCAAGTAAATTTAAAGGGCATTTCCAATTAAGCAGCAAAATTCATACACTTTAAATATTTAAAAAGATTTTACTTAACTCCAGCTTTATTTCCTTATCTATTGTTGGGGAAGGTTGACAGATTGCTGGTGAATTATGAAAAGGGTAAGAAGATACCAGCCCACTTGGGTCCAAAGGTAATTATGATCCCTTTGTGCTAACCAGGGAAGAGAAGAAAAAAAGAAGACTGTAAAGGGAGATTAAAATGATAACAGAGAAGTAAAGTGCGGGAATCTCGGAGATGAATTTAGACAGAGATAACAGTCTAAGGGAAAAAAGGAGTAAGTACCTCACACAAAAACCTCCCCTTTAAAAATGATCCTTGAGATGTTTTACATAAAAGTGTTTAGTACATCTTGTACCTTAAGCATAAGGATTACAAGATTTCCTATGCCGACTCACAAGAACAATGTACAAAAGGGGGGAACTTAACTCTCCGTAAAACTAATAAATATCAGTTGATAAATAACAATACAACGAGACACGTACATACATACTCGTACATATATGTATAATTTGTTTTGTGCCCTCTGCCAGAATAAATAGTTTGAAACTTTTTCTTTTGAAAATAGAAATGATTTTGTTGTGCAATGCAATTTACAACGGTTTGATAATCATACGCTTAGATTGTAGCCATACAATTAACTAAATTATGATCACCTCAAACATATTTTTAGAGATTATTTTAGAGTAACATTTGACAGCCTCCTTATAAATATTAGAGCAAACAATTTAAGTTAAATTCTAACAAAATATTGTTAATATGGTCTAACAGTGTTTTCTAGTTTGAAATACAATTTTTTCTTTCTTCTACAATTGAACTCTCTGCTGGTATGTAAAACCAATGTTGTTTTATTTATTTAATTTTTAATATAAAAATTTCACTGCGGTGCTTTTTCTGTTACACATGAAAAATGTTGGCAATTAACGACATTTGTTTAAAGTAACTGAGTTCTTTTTTATCAAAATTTTTATTTATTTTTGTTTTTACTTTTCTTCGCAGTATTTCTTGGTTTTCTTTTGAAGTTTCATAATATTATGGGAATAAATAAACGAATGTATGTAAAAGTCTTACTGCCAGTATTCCTATTTTTTACTTTTTTTTACTTCTCCGCTCAATTTTATATTCATGTTCTCACACTCACACCAACCAAGTCTCTCACACCAAGTGTCACACTAACACCCACACACACACTATCACACCTGATGGCGTTTGTTATCAATATCACACTCTATAAAATAAATCGAAACAGTTAAAACCGTAACACCAACAACAACAAGCGTATGAACCACACATTAAAAGTAAAAGCGTTAATTATAATAAAAATAAAACCAACAAGAGCAACAACAACAATAACAAAAACAGCAGTAAAAAAAATTAAAAATAAAATCCATACATAAATGAAACAAAAATGTTTATTTATTTTGCTTATTATTTCTGTTTTCAGTATCTTTTTTATTTATTTTATTGAAATGCTTCTTCTGTTGAAAAGAAATTGAATAAAAACAACAACAACAAAAACAACAACAACAACAAGAAAACAACAACAACAACAACAACAACAATAAGAAAAACAACTGCAAGAATCAAGCAAACAAAAATAAATATTCTTCATTTGTTTTTGTTGTTCTTGGCGTTTTTGTTATTATTTGTTATTGCTGGCGACAAAAATACTTTTAATTAAACTCATTTACTCAGCCAAGTATTCCGAACAGTGGGACCATATTATATCGTTGCTTAAATAGTTAAGCATTTAAACATTAATATGCTGTTCATAGAACTCAAGCAATCCAATTGAGTGAACAATTATTCGAGTGGTTTCCATACATATTTTCTACTCAAGTCGATTGGTTGGATTCTATGAACAGCACTTAAATCTAAACTAACATAACTAAAGATAAAAACCAGTAAATTAGACAACATAATATAATAATAGAGCCAAAATCGGAATTAAATTTAAATACTTAAACCTGTTTAGACATACAGAATTTTGCTATCGCGGAACAGGAAGTAAATCAAGCATCGATATTATAGAAAGATATCAGTCAAAAGCTTTAAGACTTATTACAGCAGCGTCATGGTTTATCACAAAGAAGAAATTCAAAGGTTCAGTAAAAACTATCAATCAATAGCCATAGTAAACGTCTGGCTATTGCACTATTAGTCTGCAGCTGTGAAACACATATGCAGATTGAAGCGATTTCATGTGTTAGACTTACCTTTTAAAGGCTAGAACTCGGTCTTTATAAACATGTACAGATATATGTAAATAAATTTGTATATACATACATGCATGTAATTTAGACCATTGGGACTTTACAACTTCTGTTATTTATTATTTAAGTTACCACATTTGCTTATTGTCCTACAGTAGATGGAATGCAAATAAATAAATAATAAATAAAAAAAAATTTAAATGATACTTATTTTCAGTATTGAAATATCCACCGATTAATATCAAATTATGAACTGCAAAATTGTATTTTCTCTTAGAACACTGTTCTTGTTGCGAAATACGATTGGTTCTATTTCCTTTTCGTTTCTCTGCTGCAAAGTCCAATACTTTGAATCAAATTGCTAAAGCACCTCATACACGTTTCAATTCAATTGCCAATTGAGTCTTTCAATTGAATTGACTCTTGACAGGCAACACACTCCATAAACTGAATTGAAAGATTTTTATTTAACTGTCAAATTTATATTTTTTTTACAATTACAAATTTAAAAATTAAACACTACTATTGCAATGGCTGCAATAAGAAAAATAATTGCATTAATGGTTATTGCAGAATGCATTCATGACAAAAAAAAATTATGAAGAATTTGGTCAAAAGATTTTGTTCGAGTAATTCAAAAATGTCAATAAAATTAAAGACAATCTTAAAAGTACAAACATAAATTTTGACAGCTGCTTAAGAGACTCGAACACACACAACACAATCGAATAGAAACATTTGATAGCCAAGTTTAAAAAATCAATATCTCTTGATTTTTCTTCAACCATCTCGACAACTGCCAAACTAATCAATTGACAGAGCCATACACTCCTTGATTTGGGCAACAACCGCCTCAGTTGCCAATTGGATTGAAACGTGTATGGGGTGCTTAACACAGTTTTTTTTCAGGAACCCAGGATTAAGAGATCTACTCGACTGAGGGTACAGTAAACATTTTTTCATTGAGTATTCTATAGAGGGCATATTCGATCTGATGAGAACTGAGCAGAGAGAACTTCACGTGTTTTATATGATGCACAAATTAGAGCAGGATTAGTACTGTGTTTAACTTCTAAAAATAAATAAATACACCAACTCTAAGTAAAACTTTCCTTGCACAAGCATACTTAAACATGTCGCTCCTTTATTGCAACGTAGTCATATCTAACTTGGTAGTCACACGATCAAATTTTCATTCACATTTTAAATTCTCACTTTTCTTATCAAAACACTCACACTTTTAAAATTTGACGACAATTTGCTTACAAATTTTCATTCCATAAAGTGTTTCAAATTATAGTCAAATATTAAAAAATAATATAGTATGTTGTTTGTTTTTTTCTGTTTCTATGATTTTGTTTATTTCCTTTAATAATTGCAGGGAAAAAATTATTTTAAGTTGTTTTCTTGATGGCATCTTGCTAAAAAATCTGCTTTAAATATTAGTGCAGCCTACTTAAATTTTTTGTAAATTTTGACAAGCTGTATGTGTAAAAATCTTAAACGAGAATTAAAAACAAATTTTATGGTGTGACTGCAGGGTAAAAAAAAATCGTTCGTCAGAAAATGAGTTTAAAGTTTTTAATTTACACACACATCAATGGAAAAATAAAAAAGAATTATCCCCTCAAGAGGTGAGTAAACAAGATATTTGCATAAATTATTTACAGAAAATGTAGACCGATGCGACGAATATTTCTCCATTTTTAACTAAAAAAAATCACGTTTTTTGAGATATGACTACGTTGAAATAAAGGAGCAATGTGTTTAATACATTTGTTTCGCTTGAAACACTTCCGCAATATTCAATATATGTATTGCGATGCACAAATATTGAAAAGCACAATTGGAAAATATTTATTTATTTCTGCAGCTTCATCTGTGTCCTGCAAGTTGAAAAAAATGTATTCTTTCAGTAGTGGTGCATTGCAACATTAATGTTGCAGAAGTGTTTCAAACGAATGTTTTACGCACATGTTTTAGTTTGCTTATGCAGGGTTTTAATAAACACTTTTTTCATTTTCAATATTCTTATTTTCAAACTCGATTAAAGAGGACAGTCTGGATGGGAGGTATAATAGCCCTTGTACGGATTAGAGTTAAAGACTTTTTTTCGGGATTAAAAAAAAAATGTTACCAAAATTATATAAACTTAGTTTGATTTATATCTTTTTTAATAATTTTAAAAGTAAATTAAATTACTCAGCAGTATAATGAAGTTTTTGAATTTAAATGGACATTTTTTTAGATTCCTTTCTAATGCCCCTAAATCCATCAACTCAAAATTAGCATAATAAGCTTAAGAAGAACTTTATTTAAAGAACCTTTGAATAAAAATTTAAAAATTCTAATATCGCTGAATCTAATTTAATAAAGTTACATTTCATAGATATCTACTACAACTTGCAAGTAATTTTTAATTATAATTTTCTCTGCACCCACTGTTACTTGGTTAAGTTCTTTTTACCACACCCCACCGCCCAGCAACCCACAGCCTTAAATGTATATTTGTACTTATGTCTCTTTATGTCTGTGGGTCTGGAAACGCTTGATTTAGTACTTCTTCAAACGTTACGTTGGTATTGGTGTACGAATATATGTATATTCATATTGTATTAAATATTTCCACCACTCGTAAATTGCCAATTAAAATTGAATGCGTTAAATTAGTTCAGTTATCAGCTTCCAAGATAGCAGGTGTTTTAACTAGACTTTTTCACTCTGGCATTTAATATTTTATTTTTTTTTAATGACAGGGAAGAAGAATTACAAAATGAAATAATAATAATAAGTAATTACAAAAAAACAAAAAAATATATATATGTATATATTAATAAAAAGTTATTAAAATTGCAAGGTTTACCTTAATGATATTGTGCAATGATACAAAAGAAAAGTGTTCAATACCATTTAATTGAAATACAAGGTGTTTATTTTGCAAAATTACATTAAAAATTTATATATATATATAAATGTAATAAAAATCCTTGAAAATTTCTGCCATAAATATTTAATAGTTACAAAAATTTAATGGTGGCAATGGCAGTTAGTGGTTCGTTTAATGTGACCGGAAACCGGAAATTTTAGTGATTGAAAAAAAAACCAGAGAGTGCTTTAGAGTACAAGAGAGTATTTAAATAAGCTTAAATGCAATTAATGTTGAAATTATTTCAAATGAATAAATTTTTGATGCTGTGGCAATTTATTATTTGTATTTTTTATTCTTTTTTAACTTCGATAAATATTTTTGCTCTCCTCGCATTGATAAAGTGAAAAATTTGCTCAAGAAAAAGGTAATTTTTTCTTTTAACAACACAGAAATCACATTTATGTTCAAAAGTATTCCATTTTATAGATAAAATAAATATGAAAAGAAAAAAAAACTTCTTTGTTTGCAGTGCTTTTGCACTTGAGTGTTTGTTTCTTGCAAGTTTGTCTCAAAAACAAATAGACACATGCAAAAATGTGTTTCCATGTTCAAATGAAACGGAATTTATCTACAACAGCTATTTTATTTAAAATTATTAATTATATACTCAGATAAAATACGTACACATTGCAACTAAATTTATTTGATCTATTGGAATTTATTAGAAAAATTGGGCATTACTATTATTTCGTTTGAGTAATTTGATGGGAAAATAAAATTAATTTCAGTGGTTCTTCTTATGGGAACTTGAATTTTTTTGTATTTTCAAATTTATAATCACAATTTTCCCTAAAATTAATACACCTCTCAATAACCAATTCCACTGAGTTTTTTATATAACAATCAGTATTTTACTGAAAATGGAAAATTTTAATTTTGGGAAAAAGTACAATCATAAATTTAAAACAATAAATTAATTTTAATTTTATCCAAAAAAAATTTTAATCGGCATATAAATAAAACATTTTCTGTGCATGAGCGAGCCCATTTTAACTAATATGTGTCAAGGTAACTTTTTATGGGCACTTTTGGACAATCCTGGGCCTGCAACAAGTATATTTAAAGTTGCATGTGAAATAATAATATTATTTCATTTTGCATGTTTTTCACAATACGAACAGGAAACCACTTTTATATCATAAGCATTTCGCTGCCAGTTCCAAAAGCATTTGAAACTTAATAAATGTCCTTATCGAAATAACTTGTTTAGATTTCTACTTTAAAAAAAAACATCCAATATTTGTATCTGCAACATGTTGCATCGTGTTGTCAGGCATATTCAACCAATAGTTTGAATAATTATAAAAACTCCCAAACAAATGTAAACAAGCCGTGAAATCGAATGAACTTCATGATATGTATAAAATAATTTTATTATTATTTTTATTCCTGCAACCACTTAGTAAAATCACGTTACTTTTTTAGAAAATAATAGGGCACAAATTAAATTAAATACAACAAATTACTATGTATATAGTAAATCTAATCAATTGTGAATAAATTGTTCAAGAGTATTGATAAAAAAATAAATATTTCAAAGCGAAACACCTAAATACAGTCCAAGTAAATTGACATGTAGATAAAAGTAAATGCCATAAAAAAATAAAAATAACATCAAACAATTTTCGTCAATTTGTAAGCAAATAGTCAGGTATGCGCCAAGATAAGCTTTCAAGCTCAATATTCATTCATTTCGTCATTTGGAAATGTTTAGCAATTCATATACAATTACGAGTATGTATGTATGTGAACTGGCAAACAGAGATAGCAAATAAGCTAAAGGGAATCAAATTACTCCCAATAAGTGAATAGCAAACCTTGACTGTAACCCCCCAACCCCTTTGGCGTATAAAATTTATTATCTCAATAGAAACAGAAAACATAAAAAACAACAAATGCATCAGATTTATTGCTTTTTTTTTTGCTAAAAATCTCAGTTTTGTTAATATCAATATAATAAATAATAACAACCAAATTAAAACAGTTTATTTTATTTGTACACAATTGATTATTGTAATTATTATTTATTCCTTTTTTTGTATTTAATTTTTTCTTTGCAGAATAACCACTAAAAAAATCCTGTTCTGATCTCAAATAATTAGTTGGTTTTTTTCGTATTAATAAATACTTTGAAGTTTAATTCATGGTTATATTAAATTTAATAATTAAAACAATTAGTTTTACTGATACAATAAGGTTTCACTCAACATGGCCTGTTTTCCACGTTTTAAATTTCATGCTCGTCAAAAGGATAGTTTTACACCAGAAAAGGATGAGAACAGGGATACAATTTTAAACAACAGTGACAGTACAGTGGTAAGTGAAAGTTTTAGAATTGCTAAAATTATTATCAACTGCTAATGTTTTTAACAAAATCATGAATGTCCTAAATGTTGCTGATGCATTTTGATGAAGAATTTCAACGAAGGGTTTTCAGCAAAATGCCTATGAAAATGTTGGAAGCATCTATAAAGAACATTAGATTAGAAAAAATGTGTTCCTTACAGAAAGTATAATAACACATAAATAAAAATTTTTTTTTTAACATTTTACTATCTGAAGCCTGGTAGTCTGTTCAACATTAATAATAATAATTTAACAGTATTGGCATGAATTGTTCATGAAAAACAAATATAGAGTACTAACCTTGTTTATTTCTAGAAATACTTGTGATATATAACCGAAATCTTTGGGCCGAAAGTTTTTTGACCAGCTGCGTATTGTAATTTCGTAGCACTCTTTCAACGGATAGATAACATTGTTTACACTACAAATTTTTCATAGGAAAAAACAAATGTTGCTCTATATATTTTTAACATAGTATTAGACTTTATACGAAATAGAAACAAAAACAAACACAGCAGCATACAACCAACAACAAGTTGCGAAGTTATTTTGACTCCAACAGCAGGGTTAATATTAACTTTCGTAAGAAACTTTTTTAACTTGTTTACCATCGAACTCTGTTCATCATTTCGTGTGGACTGCTGTCAAAAAATTATTGCGAAATAATTGCAAAATTATACTGCTGAAATTGTACTCTTTTCATTTTTTGAAAACGTACGAAATGTTGCTGGCAGCATTTTTTTCAACTACAAAATGTTTGTGGCAACATATTTTCAAACTGCGAAATAATAAAAGCATCACTAATTTTGTATGGAATTGTAAATAACAGCTGATCAGATTTTAATTGACATTGAGGTTTTAATTTTAAGTTCGTTGCGCACAAATAATTAAAATAATGCAAAATAGTGTAAATATAATAAAAAATTAAAAATATAAAATTAAATTTAGCAACACAGAGAAGAACAAGTGGGTAATTTGTTGTCCATTAGTTTTTACTTTTTTTTAAATTAAACACCTGAAATATAAATATTTGTTCAACTAGAAAATGTTGAGTACTTCAAGGCAATAAAACCCGACACATTTTTTCTAAATCGTGTTATTGTCACCACTGGCTGATTGTCTAAACTTTCAAACAAAATAATAAATGTTGCTCAAAATTGTTCGCAAAATTGAATTGGAACTGGGGTTTTGGCAAACATTTTGGTAATTAAAATGTTTAGCAATATGATGTTGAGGAAAATATTAAAAAAATGTGATTTAAACCAAACAAAATGCTTGGCAATATGATGCTTAGGAAGCAAGCATAATTTATTAGCATATTTTTTGTCAGGACTCTCAACAGCTTTTCTTAATTCCTTTATCATTATTTTTTTTAATAACACAAATGACAAATTGAATTGACGATTCGTCCAAAACTTCGATTCATTTTGGCTATCTAATGGCTTTCTTTTGTGTAATAAATATTAAAAATAAATTTTATAGTTTCTTATCTTATTTTGCAAATTCTTAAGCTTTTAAGCTTGACATATAAGAAATACATTTGATACAGATTTCGAACAGGGAATGTGTTATGTCTATTCACAATAGCTTATTAATTTTTTGGTAAAATAAAATAAACTAACCATCACGTTAAAACACCTAAAACTTAAAAACAATTTATGGAAATACTTATTTGTGTAGCTAACTAATGTGACCTTAGTGTAAGTTTTCTTGAAAAAAAAAAACACTCTGCTCTCTGTAATACATATATTTGTACATCTGAATTTAAATTATTAAACAAATTACCAGTAAATACTCCAATAAAGTTTTAGTAATTAAAATAATTTTATCAAACTGTTATTTCTCAGCATTTAAATTGTAAAAAGTCTAACAAATTTTTGTTAAAAAAATAATTTTTACTAATCATATTTTGCATTTAAATTCAAATATTCCTTTGAAACTTTTCTTTTTTGTTTTGTTTTAGAATCCAAATTGTTGTAACTTTTTTCTATGGGTGAGTTCAATGTCATTTGTGGAAATAAATGTTGCGGCAACATGTTGCTAAGTAGAACTTAAACATGACATGTTGAATAAAAAACCTAATTATAAAATTTATATTTTGTTTTATGTTAAGTAAATTGTTCGATTTTGTGAAAAATGTTAAGCAATTTATAAAATTAATTATATGTTAAATTTATATTAAATAAACTGCCTGTTCGCCGATATCGAAAGAAAAGTTTCTTTCGTATAACTACATTTAAAACAAAAACAATATTTTAAAAGTTCTTCTTGTTTCAAATGTAATAATTCGAAAGAAATTTTTCTTTCGATATCGACGAACAGGCAGAAAATTTGACACAAAAATTACAATTTAAAAAATCATTAAACAAGTTTCGTTTTGTGTTTCAAATAAAATGGTCACAAATTAGCACGGAATGCAGGTGTTATGGTGCAAGAGCTTATTATTAGTAATTGGTACGGAGCATTAAAGCCAAAAAAAAAACGCTCTCCAAGACGACGCAACAAACTTTCGCATTAATTAAATGATATAAAAATATTCAGCTGGATTCACCCATAAAATTTTTGCCCGGAAAGTTTTTTTATATGTAGTTTGATGTCTCTCTTCCTGAGAGAGAGAAATGAATTTGTTCGTATAACTCGCATTTTGAATTGGTTTAATTTTAGTTTTTGTCCAGACAAAGTTGACCAGAGTTGTCATATTATAATGTTTCTAAAGCGATTTTACAGCAATTCTTTTGTTTTTTAGTTTTTTCCCCTAGAAATAGTTTCGGTTTATTTGGTTCAACGTCTATTGACAGAAGTATTTGTCTTTTATAATTTTTTCTACACAATCTGTAAATTTTATATTTATCTATTTGATATGGGAGCATTAATATTGGAGAATTTGTTTTTCAAATGAGTGAATCGTGTTACAGATAACTCTCAGTCAATAAAATTTTTTCCAGACACAAATATTGTCTAAAATTTTGTCCAGAGTAAAAATTTGGCCATAACAAATGGGTGAATCCATCTTTCTTTCACACTTCGATAAAATGTTGCTAGAATATTGGCTGATATATTTCTATAATCAGTGTATAACATTCACAATATTGCTTTAGAAATACTTCATAACAATCCTTTCCACATTCAATTTTATAGCATTTCTCATGAAATATCCAACAGAATACCAGGCTTAATATTGAAAAATTAAATTCTTTTATGGTATAAAGTCGATGATCTATTATAAATAAAAATTCTAAATCCCATGACTCTGGAATAAACTTTCAAATTGATGTCTGACATTATGAAACTTAATAATAATTCAGAAAATGATAACTTTTTACATTCCGAATGAATTGTTTTCATTCACTGAATTCTCTGATATATTTTCATTTAAATATCAATTGTTATTTTACAAAAAAAAACTTATTTAAACCAACTCAGTGCAAACTATCTCTAATCCCTCTGACTGCATGAAACCACAAATGTTTTTAAATAGTTTTTTTATTATTCTTTAACTATGACAAATAACTTCGAAAGAATAAAAAATTGTTCACAGTAATATTTGCTTTTATTTTATGCATAAAATCATCAATCCCAGTTGAGGTTTATCATTGTGATTTTAATCTTAATAAAACAAATAAATAACTAATTGCATAAATCAAGTGACGTCGGTGATAATTGTACGAAAACAAAAACAAAATCTTGAAAATTCTAAAAAAATTTGTGCTTGTTTTCCATACAAGCTCTTCACCGAACAAGCGTACATAAAGAAGTTCCGGCCTTGCTTTGCCGTTCATAATTTCTCGGTTATCTATGAAAACTAAAATTAAATGCTCAAAGTTTTTTAAATTTGTTTTAATTTTTTATTTAAATATCACCTAAATGACGTGATTTAAAAAATTAGCCCCAAAAATAAAATAAAATGAAACAAAATATAAAAAGTTAGTTCTAAACGGTTAAAATTTAAAACTTAAACTAAGTAAAAAAAAAGCTGGTAAAAATTCCAGAAAAAACGTTTCCCGACCAAGTACCAAGATTCTGCTGAAGACAATGCAAAATCCAAAGCTTGTTTTTATTATGGAATATATATATTATATCTGTTAAACGATAAATTATAGCCCGATCACCTATTCGATTAATTGAAATTGGTCTTTCTCGATTAACGATCAACTGCGAGTTTTTAGAAAATTAATGAAAAAATTCTTACTCATAATTTCGCATGCATTTGCCGAAAATAAACAGTAAATCATTTAATTTTGTTCGTTCAATCGATTAAACAAAATATTATATTATGTGTAGTAGATTAAAAGCAGAAAAAGAACTGATATAAGTGAAGAGATATTTTTAAATTCTGGTTCCGTTCAAAACCTAAACAACTATTTGCCTAAAAGATTATGTTTAAAGATCTCCTTAAATTGTGAAACTAACTTAGAGAACGATCTCACTTATTTGTTATTTTTATAAAAAAAACTTATTTATGATTTTTTTTCTACTTAATTTATTTCCACAATTCTTCTCATACTATTTTTTACTAAAAAAAATCTCAAAATAATAAATTATTTATTGTATTTTTGTGTATTCAAATCAATTAGTTTATGGAAATTTTTTATTGATCGGCAAAGCGATTAAACCAAAATTAACCAATCATTAAACTATCATTAAACGATTAAACCAAAATCTATAGTAATTAAAACAAGTGATCAACCGATTGGTACACAGGAACCCGAAAACCTTTTTCTACACTGAAAAGCAACTGCAAACTGAAATAAAGCATCCTTTTGCTGACAAATCAGGGGCCACCATTGTGATGTTGCAAATTAAAAACAATTTTAAGCAAACTCAAATAAAAGCTTAATAATTATTTGACTTTAATTAATTTTTTATTTATCATTTTATTTATGGACTTAATCAATAATATGAAACAAACCAACGAACAAAAAAGAAAACTGATAAAATTACCAATTAAATACTAGAATATCGTAAAAGTAAAAAACAAACAAAAGTGCAACAAAAAAACTTATCATTAATATTAAAACAATTCAACGTCATTGATAATAAAACAAACAAATAAAAATAAAACAAATATAAAAAAATAAAATAGAATCTTTTTCACAGTTTTATCGTCAATGCGGCAACAACATTTCTTTTTTTATGAGGCATTGATTCTTGTGGTGAGTAATTTGATAAAGGATAAATAAATAAATTGTAACGAATTGCAACGGCAACATCATAAAACATCATGGAATAAATAAAATAAAAATAATCGTAATTAAAGATTAACAATGCTAAATAATAATGTAGGACATTTATGCAAAAGAATGAATTCATTGAATAACAAAACATTTTAATTGAATTTCTTTTATATTATTATGATTAATATTGAAAATTTTTGTGGGGAGGAAAATATGGATAGAAAAAGACGCAAAAAAATGATTTATAGAAAGTTTTTTTTTTGTTTTGGAAAAAAGTTTTATGTTTAGTAAATTTATACGTTAAGTTGGCAAAAGTAGAGATTCTATTGTTTACAGTGAAAAGCAAAATGTGTCTGCATAATTGTTCAATTGCCTTTCCTGTACAAAAATGAAACAGGAACGTCTTTGTAGATTCCAACTTGTAATAAAAATGCATTCCAATAATAGAGTAATTCTTTGGAGAGATTATTTTTATTATTTATCAAATAATTCTTACCTATTTTTTCGACCTTCTGTCTAATTTATCTCGAGGTACAGGTAAATTTTTTTAAAAAACGTTAACAAAATTCAATTAAAAACCGACATTTCGCCACTTCTTTGTGTGGCTTCTTCAGGGAAAACCTGTAGCTTCAGATAAATTAGATTCATTTATAATTATTTTTCTAAAATCTGTTCAAGGCCAAGTTCTATACTCGAAGAAGACTTTTAATTTTAATGTGCTTTGTGCAATAAATGATTTCTAAATACATTTCGACATTCTTAAGTCGTTATTTGTAATCTGAAGTGGAAAGTACTTGCCTACAATGACATCGTGATCTTAAAGTAATTACTTAAAACGCCACAGTGTGTGTAGTGAAAAGTACTTCACACTTTTATGAGCGTTTTAACTCATAAAAGCCATCACAGCGGTTGCTGAATAATTCTAGAAGCATTCTTTTAAGCTTGTGAAAAATTTCGCTATAATCCTTGAAAGCACTTGTTTCAAGTTTCATAAGTGTTCATGTGATTTGCTAATTCTACTTTATATGTGACTGTCTTGCATTCTCTATCTCTAAATAATCTATATTTTTATATAGGCAAACACGTTTTTTTTTAATCCATTTTACGGCCATAGTACTGAACCGATTTTAAAAATATAGTTTTTTAAAGGTTTTATACAGATATGCACAGTCCTAATTTTATTTAAATCGGTTCAGTATTTTCGAAGCTATAAGCGTTTAAAGTTGTTACTAACACATGCACACTTATTATTGCACATGCATATCAGCATCAAGTGGAAAAATACACGAATTGTGCATGTGTGTTTGTCTAATTTGTTTTTGCATAAAAATGAGACAAAGTTTTTTCTATATGTAATTTGTAATAAGAGGGAGAGAGATAAGTAAGAGAATTTCAAGTTGTTTAGATGTTTAGAAGCGTCATGTCTTATTGACATGATTCTTACATTTTGTTCTTTGAACTTTCATTGTTGTTTACACAAATCACGTCATGTGGAGGAGATTTACTTGCAAATACCTTTTGGTTTAAAATTACGTATGAGAAAACAAGACGTAATGACAGTGCATGCATCTGAGTACTCGTTTCCTTTCCCCTCGTCACCCTCGCCTAAAAAGTAGCAATCATGTGAATAAGACATGACGTGTGTAAACACAGACTTATTTAGAATATTTTTTTGTTTTTGTATTTCATCTTATATATTTATGTAAGTGCTTGGTATTTAATTACTAGAATGCGGTCGATTCGATTTAATAAAAAATGGAACAAACAAATTACATGAAATCTAAGGAAGGGGTTGTAGAGGCCTTCACAGCAAAACATGTTTTTCCATTCTCCATTGGTGTCATCTATATTCATTCTCAATATAAATTTGAGTTAGATAACTACGAAAGCTGGAGTGGATAACTTTAAATTGAAATAAATATAATAAAATATTTCAACAATAATTCTTGCAAAAAACCCGACTAAATAACGCACTTCCCACTTTTCTAATCATAAACAACGAGTGCGATTTAAGTGGAAGCAGTTGAAAAATAATATTTATTTCGTTTTCGGCGTGCCACTGCCCACACTTAAAATCATAGTGTTGTATTGTCAGGATATTTTAATGGAAATTAATAGGTTAACTAGAAGTGGTTAAAAAAGAATATGAACCGCTGTTCACTTCACAACGGAACCAATTTGAAAGTACATCCTTTCAAATCAGGAAAAATTTTCTGAAATTGGCTTAAAAAATACAGAGTTCTGACAAAGCACGCATAAAACATTAATAATTGTAGAAATGGTTTAAAAGAAAATTAATACATTTTATTAAAAATATTCTGAAGCAGATAAAAAACTAAATGTATACCAAGTTCTTCAAAATCTATTAATTTCACAACTATTTCTCTGAAGCAGTTTAACATAATGCCTTTTTTTAAATTGCTTAAGTTAAGCGCAATCTTGAGGCAACAAGACTCGGCAAACGGACCAAATTCTTCGAGGGTTATATTAAGTACAACTCAGCTTTTTGCATCTGAGCCACCAAAAAAAGTACTTATAGTTTTCTATGTAATTTTTTTGCTCACCACTGTAGATCTTGTCGCTTAAACGGCTAAAAATCTCTGTGACATTCTGTTTTCATTAATACATTTTATTATTCCATTTTATTTCTATTTCTAAAATAAATCTTTAAATACGGTTCACGCATTATTTGACATAAATGTTAAGATAAGGCAAAAGCACACACAAAAGTTACAAGACAAACAAAAATGCCATAAGTGTTTTGTTGCAGTGTAAGCAAACTCAGAGGGTTTCTCAGCGGGCTGCTTCAGACAACAAACGAAAATTTAATTCCCGCATTGCCCCAAAATAAAAGAAAGTATACAAAATCTTAACATTATGTGAGTTTTAAAGGCCCCGAGGTTAAATCGCAAAAGACCTTTTAGAGGCCTTACAGCTTTTATTATTGCATGTTTATTCTGGGAGCTTTTTTATCATTTACTATATTATATTGAGTGAATAAAATTTTTTAGTATCTTGCCTCCAAATAAACATTTACATTTGATTTCATTCATTTTATTTGTTTGCTATTTTTTCATTCTCCTCCTCCTCCTTATGTTTTCCAGTAAATTTAACATATGGGTCATTCCACGTCATGGTTACGCTTCCGATTTAAGTTATATTTGTTTGTGCTTTGTTCTAGTACAGGTACTCGATCTTGCAGCAATTTTTGATTTTATTCGTAAGAGAGGTGCAAATATTGGGAAGGGGTTTCGTGTGATCTGCAATTCTCTTTTGCTTTGAAATTCGCTCTTGCCAATTTGAAGTTGGCTGTAGATGCATTTGGCGTATTATTGTGTCTTATTTTATTTCTTCAGCAACAAACTTTTATATAAAAAGAAATTTTATTTTTAGAAATGTCAAAGTATAACAAGAAAAAGAGGTGAGAGAAGGTATAAGAAATACAGAAATTGCAAAACTAGAATTTCATAATGCGGACACTAATGCAATTCAAAGCAGAATTTAAAGAAAGGCAACAACAATTGCAAGTCCGGAAGGGAACAAATTTAACGAGCTAGAGAAGTTTGAAAGTTTAATATGCACTACTAAATATTCCATTTCCTAGTTCACTAGAAAAATAATAATTTTTCATTTATGAAGCTTTTTAAAATCGATTTTGGTTTAAAAAAAAATTTTTTTTTGGAAAAAAAATTGTTATTTATAACAAAATTTTTTACCGTCCTATTTCACGTGTAGTGACCCATATATGAAAGTTTATTTCCCTATTCGAAGATACGCGGATATGTAAAGCTTCCATTAAGGTGTTTATCTTACTTGCTGCATAAAAGGAAACAAAAGTGTCAGACAAAGATTTCCGTTCGCTTATACGTCTGCTTAAATGATGCCAATAAGACCAAGAAATGCTATTGATACGATCTTCTTTCATCCTTTTTATAAAGAGCCATGACATAAATTTAAATCATAATTTTTATGTGAGTTGCTTAAAAAACTTATAAGGAAATGAAATTGTTTATGAATCTTCGGGGATAAGTTTAAATATTTTAAGTGTACAATAAACATGTTCAATTCACAACAACTGCAATCTGCAACATTGTATCAAATGAAACTATGAAATTTGTGAAAAGCCAGTTGTAAGTTCACGTTATTATGCGGGTAAACTTTACACTTTTTAAAGATGAAATCGAGATGAGACACAATTGATTTCGATTAAAAATGAATTAATTTACTTGAATCTTAGGACACTGCTACACGCTCAATATATCGATGCGTTCCTTCCTAAAACACGTAAGTGTCATTTTTAAAAAATTGACTTTTTTGGTTTTTATGGTGGAAAATATTATTTTCTACCATAAAAACTAAAAATCTCAATTTCAAAAAATAAAAAAGGAAGAATACGTGTTTTAAGAAGAAACGCTACGATATACCGACCGCGATCTATTATCGTGATACTTATTGAATGTTTAGCATGCAGTATTGATGTATGGATCGCAATTAGCGTCTCGAGACGGGAGTTCCCGGGAATTTCAATCTAAAGATTTCCCGCTTTTCCGGGATTTTTCAATAATAAAAAGAGATAATTGACAACTTAACGTTTATAAAACAGCTGCTTCTATTTTGGTATGTGTCACACGACGAGTCCATAAACGCTTTAAGCGTTTTAAAGAATTATTTCCTAAACCAAAAAATATGAATTATATTATTAAAGAATTTTCTTATTTTAAGAATTTAATATTTTTGTTTTATAATTCAAACTTCAAGTACCTTTGTATTATTTTTTCTATATTATTTAATGTTTGTTTTTGTTTATGTTCTCCAATATTTGTAAGTTTACTTTGATCTCATATAACAAAAATACACGTTTTCCGTGTTGGAAATAACCTTTAAGGAATTTAAAAACTAAAAGTTAGAAAAATAAATTAACATATTAATGTATTATTAAAACACAAGGTACTTGGTCGTGCGATCTGACAAATAAGTCGTGTGTGTTGCCATAAAATGCACTTGTGAGGCAGATTTTTTGACAAATCTGTCTGTCCGACTTGCATATAATTATGCAAATTTCCACAAAATTATAGATTTCATAGGATCAGAGATGTCTCTTTTCAAGAAATTAAGTTGCAACGAAAGAAAAATTAAATTAAAACTATTTATTTTATAAATCTGAAACTATTGAGGCGCAAAAAATCAATAAAATATACATGTACGAGTATGTGTTTGCATCTTTTTTGTATGATAGTGTGGCAAATTCAATGCGATTTTTAGAAGTGGGACAAAATTCTGTCAGATTTTCCAGTGAATGAATCGTACGACTGTGTATGATAGTGTATCACGGGCTTAAGTGTTTCAAACTTTTTTTGCTAATGCCTAGCAAATTTAATTTTTATTATTTCATGGAGCGGGATCCCGGGATACCGGAAAATTTTAAAAAATTTTCCGCTTTCCCCGGGAAATGAATTGCGGGAAAAAAAGACTGTAGTATCGCTGCAGGCTGGGTTTACTTTCCAATTTCATTAAAAATAACCATGATGAGGAGATGTAACTGCTTTGCGCACAAAAAGTCTACAGTTTGAGCAACACACCTTGCTTCAACACTTGCCCTCAACATGTGCCCTCAACTTTATTACTTCCACACCATTTTTCAAACATAAACACAAAAGAACCTGGCTTTTGAAATTTATTGCCCGCTTTTATTATTTAAAACATGTCAAGGAAAGTGTGTGTAGGCTTTTACTTGTACTCTTTTATCATTTGACATTGATTAAGTCACTGAATCAAAAAAAAAATATTAGAAAAAACCATAGAAAAAACGAATCATATTATTAAAACTTCTATTGTTTGCCATTTGACTTTATCTTGTAACCGCAAAGAAAAATGTGTTTCTTTCAATACATTTAATAGACAAGTAACGTGTCTATTGGGGATTTAAGGTATTTTGAAATGTATCTACGTGCTTGTGCTGCAAATGAGAATTTTTACACCAGTGTTTATTTCTTTTTATTTTTTATCTCGTTAACATTTACATTTTATTTGACTTGCGGTGGCAGTAAAAAATGTTTATTGCAAAGAAAAATACATATAAATGTTGTTTTTTTTTATATTTTTTAAATAAATTTTTATAAATTAAATAGGTTGTAATTTATTTAATATTATTCACGGTCATATAAATTTTATATACATCTTCAGAAACTTAACAAGATGAATTATGTAAATATGTATCTAAAAATCCACAAAAAAAAACAAATTTGAAAAACAATCAACAAGCATAACAAAATTGCAGATAAAAAAACAGTGCTTAAGCCTGAATAAAATTGTCTTTATAAAATGAAAGGGTTTCACACTCAGGCCAACAAAAAAAATTAAAAGACACACATACATGTATGCAAGCAGATCTACATCTACACCTACAACTGCTTGTTAATAAAGAAATTATTTAAAGCATCAAGTTTGCTTTATCTATCCAAGACAACAAAAGTTTCAATTTCATTTTAATTTTATTTAGTAACACTTCTTTGAAAATTTGTAATAAAATAAAATAACAAATACATACATTTGTCATAAAAACTGTTTTGACAAAATTTTCGTTATTAATTTTTTAATAAAAACCAGAAATTCTACAACTGATGTCAACAGTTTTATCAAATAAAATGTTTTGTCTTGTTTCAACATGTGTTTTGTTATTATTTCGGTGTCTAAATAAATATGAAAGTGGTTGCTCTTTAAAATACTCGTATTTTTCTGCATTAGCGTCATTATTTGCTTAACATTTTCATTTGTTGAAAGAAAAAAAAAGCATCTTCTCTATTTCGCACCTAAACAAATAAATATTAAGATACAAAAATGTAGAGACATAAGCGTAGATGGAATATTCTTGGTGAGGAGTGGGGTTGATGGTGTCCTTGTCATTCCACAAATAGTGTTTGTCACTTATAGAATTTGTTAAATTATACTGCCTATTTTTCCTCTAGAGGCAAAAGCTAATTTTCACCAGAAATCCTTATCTACGACCATGTATAGTGTGCACAACTGTATCATTGCATTAATTACACAGCAAAACTCCGGATAACAATTTCTCAGAAAACTTCTGATGCGCGTAAATAACATTAAACATTAATTACGCCACTTAACACATTTTGTAAAATAAAAAAATAAAATATAAAAAAAAACAGTGCAAAGAGTACGAGTTTTATCAAGGAAATTAAAAATACCTCCCAGTGTAGTATACTTTTTTTACTCACTGTAATTATAAATAACAGAAATATTATCTTACTGTATTTACTTAAAAATAGAACAAAGATATTTTATTCTCCCATCATTTTCTTAAGTAAAAATAAATATGTTTGTGGCTGTTTTATTTATTTTTATTTTATTTTTTTACAAATAAAAGATGATAAATATTTTCAGACTTAATCATGCAATAATTGTCATCTAATCTTTTGGAAATTCTCAACTGAAGTACAAATTAAATAAACATTTACAGCGAAATGTACAAAAGAATGTTTGATAAGTTTGAAATATTATGGAGACAGAAATTTCTTTAAGTAAATTATATACCAATTACTTCTTATGCAAAGATCTGCAAAAATATATATTTTATAAAAATGTTACTTTTGCAAAAAGCACTCCGAATTTAAAATAAAAATACTGTATATAAAAGGTACTCTGAATAAAAAGTAGATTTTGTAAAAAATATGCTTTCAAAATAAAATACCTTTTTCTGAAAGTACCTTTAGTAACAAATACTGGATAATTTTGTAAATAGTAAACTAAAACAAATATTACTATTTATAAAAAGTATCAGTTCAATTTACAAGCACTACAATATTGTCAAGGCGAATTCATAACAGGTGGTCCCGACAGCTCAGCTGATTATTTTAGGCTCCTTGCATCTCCTTGCATTTTGATCTGTTTTGTTTGTCAAAATTGGTTTATGTTTGATTTATATATAAATAGTGTATGACGTTGAATTTGACAAATAAAACAGTTATTTGAAGCGAGTCTACCTGTTATGAATTTGCCTTGAATATTGTATCAAATAAAAGTATGAAATCTGCGAACGTGAATAAGTTCACGTTGTTAAGCGCCAAAACGTCACACAATTTAAAGAAGAAATAGAGACAAGATATAATAGTTCCCATTTTCAAATGAATCAAACTTACTTCAATGTTAATTTTTTTAGATTTTAAAGTTTTATTCACTAGTATTTTATATATTTTTTTTATTTAAGTTTTATTCACTAGTATATAATTCAACAATTTTGGAATTTGAAATGTGACATAAGACATTTGAAAAATATAGAAGAAAAAAAAAATTGTGCGTATTTATATAAATATTAATCGTGGACATGTCGAAACGATTCTAAAATAGAATGAAATACAATTCCAGCAACAGGTTGTGAATTGAAGTGTTTTTATAGCTCCTTTTATAAAACCAATCTTTCCTTAAAAATAGCTTTCAAAAAAATTTCTGTTAAAAAAATATCACATTTTAAAGAAAAAAGCCTTTTCTATAAAAATACTTTTTATAAAAAAAATAATATCATATTTAAACTGTCTTAAATATGACTAATATTTCCCAAAGGATCGAGTGTATAGATTTCAAAAATATGCAATTTATAATGAACACGTTTTCTAAAAAGTTTATTTAACAAGAAGTAGCTTTTGTAAAAAAAGTTTTTTCTGAAATGTCCTCTTTATAAAAAGTACCTCTTCTAAAATAAAATATCTCTTCAAAAAAGCAAATATTTTAAATTTTCAATTTAATTATTCAGTGTTATTTAAAAAAATATTTCTTAAATTTAATGTGCTGTTCATAGAAACGAAGCAATGGAATTGCGTGCACAATTTGTACGAAAACCACTCAGTTATTCGAGTGTATTTCATACATATTTTCTACTCAAGTCGCTTGCTTGGATTCTATGAACAGCACGTAAGAGTATTTCTATTGTATCCGCCACATTAATGTTCTTATTATATTTTTTTAAGCAAATTGGACGTTACATTCGCCGCGATGAACCTTCATTTCATACACCAAAAGCCAGTGAAGTAAGTAATTTTTGTTTGACCTTTCAATGTTGATCTTATTAATTTTTTTACTTATTTTTTGTTTCTTACAATGTTCTTTAATATGCTGCTAATCTTATGTGTTAAATAAATAATTCTTCAATTTTAATCTTTTCAATATATCCTTGTGTTCGCGCTGCTTAACTAACAACTTTAATAAAACACTTTAACACAATAAACATTCGCACACATACAAAAATCCACCCACGCCCACACACAAATAAACACACCCACACACATACCCGAACATCTTTAGCGTATAAAGCCAGCTGGCCAAAGGCAAAGTATATTAACAAGTCATCTACAGTATAACAACAGCAGTAGCAATAACAGTCTTAATAGCAATAAATTGACAGCGACAACAACAGCAACAGCAACAACAAAAGTACCCTCACCCATTCTGGTCAATGGTGTAAATAATAGTGGTAAAAAATTCATTACAAAGAGGCCACGCTCCATAAACAACGGCCAACTAAATACGAATGGCTTAAATAATGGCACAGCAATGACAAATGTCAAACTTCATCATCATCATCCCCAACAACAGAGCAAATTGAAACCTGTCAAAGAGCGCAGACCCACAGCCTTGCCCACTCAACAACCAGTAATTGAGACAAGCACAGCGACAAAACAACAACAGGCCATCTTTTTTATAGGCAGCCAAGCCGAAGATGATGAAGAGCCAGGACACGAGCTTGACAATGAAAATTTGGCAGTAGACTTTGATTGTCACTCACAAGATAGTATACTGACCTCACCCAATATTTCATTAAGTTCAAATTTTGATATTTTAAATGCCAAGCTGCTCAATAGTAAATTGCCAAGCAATACCAGCAATAAACTAAGTAAATTTACCCGAACACCTACTTGCAACTCAATTCTATCACAACATGACGTGATATTGGAAAAGGTGGCAGTGAATGTGCCAACCCCACCGCCCCTGCCACCCCAGCCGTTGGTGGTGGCGCACTCACCTTCGATATTGTCGCTTAAGGGATTAAAAAATAAACGCAGTTCAAGTGACATTGCACAATTACGCACTGCTGTTGCTGCCACACCAACAACACCCACCATAGAAGAAATTCCAATGAGTAGAAGTCTAACGGAAACGGAAGTGTATAAAGCGTCATCATCACCAACAGCAATATCAGCATCAGCAATAACAGCAACGACGCATAACGGATATGCCAAAGTAAGATTTTTATACTACATGCAACTACTACATGCCTCCAATACGAGTATGTACATGCAAACAAACAAGAATTTAATCAGTGACAAACTCTTTTACACACATGCACATACATTTATACACTTTTATTTTCTTTCCTCCGTTGCCCTGAAACAAGGGGCTTCTTAATGCTCATGTTCCTGTTGCACGCATGACTACATAAATGGCAAAAACTAAAAGCTGTAGCAAACTTACATGCAAATATTTTCACTGCAATTTCTTCCTTTAAATTCGCAAACAGCATCGACATTAAAATGTTGCAAAACAAACAAAATTATTTATCTGAATAAATTGAAGCTTTTAATCCTGAACAAAACTTATTTTGAAAAATCTTTTTTAAAAGTGACCACAAGTTTTCAAAGTCATAATGACTTTAAATGATGTGTTGTAAACAGAGTGCATGGAATAGGGTCCACCCTACTATTTGAATTTGTCTATAAAAGTCTTCAGTTTTCTTAAAAGCCAAATATTTCTTAAATACTCTACTGACTTAACAGCTGAAAGGCAGAAAGATGAAAATGTTTGCAGCAGAATATTTAAAATAAATATTAAACTGTGGGCCTGGAAAAAATGTAAAACACATCAAAAGACTTCCGGCATTTAAAAGGAATTTTCCATAGAAAAATCTCCTTTCAGATAGTAGATTATTTTTGTAGCTTCGAATTTTTTTTTTAGAGAATTTGCTATCGAAATGAGCCAGTTTTGTATTTATAAATTTACTTCTGAATATAGAAAATTTCATAAGATGGAGCTCTTCCAAGGCAAATGCATACAGATAGTCGCAATAGAATTCACTTTGAGAAATATCAGTCTTGGATGTCAAAATAAACTCTTCAAGGCAAATTCCAAACCAGAAAATATACCAAAAAGCACATTTTGACAATAAACAATGATATAACACAATGAATCAGCTGTGCTTTCGAGTTTGCCAGGTATGAACTCGCCTTGAGCTCTTCATTTATATATTTTCAATTAGAATTACTTCTGAATTAAATAAAAAAAATCATAAGTTTCAAATTAATTATGAGCCAAGACTGATCTTTATTAAATCAAAAATCACACGAATGATGTCAAGTATTTATAAAAATAATTCTGCTGAAGTGAGGCAATTACTGAGCAAATATTCTTTCTGACGTGAAGATATTTAAAATTAGGTGAACAGCTTTCATTAAATGAAGTGGAAATAATTTTCTTCAGAATGGATGCAATTCGGCACTCGAGTAGTTTTCATATTTAGAAAAACTGCTTCCCAATTACTGAACTGTTTTTAATATAAATTTTCAATAAATACTTGTGACATTTCTTTTAGTTTTTTATGAAAAAATTCCAATTCAAAGTTTTCTTAATACAAAAGAGATGATACAATAATTTTTAATTAATTCACTATTTGATTTTTTCATTATATTCCAAATTTTCAATAAAAATTCCAAAAATGTTGCACTTTTTTTAGAAAAGACAACGCAATTAATATCAAATTAATGCAATTTAAATTGAATAAATATTTTCGAATTGGTAGATTTTTTCATAAAAAGTTGCCTCCTGTATTGCAGCAATTTTGTATAAATATTTCTTCATAATTATTTTGCCATTACTTTTTTAGGGTAAAATTTTCTTTCAAATTAAATTTCTTGAAGAAAAAAATTTCATACAAAATTTTCTTTAATTGTGCTTCAATTATACTTAAATAATTAATTTCAAATTAAAACAATTTAAATTGAATAAATAAATGTTTTCCAATCTTTGAATTTTTTCATACAAAGTTTCAGCAATTTTGCAAATAAATTTTTTCATAATTGTTTTTTTTTTGGGTAAAATTGTTTCATAATAAAATTGCTTGAAGAGAAAATGTTCGATCAAATTTCTTTCATATTTAATTATTGCAGCTTCTTATATAATCGTACATAAATTGCGTTCGATTTAATACACTTTTTCTCAGGAAAATTGCTGGCAAATTTATTTCATTTTTCATATAAAAATTGCTTCCCGGTTGAGAGATTTTTTAAAATGCAAAACCATTTAACACAATTTATCGCTAAATAGTTTTTTCCCGATTCAGTGCATATTTCCAACAAAAATTTAATTAATTTTTATAGAAAATTTTCTTAATATTTAAAATTATTAAAAAAAAAGTTCTCTTTCGAATTTTCTTCAAAGTTGCGGATAATTTTTTGTAGTAATATTTTGTACTAATCAAGTCTTTGCCTCTTTATTTTAGAATTGAGTAATCATTTTTCTGTTTTCATGCAGTTTTCCATAGAGAACTTGCTTGCAATTCAATACGATGAGACAAATGTAATTTGAAGTCTTTTGATTTTTGTAAAAAAAAGTCCACAAAATTGATGCCATATGCTTATATACATAAATTTTTTCCACTGTTCTTTGTCGAAAGTCTGAGCATATTTTTTAAAGGAAAAACTTCATGAATTTTTGTATCGAAAAGACAAAACAAATGAAAAATATTTACATAAATTTGCTGAAACTTGAAGTTTCGCCGGCATATAGTAATAACCCCTTCCATACACACACTTACACACCAGAGAAAATCATAAAAGATTTTAAGAACTCAGAATGGTTTTCCAGTTAATAAATGAATTATATATTTGGAGCTTTTATCCTTTCATTGTAAAAAAAAATCCAAGTATTTAAAAAGATTGCAAAGCTTTTAATACTTATCGGAAGAAATAAAGATTGCTTATTCAACTTCCATTACCCCAATTAACCTTCACACTAAAACACTTAATAACTCAACTCCTTCGAAAGCTTATTCTCTAGAAATTTAACAACCTATTTCCGGTTCCCTTGTAACGGCATGTTAATTAAAAACTGCTCATGCTCTAAGCTTGTACAAGTTCTTGTTCATGATGTTGTAATCCTTTTTGCTACTAATAAATCACTAATTTCAATGTTTTTCTTTTTGTATTTTGTATCTAACGAAAAAAGGAATAATAAACTGGGATTTTTTTTTGTTGCACTTTCCAAAAGATTCTTGTTTGTGTTATTGTTTCCTCTTTTTCAATCTGCTTCTTTTACAGTCTAGCAAATCTGCTAAATTTGCTTTGGAAGAAGTACTTAAACATCAAATTGATGATTTAACATCACAAACAGATGCAAATTCTACAACAACAACAGCAACAACAACGACAACAGCTTGTGCAACAGCAACAACCACAACTACAAAATCAGCATCAAGTGATTCTTCCACTGCAAGAGATTCTGGTGTTCAAATTGAGGTAAAAAATTAAGAGGAAACAAAAAAAAATAGGCAAATAATTTTTGGTTTGGAAAAGAAAGAAACAAAAAGAAGATAAACGAGAGTTTAATCTTCATCTACGGATGAAAATTAGAAGGCAAACGTTTTTACAAAAAATTAAAAATGCTTTTTCTATGCAAACAGATCAGTTTTTTACTAGAAAATCTATTTACATTAATTACACTCGCAAAAATTTCTGATGTCGCTCGTCCATTGAAGATGTTAGTATCCACAATCAGCTTCCCTAGCAAAACAAGCATCTTTCTAATATTTTTCTAAATTTCTTTTATAAACCTTACGATGATCAATCAGCTTACACTGACTCTTTCATTACATTCAGTCAACACACATTTTCCAACATATTTCTCTTATTAATTAAATAAAGACCGGTTGTGTTTATTTTACAATTAGGAATCTACTACACCTTCTCCCAAAGAAAGTGACAGCAGCGGAGATGCCCCAAAATCGCATCGTGTTGAAGGAGGCCTGATATTTACCCGAGTGAATTTGCCCTTCAAGAAGGATGTTCAAATTGAATACATCGAAAAAGATGAAAAGTAAGTTTTGGACCCAAATAAATATTATGATGATCTTTTAACTTTCCCTCAGATCGCGCAATCTCATACGAACCGCCATTGAGAAAAATGATTTTCTCAACAACTACATGGATAAGGATCGCAAAGAAATGGTCATTGACGCCATGGAACTGGTGCATTTCAAACAAAATAGTTTTATCATCAATGAGAATGATGAAGGTTCGGAAATCTATGTTTCCGAAGAGGGTGATTTCGATGTACTCAAACAGGGTAAATTGATTTCCACTTTTGGACCCTGCACCGTATTTGGCGAGTTGGCTATTTTATATAATGCGAAAAGATTTGCCTCCATCAGGGCGGCTACGAATGCCAGCGTTTGGAAAATCGATCGGGACAAGTTCCGCAAGATTATGGTGATTTCGGGTTCGAAGGAGAGAGAAGAGAATTTAAGTTTCTTGAGATCGGCTCCATTCTTAAAAGATCTGGCAGAAGATGTGCTGGGCAAAGTGGTGGATTTATTGCAGAGAGTAAGTTTAAGACAATTTATTTTTGCTTTGCCAAAAATTTTTTTTGTGTTTTGTTTTCTCAGAAATTTTTCGAGTCAAATACTTGCATTGTGAGAGAGGGAGATATAGGCAATGAATTCTTTATAATACGAGGCGGTACAGTGACGATTAAGAAAAAGGCCGAAAATGATGAAGAGAGAGTGGTAGATCGCCGAAAAAGAGGAGACTATTTTGGTGAGCAGGCGCTCCTGAATGCTGACTGCAGGCAAGCCAGCGTGTATGCCGATGATCCGGGTACAGAAGTATTACGATTGGATAGAGAGTAAGTTATACATTTATATTTTACACTTTATTTTGTTTAGTTTGTAAATTTTGCTTTCTCTTTAGAGCTTTTATCAGCTACTTGGGCACTATACCGCAATTACGTGAACTTCCCACCAACAAAAGTGAGACTGAGAGTAGAGACAGTAACCGGAAATCAGAGTTCGATAATGAATATGCTCATGTAGAGTTAACGGACCTTAAGAAAATTGCCACCTTGGGCTCGGGAGCTTTTGGCAAAGTCGATTTAGTGTCTTATATTGGCAAAACTTTTGCCTTAAAGATAATTAAGAAAATTGATATTGTAAAACAGGATCAGATAGAACATGTTTACAGCGAAAAGCATGTTATGATGAAATGTCGCAGTTCACCATTTATAATAGAGTAATTACGACTGGATTTTAATAAGAATGAAAACAAATTTATTATTTTTTTTCTTCATTTCAAGATTATTTAAGACTTTCCGCAATGAAAAATTTGTGTACTTTCTTATGGAGGCCTGTATGGGCGGCGATGTTTGGACTGTGATGTCGCAGCGTCGATTTTTTGATGAAAAGACTGCTCGTTTTATAGCTGGTTGTGTGGTGGAAGCTTTTGATTTCTTGCACTCGCATAATATTATTTACAGAGACTTAAAGCCCGAAAATCTGATGTTAACCACAGATGGATATTGTAAATTGGTAGGAAAAGCTTGAGAGAAAAATATCTAAGCCTTAAAGGAAAAGCTTAAAGCTGTAAAGAAAACGATTTAAGCTTTAAAGAATCATATGTTGGCTGTAAAAAAAATCTTAAAGAAAATATTTAAAGTTTAAAAAGGCTCTGAGCTTTAAAGAAAAACTTAAAATTTTGAAAAATCTCTTTAAGCTCAAAAAAGCTTTAAGCTTTGAAAAGAATCATTTTGATACATCCCTTTTTATATTTAAAGCCAAAACTAAAACGTCTGTAAAAAGCTTTATATGCAAAGTTTTGTATAAATAAAAGCTTCGTTTTAAAAGCTTTGCCTCAAAAACGTATTTTTTTATTCTTAATTTTTCAGGTTGACTTTGGCTTTGCAAAGCATATACCATCCAATCAAAAAACGCACACCTTTGCGGGCACTCCAGAATATGTAGCACCAGAAATTATTCTAGATAGAGGCCATGATCGTTCCGTAGATTATTGGGCCTTTGGAATATTAATATTTGAATTGTTGGTGGGTAAAACACCATTCAGGGGGCAAAATCAAATAAAAATTTATCAACAAATACTTGGAGGCATAGATGTTGTGCAAATGCCCTCCAAAATACCCAAAACAGCTCAGGGTTTAATAAAAGCTTTGTGCAAGCAATTGCCCGCAGAAAGATTGGGTTATCAAAGGAAGGGCATATTAGATATTAAAAAGCATTGGTAAGGAGTTGAGAAATTCATTATGCTGTGGTAATAAAAATAAATTGTATTTAAACTATTTTTTGTTTTTAGTTGGTTCGACAGTATGGACTGGCAAAAGCTGCGCAATAAGCAACTGCCATCACCGATTAAACGACCTATTACCAGTAATACCGATTTGCAGTACTTCGGTCCTTCAGGCGTAGAAAACGATGCCGATCCTCCGCCAGAAACCAGTGGTTGGGATATTGATTTCTAATCATTTTTAAGCAATAATTACTCTTATGCAATATTTTATTTTTTGTTTACCTTTTAAGTGCAATATTTTAATTCCAAAGAGTTTCATTTTAATTAAATTATTATCGTTACTAGATTTTAATTGCAATTACATATTTGGTATTATTAAATCATTTTTGCTAAGTATTTAATTAATAATGACAATATTTTGTTAGCTTAGTTAATAGAAAGAATGAAAATAAAATTAAATTATTTTAAATGGATTTTATAAATAAGAAGACAAACAAACAGAATGTGTACAAACAAGTAAAAGCTTAAAGTTATTAAAGAAAGTAAATTCTATGATATTTTATTATTCTATTCAATCAAACTTGAGACAACTTTCAATCATTAGAAGTTAATTTTACTAGTTTGAAAACTTTATTAATAAAGAAAAATAAAAATAATCATGACAAATTGTTCGCTTAGGTTTCTTTGTGGACATTTTTCGTAAGCAAAGTTTGGTGGGCAATATTTTTCGTTTGGAAGTTCAGCGAACGGGCTGCAGGCGATCAGAAACAGCCCGTAAAAATTGATTTTTCTTGGATTTTTTTATGTCTTCATTCATAGTTATTTTTTAATAAGTAAAAGCTAAAAACTTTCAAAAGCTTTAACAAGATTATTCATGCACAACATGAAGAATACAGGGCCATTTATGTTGTCAAGCCGGTTGACCTGTCGAGGTTTCCAACTAGCTCAGATGACATATTTTCTTCAGGAGGCCCCAACCCTTCCCGCCAGCCCCGCAATTGAACACAAAAAAAAATATAACATAAAAAAAACAAAAATGAACTCAAACCGGCAAACACAAATCGCACAAGAGACAATGCTATAGGAGAGAGATGACAATACCGCTATTATGCCCACCCAACCTTGTCATGAAAAAAACGTCCGAGGCTTTTATCTCATTCATGATCAACATGACCCACCAAAAGAAAACTTGATAATTTTTTTTTTCTATCCAAAAAATAATCTGGATTTTCCGAAGCTATCATGCATTGGAGTTTGTAGAATAGGCACACGATTAGCGGGGATCCTCCGAGTAGATGCACCTTTACGAAACTAGTGGATAATTTTGCAGAGCGGGGAACAGTCGGTAGAAGGCCTTATAATCCTTTCCAACAGACGAAACTATTGCTGCCGTAGCTGCTCCAATACAAATCAACCCCAGTATTTTATCTGCTCAAATGGGTGTCAGTAGACAGACTTTGCAGACAATAATGCTAATAAACTTAATGCAGCAGGCTTTCCGATACTTGAAAAGGTGGAAGAGGACGAGAAATTGCTGAATTTTCTTTTCATGTCCGATGAGTCACATTTCGATCTGAACGGCAACGTAAAAAAAACAAAATAGTCGCATGTGGAGTGGTTTCAACACAGAAATACTGCAGAAGAGGCAATTGCATCCAATTCGCGTCACAGTGTGGTGTGCAGTTTCTCCATGCTCTATTGTAGGGCCATACTTCTTTGAAAAAAAAACTGACACACCGTTACGGTTAATGGAGAGCGTTTTTTGAGTATGTTAAAAGATTTTTTCTAATCCTTTTAAACTTTGCGTGGTTGCAACTGCACACAGCTCAGCCGGTTATGAACGAATTACGCAGCAAATTTCTAAAGAGTCATTTCAAGAAACTTAATCTTCCGTTGGGCTCCCAGATCGCCTGACCTAACTCCGTTAAATTCTTTCTTTTAGGTTTACTGTTAACAGGAAGTGTACAAATCACAACCGGCAAATATGGATGAACTAAAACAATCAATTTGAGCGACAGCAACTGCAATTTCAGCCTCAACTTTGAGGGCAGTAATGAACAACTATTTGTTAAGCTGCTACACTTGAATCAACGAGCAGGGCGGGCATTTAAATTCAATTATCTGAAAGATTAATTAAATTTTTTTAATATAATCTAATGCCTTGTTTCCACGATACGTGCTTCGCTCTCTATTCTTGCTTCAACCCCTAATCATGAGCGAAGCAACTTGCTTCGCCATAAAAAATTTTGATAGCGAAGCTAGTAGACTCAATATGAATCTCTTTGCGAAGCACGAAAAATTCTTGTCTTCTCTAATTTTTATCGCAAGTTTATCTGAACAAGTTGTCAAAACCAAATATTATGAAAACAAAATTAAAAAAGTTAATTTTTTTAACATAAATAAGCAGCATAACATAAAAAGCAACGGATACAAAGAAGAAGCGGTTGTATCCAGAATACCTTACAATTTTAACAGACCACAAAAATAATCCAGAAAATTGAAGCATGTAAGTATGTGAGTAGTATAAACACCAGGATTGATAAACATGATTGGGAAAGGAAAGCAGGTGATTTTACTCGTAGTGGGAAGAAGCTATAAAAAGCTTTCAAATACAAAAATACTGAATAAATTCCATGCATTCAAAACAAAGTTGTTCAAGTTTGTTAATGTAGTAAAATTCATCAGCCATCCTGTAATAGTTTGTTTACTAAGTTTTACACATTTATGTACAAACATATGTACGTCAAAGTCTCCATGAATTAACATGTAAAAGTTTTACCTTTTGTAAACATATTTGTAAAACATTGTTAATATTTTACATATGTACTCGTATGTATGTATGTGCTTTTTTATATAGATATTGTATATAAACAAATATATATTGTACATGATATAATTACTTTTAGTATCACATGCATGCATACATACATAAATAGTTGTGTACATATGAATGTATGTATGTATGTGTGTATGTATGAGTAATTTTCCTAAAGTTGGCAAAGCTTTTTGCTGATGTAACAATTTTAGTTTTTTATTTGTTCTCTTACATATTTGTGAACAATGTTTAATTTTCTATGAGCATGTTTGTGCATGCAACAACAGACTGTTAAATATTTGTAAATGACATTTATTGTTTACCACTTGTTTGAAAAGGGTGTTGTAAAAACCAATGTGTTTTTTTTGTTTTGATATCAAAAGCATCTACATGAAATCAAAATAATATTCTATATGTATATTTTTTTTGATGATGCAAAATAAAAAATTAAATAAATATTTTTTTATTGAAGGTATGTATTTTTATTTATTTTAAGTAAATGATATTTTTATATCACAATAAATATATGTAACATAAATTACTACATATTTTGTATAACTAAATATTGAAAATCTACACCCTTGTTGACTCTAGTCAAGCTACTTTCACTTTATGTGTACACAAGTCCTTTCCTCCTTCACTCGACCAATTTATGTGTCTGACATTTATTTGTTAACAAATACTCCCACACAGCAATATGTGTCTTGTTTTCAATTGCGTTATACATACTGTCCGTTTAGTTTATGTGCTGTTGCTTTCAAAAATTGCTATTAACATCTTGTGTACAATTATTACTCGAGTTACTGCTGTCACACGCGGAGGAGTGAGAGCAAAGTATATAAAAATGACGGACAAATTTCAAGTAAAATGCTTTAAGTAAAACATAAATAATTTTTTTTTGCAATTGACTGCACTTTGGCATTCTAACAGATAAGCAGATGACATTTAAGAGAAAATTTATAATTTGGGGTTTAACGCTCCTAAATTGCTTAGGACAAGTATAACAACAAACGAAATTCCAAACCTTATTAAAACTCATCAAGAAACAAATGGATTATTAATATTTGATATGGCAGAAAGAAACTCTAAAACAAATCGTGTTTTGACTTGAAAAGACTCATTTAAACCCGACTCAAGCACAGGTTATTGTGCAATCTTTGCGACAATAACCATCAAGCGAGAACTCTTTAGCAAAGTATTATTATAAAATTGACTTATTTCGCTCAAGGATTTTCAATTAACACAAAAAGGAAAGTGGCAGCTGGTGACGATCATTCTAAGGATTATCAGTTATTAGGCCGAAAAATAAATTTCCGAATTTTATACTATAATAAATAGATTAAAGTATTGACAGCCATCGAATCACTAAGAATAAATCAATGATAATATTTATTTCAGAACTGCGGGGTATTCTTTAATATGGCAGTAAATTTAATTTAAGTTTTTAATGGAAATACTTTTAAGCAAATGTTTTTGCTATAAGCAGCCCAATAACAATTGACGCCATTACAGCTGCAGGGTATTGTACTAGAGTGACCTTCCGTTCAAATTATGCCCTCCCTTTGAATCAAAAATAATCTTTATATTCAAGACTCGAAGTTAAATCGCATATTTACTTAATTTTACATTAATTTCAGAGATACTTGTTTAATTTCGTTTTTATAGATGCCAGTGAATTTTCCCTCCATCACACATTTAATGCGCCTACTTGACATCAGAGGCGCTGCTACACTGATCTAAAAACTAACACAACGCGCAATATCAGAGTTGTAAAAATTAAGCTTTCTCACTTTCACCATCGTCCTCTCGCAATATCCCATTCCCAAAGAAGGTAACACAGCTACGGGTTGGTAGGCATACTATTTTCCTGAGTGTTACTTCTCTTAAAAAAAACAGATGCCAGTGAACTTCCTCTCCATCAGAACTGCAGGAATGCCTTTCTACTCAACGTAGTCCTTTCCTGTCCAGTAAATGATAATAATGGGACTCAATACGTGAAGATAAAATACCCCACTTAAGTCATTTTAGAGTTACTGGTAAGAGTTTAATATCAACAGGGTATTGTGTGATTTGGCAGATAATTAAATTTTAGTTCTATAAAACCCAAATTTACAATAGACACTGCAGCTTATACTCACAATATACGGCCGATTTTGACAAAACGTGTACCATTCTAAAGGCATTTGCTTGCAGATATACACAGTTTCATTCCATCAAGATCGGTGCAATATTTCAGTAGCAATAAGCATTTGAAGTGGCGACTAACACACGCACATTTATTAAACATGCATGTAACAGCTTCAATTTGCAAAATAAATAAACCATGAACGTATGTGTCTGTCAAATTTTTTCTTGCAAAAAAATGGGAACACAATGAGACAAAACATGAATCAAGAAAACAAGATTGAGCACTCAGCCGTAAAAAAATGTCTACTGAGCATCTACGTCATCATAGAATACAAATGAGTGTTTGTTGTACAAAGTAAAAGAGATTTTTGGCACAAAACTGGAAATAACTTCTAAACGGGTGAATTGATTATAACAAAATTTTAAACGGACAAAAAAGAGATGCAGTCGAGTAAAACTTTTAAGTTTGCGCTTAAAGCTATTTGAGGAAGAGCTTACTCGGGCTACCAAGGTTTTACATTTCGGCGTACTTTCCATACACAAACGTACTTTTGTTTACAACTCATATTCTATGTCTACGTCACAACACAACACAATTACACACAACAAAATAACGGACCTGCGAAATTCGCAATCTTTTTTTCTTGAATCATGGAGACAGAGGTAGCTAGTCCTCTTCTTTGGATTTGTTGAATTGTGGAAAAGACGTAGTAAGCAAAAAAGAATTCATTAAAGTCAAGTTGTTTATTTTGAGGTTTTCTTTTCGATTTTGTAATCTATCCTATGCACGTAAGTGTTTAGTATTTTATTAATCATACCTAAAATATGACCGTAGCATATAAATATCACTGGAAAAAAACACCATTATTAATTAAATTTGGGTCTAAGAAATTCTTTTTTGTGTAAATTCTCTTGCGCATATCACCGACTTCTTTAGAACTACAGGATATTGAACTACAATACCTTTGTTTTGTCATCTTACTGTGTGTGACTTGAATATTTTCATTGCAATTGATTGTTTATTATTATTTATTGAATGTTCAGCATCTCATTGCCGTTTAAATAGAACACATACTACTGATGCTCACAAAACATTTCAATTATTTGGGAATCCTTGGAAAATGTGGCATAAATTGAAATTTATGAGCAGATTTGGTTTATTGTTTGTTTAGAAAGGATTAGAGTTGACAAAATTGAATAGAACGTAATTATTTTCAGAACTTATAAACAAATACATTGTAGATATCGATCCAATTCTTGATTATGTCTTTTAAAAAATTAAATGGTTCATATATGGTTTGTGTTAATATTTATCAAATTATGTTTGAATACTATGAGTTACATATTGTCAGCTGAAATCCAAAACCACGTATATAACATTTTCATTATTTTTCAGTAGAAACAAAATATGTTATATGTTGAAAAATAAATACAATTTTTCTCGGTTTAAATAATGAGTTATTGCCCTCCTTCAATGTTGACTCCTTCCAAGAAACAGGTGTGTGGTTACGTGCTTTTGGTTTATATAATAATTGCACTTGTAGTTACGTTCTTTTGGTTTTCGTTTATAAATGGTGTATAAAAGGGGTGGGGGGTTGGAGTGGCATGGATGTTGATGATATGCAGTATAATCAATCAAACAACTTGATTTGTAATTTTTTATTAGTTACGTGGTTTTGGCTTTTAACCAACGATATGCTAATTAATTATTAAATTTAAAATTGATTAAAAGTATGAAAAAACAGGTTTAAAAATTTACTTTAGCTTTAAGCGTCTTTTGTGATTATATTTACTGTTTCTCTACTTCTTTACTTTGCTTTTTATTTGAGTATAATTTTCCTATTCTTTCTTTTATTTTTTTACATTTCTCAAACTCATACTTTCATAATCAGCGAGACATGTTTACAAATTCTCAAGCAATTCAATTGCAAAGTAAAAAAAAGGAAACGGAAATTGCGGTAACAACATTTAAACTTTTTTTCTTTTCACCGACTAACAGGTGTAAATAATTTATAATCACAAGAACTCCTCTGACTGCTAAATATAAAAGAAAATCCACAATAATAATTTCAACACAAATTACTTAAGTGAAAATTGAACGCATATTAGGAGAAAAAAATGAAAAAGTTTGCTATTTACTTAACATTGTGTTGAAAATAAAATACAAAAGATTTTAAATTTATATGCACATTAATTTTTATTAAACCTTTTTTTTCGTCACAACAATAACATTTAAATGTGAAATAAAAGATGCATATAATAATTGGATATAAAGTTTTATTTAACAAAAACAAATCGTTGGCAATTGTTTTGAAATTTTGATTATCAGAAGAAAAAACAAAAAAAAAATAAAATAAAATGAAATAAAATAAATAAATAGATTCATATTTATTTGACACAATTGATTGGAAAGTATAATTTTTTTTCATTATAATTGAAACATAAAATTTCAAGCTTTAGAAATGCATGCGCAAGAATGTATATGTCAGGGTAAAAAAATACGCGTCCTCACCTCCGAAATACACTATAAAAATGATGTTGCTGAAAGGAAGTTATATGAGGATGACGAAGGCTCCTCACAAAAAAGGACTAAGTCTGCATTACACCCCATAAAAACCGAAATACTCATTACAAATGACGCCATGGCTCCCTAAAATTTAACGCTGCTACCATCATGTCTAACATGTCATACATATTTATGTACCAGATAAAGTTCCTTAAATAGCGTCATTAGTAGTGAGCGTTTAGTCTTTGTCTGCTATTAGCTTAGAAACATATTGGAATAAATCCGATGACATTTGTTGACAAGTAGGTCCCTAAATTCAATGGAGCTTTCAAAGAAGACAACGATACCTATCATTTTGCTAATATTGCTTATGGGTGGTTGCTTTATTAAGATCCAATATAACTTAATTTACCACATCAGACACTCACCAAAAAGTGACCATAACAGACCAACCAAATAAGTTTTCTCCTGAATTGTGCACAAAATTTTTAAATATTCCATCACAGCTGTATGTAGACTTATTTCCGATGACTTTTTAACGTTTTTGTTATTCTAGTTATTTTTATGTTTATGAATTAATTTTTTATTTTCTAGATAATCATATTTATTATAATAAATTTTGTAAATTATCTTCACCACTTCCCCCAAAACCCAAAATTATGTGATATATGTAAAGTTATTTGTAACACACTGTATGTTAGGAGAGAAATCTATATAACACAGACTAAAAGCGATTTTCTTTTTAAGTAACAAATATATCTACATATTTTATTTTCATTCATTTATAAATTCATCTTTATTTACTTCTTATAATAGTATATAAATTTACAATTTTCGGGATTTTATCTAAAGATACTACAACGAATAATTCTGATAATAAAAGAACTTGATATAAATAGTGGTTGCACCAACAGTTTCAATTTATTTCCGACCGCTGTGGCACATTTTTCACATATAGAAAAATATTTCGAATTATTTTATGAATACTTTTTGTTTATACAACTTGAAATTTCGTGCTATCCATGTGTTCGTATAGACTACAGCCGATTCATAAAGGCCTATAAAAGGCAACCTAACAACTTTTTTCGTTGCGCTCGATGTCAAAAAAAAACATGGGAAAAACCTAAATACAAAATAAGACCCAGGTAAAATAGATCAGTTATGCTGTTAAAGGGCCTTTCACACTATTATAGAAGTCTTAAGATTTTCATTGGATTTTGTGTGAAAGAAATCTAACGAGATTTGTTGCGACTGTCAAAAAATCTAACGTACAATTACATTTTGTTTTCACACTATCAGATCTCAAGTAAAATAAAAAACTATGAGTAGAAAATAAGCGGCGGCTGAGCAGTTGCATGTAGCCGGCGAACGTGTCGGCCTTTTAAAATGTTTAGCAGCTAAAGTATATAAATATTATATATCAAAGTACAACATTAAATAACACAAAATTTCATTTAATTTTGAGACTTGGTGCGATACACATTCCAAATTTTGAGCCAGTGTATGGCAAAAAAAAACATCAGAGACTGCACGCTATCGGCGGCGAAGCAATCGACTGTTCAATTTGCTTTTAAGAAAATTCAACCCCGATCAAATGAAAAATCTTATCGTTTAGAAAAAATTCCAAAAATGGCAAAGTCTTATGGTATGTCAAATTTATTATCGTATTAATTGTCATTTTAATAACATTTTCTTTTTTTGGCAAGTCTTAATACAAAACATTATAGTGTGAAAGGCCCTTAATTAGACCATCCTTAAACATTATTTTATAATTATTTTGATTGTACCCAAACAGTCGACTTGATATGAAAATTTATATCGAACTCACTCGAAAAACTAACGATATCTTTTCATGTTAATTTTCTACTCACTTCGAAGATAGTTGTGTAGACAGCAATTATTTATTTTAAATAAAAAATTATCGACCAGTTTCAGGCTCACACACACACACAAAAAAAACTTTAACTTTGTTATAATTTCCCACAAATTTGATATAAAGTTAATTATTGTAACTCTCCATCCAATTTCCATTTCATATGGTTGTCATTTTCAATTAACATTTCCTTTTATTTTTCCTTTTTTACTAACTTGACCATTATTTTTCTTTCCTCTCATACTTTTATAAACCCAAGCATATGGCTAATACTCCTCCAAACACATTCCCAGCCTTCAGTTTTTAATTTGTATCATTTTTAGCTTTTAATAAATTGTATGAATGTATTTGTTGATGTATTGTGTATGTGTGATTTATTTATTTTTACTACAGGATAATAGTAATTGAATTTTACGCTTGGTGTAAAATTTATATCCATCATTTGTAGAACTATAGAAAATTTGTTTATTATTATTAGTTTTTTTTGGATTTAGTAAAGGAAATAGAGAAAACGTAGTGAAATTGATGGATACAGAGTGAAAATGATATCGGAAAGGCAAACAATAATAGTTTTTTCTACATTTAAGGAAGAAAACAATTGGAATATGAGATTTATTTAGGATGTTATTGCAGTCATTACTACAGCTTTCCCGATTCACGATTTTAAATATTTATTTTGTATAGAAAGTGCTACTCTCACTTGCAATGAGAAATCTATGCTAAACTTGTGTCTTTATTAAAGACAGGTAATTGTAAATAAATAGAGAATAAACCCATTTCTGCACAAAGATTTCTGCGACGATTTAGCACGATTTTAAGTTTTCTAATTTTATGGGTTTTTAATTTAAAATCTGTATAAATTTGCTGCGGATGCGCCAATCTATT
Organism: Gymnocheta viridis; assembly: GCA_956483585.1. Lineage (NCBI taxonomy): Eukaryota > Metazoa > Arthropoda > Insecta > Diptera > Tachinidae > Gymnocheta > Gymnocheta viridis. The sequence continues at coordinate 4,155,487 of OY101444.1, forward strand.
CAAAAGCTTTAAGAGAAAGTTGTAGGTTTCCGTAATACTGAGTCTGTGTTCACACTCGTCATGTCTTATTGATATGATTGCCACTTTATAGGCGAGAGAGACGAGGGGAAATGAAATAAGTATTCAGATGCAGTGTACTGTCATAACGTTCTGCTCTCTCATTCGTAATTTTTAGTCCGAAGGCATTTGCAATTAAATGTCGTCAACATGACGTGACTATGAAAGTTCAAAGAAAAAAAGTAAGAATAATGTCAATAACACATGACTCTTCTGAACGCAGACTAACATGTGTATTTTCCGCATTTAAATTTTAGGAGTTTTTCCTGAAAAACTGGACTAAGCATTCCCTCTTTTTTCATTTTTCTATGTTCCTTAAATTAAATATGGATTTTCGAAATTTTGTTACTTTGTCGAAAATCCTAATTTTTTTAATCTTGAAATTATTGTTTTTCGATGTAACTAATTAAAATAGTTTAAATACATTTTTAATAGCGTGGTGAGTTTTAATAGTTCATGAAATTTAGTGAAATTTCCGAAGTCAATGTTTTTGAAAGTTTTTGTGACTGTTTTGTTGAATTTTTGAAAGTATGGGGAGTTTAGACATTTTCAAAATTTGGAACTTTTTCGAAAATAATTTTTTTTTTAATTATCGTTAGTCGATGTATTTAAAACAGTTATATTAAATTTTTAATAGTGTGGTGAATTTCGACACTATGAAATTAAATGAAACTTTCGAAAATGATTGAGCTTTTTCCTGAATTTCTTACCTTTACCTTTTTCTGAAAGTCAAAAACATCGACAAATTTTTAGACTTTTCTGTTGAATTTTTGCAAAAGTGGTGAATTTAGACTTTTTCGAAATTGAGTGAATTTTTCGAAAAACATTTTTTTTTATTCTTGAAATCGTGGTTGGTCGTTGTATTTAAAACAGTTTTATTAAATTTTTAATAGCGTGGTGAGTTTCGACACTACGAAATTGATTGAAATTTTCGAATATACTAGAGATTTTTCTTGAAGTGAATGTTTTTCGAAGTTATTGTGACTGTTTTATTGAATTTTTGAAAGCGTGGTAAATTTCGGCTTTTTCGAGTTTAAGTGAATTTTTCGAAAATGCTTGATTTTTTTTGCCTTGAAATCATCGTTTTTCAAATAATGTTTTCGAAGTATGGCATATAAGCTATAATATATTCTGCTAGAGAACTCACATTTCAAGATTGTAACTGTTTAGCTTACCAGCATCAATATATCTATCGCAATAAGGAAGAAGTACTTAAGTAACAGTGGTCCGTTTTGTAGTAGACCACTTTTAGACTTTTAAGTGGAGTTTTAGAATTTTTTTCTTACTGTATTTAAAGTTGCCAAATATATTTCTCATTCCTAATAATTTAGGAACACATTGTTCTACACTGTATGAGTGATACATTCAACTTGAAATATACCATACCATATGTTAAGTTAAGCTGTTATTCCATATAAAAAAATTTAAGAATCAATTCGTTACACTATAACTTCCTAAAAAATCGTGCAAAATAATTGATATTTTGACCAGTGTTACATCTAAATATGGAGATTACGAAGAAACTACTATTTAAAATTTAGCTTATGTCGACTTAAGCACTTATTCCATTTTGCCACAGATTTTTGTATGTGCATAGAGAAAAAAAAACAATTTAAAGCAGCCTCAGGAATAAATATACTACTTTTAAGTCACAATGGGCTGAATGAAACTGGAATTCAATTACACTCAAAACACTTTTGAGAGCCAAATTGCAAGCAATCAATTGCAATTTGTCTGTTTTAGTGAACCGGATTGGTGGCTTGCCTTTGCAAGGACTATTTATTTCAATCACATTGACTTCTGATATTTTGTAATTTTTTGAGCAATTTTTTTAAAACTTTTTGTTTTCTTTTCTGAACACTGACTGTTGCTAAATAAATAATAAAAAAAAATTGCAGGATATTACATTGACACCACCTTTGTTCAAAGCAAAAAAAAATACTTAACAATTTTTTATTTCTTTCATCTGCAACTCTCAAGGAAAGAAACTTCGGCATTTTGAAGTTCAAAGCATTCAAAAGGAAAATATAAATCTTGTTTTAATTTTTTAACTTCTCATTACTAAAAATTGTTTCTTATAAATCAATCTTAAAAGAAAAGTTCTCGAAATTGAAGCAACATTTATTGCATGGCTGACTGTCGATGATGTAGTTGTAGAGAAGTAAAGGATTCGTTGAAAATTCATTGAAATCACAAGTCACTGAAAGCGATTGATTAAGGAAAATAAAAGTTTTCTTTTGTCTATTTATTCAGGAATGTTACTGCAAAAGAAACTAAAATTCCAAACAATATATGTTTCTTATTTTTTTTTTGTGAATGAAGTATATGGAAGACTTTTATTCTTTTTTTCTGTTAAGTAAATTGCAAGAAGAAATCTTATTTTACCTGTAAATAGTAGAGGTTTTTGATTTATTAACAACTACTCGTATTCAAAGCAAACCTTTATCATTCTAATTTGTTTGCAAGAAGATTGCAAATATCTTTTATTGCCCCAAACAAATGGGCAAACAGATTCCAATTCCTATAAAATTTAACATATTTATGAAAGCAATAAAAAGGAGCAAAGCAGATCCCAACAGAAATAAATCCTGCTAATATTTTAAAGGATAAAGTTTGTATGTTTGGATGTTTGATACACTATCAGGGGATGACCGGCCGCAAATGGATTTGGATGATATTCGTTAGGTGGAAAGAGTTGAGTCTTAAAGGATACGTAAGCTATATATTTTTACAAAAATAGGACCACGATTGGGATAAGGTGACAGTTTCTGTCTCTCTGAAACTATCTAAGCAGTATTAATGATTTTTTAAAAGTCGATAGATCTGAGCCTGGAAGGACACATACGTATTACATTATTTCAAAAATAGAACAACTGTTGAGAAAAGAGAGAATAATAAAAACCGACAAGAAAATACATTTTATCCCAACGGCTTGCTGTCGACTAGAGATGGAATCCTGAGTGACCTTTTGCTCATGCTCACTATAAAAAAATATTACGCATGCACGCTCATGCACGACCCCTTATTATTGGCTCACGTTCATGTACGCTCACGTGAGTGGAGAAAAAGTTTGTCAAAATCCCGAAAATTCACGCTCACGGAATACTTTCGGAAAAAACCTATAAAATAATTTTTCAAAATTACGGATAAAAACTAGTAGTACATAAAATGTTTTATAATTATGAGTATATATTAACATTTTGTTATATTTTCACAAAATTGCATACAAAATGCTGGCACTAGCAAAACTTAAAGTTCTGGCCAATAGAATTTAAGCAAAAATCTCTCAAATGAAATCAAGCCTAAGATGATTTAGCCAGCATTGCATGCACAAGATTTCAATTGTATTGTATATTGGCTTAAGTATAACACATGGTATTAGGAAATCAACCAAAAAAAATCCTAATAAAATTACATACATATTTGTTTTTGTTCATTTCAAGTTGTATGTTCAGGTTTTTGCAAATGCCATTGATTGAGGTTTCCTCTGGCAACTTGTTGTTAAGTCAGGCAGACTCAAGTGGCTAGAAATCATGCAAAAATGCCAATCCACAGTAACAAATAATCCCAAGTAAACCACAAAATTTGTTAGCCTAATTGCAAGCTAGAAACCAACGTTTCTTTTTTGTGTTTTTTTGTGTTGGCCCACAAAATTTACATTAAAGCAAAAATGTTGGACAAATTTTATTCAAATAAGTTACTCACTCAGAATCAAAAGAAAATTACAGTTTTCTTTGTACTACAATAACAAATCAAGGGGTTTTCTTTTTTTGGACACAAAACACAATCCCAAATTATTTACGGTTTTGCCTTTTTTATTGACAGCAACTCAATAAAATAAGAATAATTTGAAAAGGCAGCTGCACGTCTCCAGACTGATGAAATAATATTATGGTAATTTTTTATTTTATACTTTTTTTGTATAAATATATTATGAACAATTTTTGTAAGCAGCTGAAATTTAGAAAGAAAAATAAAAATGAACATCTAATGCCAGCTTAAGGCAGGATTTTATGGCTTGAATAGTCATAAATAAAAAGTTTAAAATAAAAGAAAATAATGTAAAACAAATTGTATATAAACTAGTAATATATATATACAGGGTGGCGCAAAATTAATCATCGTTCCTAAACAATATCCAATAATTTAAAGTGATTATTTTTCGAACTAATTAGTTGTTTAGTAGTTTTTAATCCAAAGTGATTATTATTTTTTGGCTAATGTTCGTAACGTTTTTAGTCAGAAAGAATTGGACATGGGACAATATTCCAGAGGATCGTGGCCGCTGCTGTGTGTGCGGATGCACCTTCTTTTTGAAATTACGTGTTCACCAAGCCCCGCTCATTCAATTGCGGCAATAAAAATCGTTTATCTTCTTCTTGGTTTTCAGCGACATCGAAAGCCAGAGCTGAGACGTTCTCGATAGAATAATCAGTGCGGTGGCGTCCACGTCCTGCAAGGTCTTTTGTGATTCCAGTCTGTTCGAGTCGAGCAGCTAAGCGGTGGAATGTTTTAACAGTTGTCGCGACGCTATTATCGAAATTCACGTCGAAATTCACGCTGCGCTAACAACACCGACTTATTATTGGTGGAAAATAAAACCAAATCAGTTATATCACGCTCTTCTTTCGGTGGAAGGCTCTCCATTGTCTCCATTGCAGCTGTCTCGTTCACAGATCTCAAATACGATTGACGTACGTCGCCATTTGTATAAATTATAGCATCTGCCGATGGTGTGATTCATTTTGCGACACACCCTGTATATTTATATATATACGAGGGCAGTTTGATAATTCCGTGATTTTTTTTTATACTTCCAAAGCAACAACTTTAATCCAACAATGGGTGCATTAACTGCTATCTATTACTAAACTACTGTAGAGTTTTGAGGAAGCTGCGTTAATTGACAGCAATTGAACAAACACAACTTCGATAGTTTTCAACAAAAATGGATAAAAGTGAGTTTTGCAATGTTTTCCTTGAAAGATTTCCTCGAAAATGTTGAAATAAAAAAAAGAGGGTATTATATATTTTCTAATAAAATTTGAGGTTTATTTTCAATTATAATTATTTGGGGAGAGCGAAAGAACCCAACAACTTAACAAGCAGCAGCTGCCTAAACGCCTACACTCAAAAAAAAATTCAAATCATCCGTACTCAAATCAATCCCAAGCGGTGTCAAAAGTACGCAAATCCTAAATTTACTAAAATCAAGTACAGAAAGATTGATTTAAGGACGGAATATGAAGTGTTTAATTTTAAGTAGATTCAAGATTTTTCACTTGTTTAAAGAATTTTGTACTAATTTTATGGAACTCCAGGATTGGTTATCTAAAGGAATCCCGTTTTCGGATTAAAGTACATTTTATTGCTATTTGTACTCAAAATTTTGAGTACGACTCCTACTCAAAATAAGTACAAAATACTTGAATTTAGTACGGCTTTTTTCTTTCTGTGTACTGAACAGTAATTGGGTGCCATTCACACTATGCACGTAAACAGCTGTCAATCCAGTAGTAATGAAATCTCAGAGAGCTTATGATTTCCTTGTTTCCAAACCGTTTCAAAGGACCTAATGATGGTGATCAGTTAGGACGACTTGGATTAATGGAGAGAAATCGATAAGCCAATGAAGGCTTTTGAACGAATAAACAGAATAAATTTGACTTAATTTGTGTTCTCAGCACTTCTTGGTAGAGTTCTTTATTGAATTAAGAATTAATTACCTCTGGCATTCGATATCGGACGAAATCCAATACAAAATTTTGTGAATTTGTATAGAAATATCCTTCGATATCGAATGCCGTAATTTGCCGTAATTTGTTAATGGGGTTAAATGTATCGAGCTTAAAGAAGACAAATAAAAAGCTTTTTTGCCGAAAAAAAATTTATTTTATCCAGAGAGTCCAAGAATTATCAAAACGCCCTCGTATATTCAACATAAAATTATAAATTCACGCAAAATTACTTTTATACAAAATTATGTATGTTTTTTCCTGTCCTTACAACGTGTTTTCTTCTATTTACATTCATTCATTGACATAATTATTGAACAATTTTCTTCTAAAATTTATTTAGTTATTTTTTTTTCTAAGAAAAATGATTATCTAATTCACCAATAACTTTTCTTCAAACACAAGCACGTGCAGCAAGACTATGATTTTGAAGACATTTATCTAGCAAATTTTCAAAATTAAATTTTAATATATACAACACACACACACACACACACACACACAGAATTCATTTGAATTTATGACAAATACTCGTAACAATGTAAAATTAGAAACAAGAAAATAAATGAAGAGTAAACAAAAAAAAATTACAATGACATTTAAAGCGCAAATGCTTTAGTGTTTGTGTGTAAAACAATACAAATTTTATCACACATCCAAAGAACTTACACACACGTGTAAATGCTATTTGTGTGAATATATCAACAAAAAAGTCGAAATAGGAGTTTAATTTTTGTTAAAAAATACGGTTTCTATTGTACGACTAAAACCAACAATTGTTATTTAACTTTACAAAAATACCCAAGAGCACAATAATGTCACATGGCCACACACACATGTACACACACATACACACACATACATATATAATAAATAATGCTACTCGCAAGTAAGTAAGTAAGACTATGCAAATTTATAGAATAGTTACACATATATTCAACTTTAACTAGCAAAACTACGAGTAGCAATATTGTTGGCTGCTTCCCATGTAGATTCAACCATGAATTTTAAATGACTTCTCGTGTTTACACCCCCACACACACATCCACACACACACACACGCGCACAGACACAAATGCTTGAAAAATTATACCACAAATTTCTTTATATGCATCAGTATAGAATTTTGTGGTCGAAATTTGTGTTTATAAAATGTGTTGTTATTAAAAAATATAAATTTTGTGCCTAATTTATTTTTTTATACAAATTTAGTTTCTGTAAGTTCCTTATTATCCTCATGAACTAGCAGACATAATAATAAAACTTTATGAAAATATCTGCCTGAAACTGGGCCACAATTGTTAAGATTTGTTTGTAGAGGAACCACAATGAAACAAGTAAATTTTCAAAAAGCATATTATTTGATTCTTTTAACTGGAAATTAATAATAATAATTTTTGAAATATTACTTTGGAGGAAGTGTGCAAAATTTTAGTATAATTTTATACCGAAACATATAAAACAGAAAAGCAAATAATAATTTGAAAAATGTAAAGAAAGCACTTTTTGATGCTTTCAATAACCGAGTAATGGGCGTTTTCTTTTCTAAAAAAAAGTAAAATAATGATTTTTTTTAAATAGGGCGCTTATTAAAAATTACACTGTGCTACAAAAAAGAACGAAGTCGATATTATTTTTTTGTAGGTGCTGTCGAGTAGATCAAGAATCTGTATTTGAAATTTCCGGGACACCCCTTAAATCTGGAGTCACGAGGAAAAACCCAGCTTTTCGTACCTCTATGCACTTATAAATCTGTAACTTAGTTGAATATTAACCGATTTTAGAACGGACTTAGAAAGATGAGACTAAGGCCTTTAAAATGATGTTCATGTTACGTTCAAAAAAATGTTTGTAATTTAACCGCAGAGCCATTTTCCGTTCAATTCTTTCGCTATTTTTCATATTCGGGCATGTTTTTTTGCAATATTTTGTAAGAGAATCCTATTTTTTATACACATAATATGAAAGTATATTTTGTAAGGAAAACAAAATGCTCATTTTAGTTTTTAAAATCCGTTAAAAACTAATTAATTTATTAAACTTTTTACATAAACAAAATATTAGCAAAAAACCACTACATTCAGTTTTTTGTGTTCTTTTAATACCATATTTGTTTTGTTTTTTTATTTTTTATTTTAAATATAAATATAATCATTGGTTCGTCGGTGTTCGGCAAACTTTTCATATTATTTTTATATATTATTGTATGATCACTTACGTGATGCAATTTTTGTCTTAAGAAAACTTTGAATAGGATTTTTTTTGGTAAAAAGTAAAAAAATCTAACATTTTTTTAAAAAAGAAAACGGCATAAATGTGAACATTACGAAGGCGAATCATATAGGTTTTCTGCTTGAAAAAGAAAAACTTATTTAAGGTATTTACGTAAAAGATTTCAGCCTTGCTAAAAGGTAAAATTGAAAATTTTAGCACAATTATAACATCAACTTCATAGAAAATTATTTTGCTTAAGTGAAGCAAAGTTTTATTGTTAACAGTGAGTGCGCAAAAAAAACTTCCGTATTACAAAATTGTACATTCCAAAGTGCTTTCCACATGTTAACCAAGTTTAGATCGTTTGTCGCTTTCTTGCTAATTTGTAGCATTCCATGCTCACGGTTAGGAATTTACCAGTTGTGGTGGAATTCCATTCAAATTTAGCATAAGTGATGGAATTTAGTTGTGTTCTCACAAGTTTTAACACATAATTTCTCAGTAAACATGACGCTGGAATGAGTCGCGAGATAAGACTACATTCCATTGTGTAAAAAGCAAAATTCAAAAAAGCTATTCAATTTCATCACTTACTTTTCGTTTACAAAAAAATTTTTCGTTATACAAAATCCTGTAAGTATTTTCATAATTTAGGGACGGAGTCCCACCTCAACTGGTGGCTTATAAATAAATTGAGAATATTTTTTAATTTGTATTTTAATGAGCATTGGAATAAAACAATTTTACCAGATTTTGTTAACGAAATAACGAGGAATCTGAAAAGTTTGACGGAGAAGATTAAAACTTTAAAACAATTTTTGTTTTGTTTAATTTACAACACACAATTTTCTATAAAGATAACAAACTAAACATATTAATCTTTATAATTTTTGCTAAAACTTGTTCTTGTATTTAATGACATCTAAATTATTTTATTATATTAATTTCGAGTAAAACATGTGAATAGTAGGTTGTCCTACTATCTTCATAGATGTTAAAGTTTAATTTGAAAGCTAATTTATTTTTGAGATTTTTTTCCGATTTTTTGGAAAAGGATTTAATGTTGCACAAGTCGAATTTTCGCTAAAAATCGGGTTTGCCGGCCGTTTATTTTTCTTTTAGATTTCTTCATAACTTTACCAAAAGCCTCAACTTTTTCACTTTTGATGAAACAATTTAAAATAAAAATGTCCTAGCTTAATTTTTGTGTGCAAAAACTGTAAGTTCTGGCAATGAATTTGCTCATTTAGACACACTACATTACAATCTTTCGTAATTTTTCAATAAATTTTGTTAACAGCTCTTTATAACTTTTAAGATTTGTATTCAAATTAAAAAAGCAAATACTGCAGTTTGAACGATCTACTGATTGTAAATAATTTAGAAATAATAATTTTTGAATTTGCTTTTATCGTTCCAGAGCTGCACCACTTTTTCGGTTTGTACACACTTTATGATATTTTAATAAACAAGATATAAAAAACGTAACGTTGAAGTTTTTTTACTTCTTCTTTCAGCCTCAAAATGGAAAATGCAAAGAAAAATTTAAAGAAAACAAAAACTTCTAAAGACCTTTTTGCATACTCTTAAGAATCGTTGACTTTTCAGCGTATTAAAAAAATACCCCTTAAGGTATGTGAAATTTTGCTGGGAGAAAAAATTAAAGAAAATCAGATACAATTTATTTCACGTTCCGTATTGATAAATCAAATAAGATTATAGCTTCAAGCTTAAATAACAAAATTTAATTCAAAACCGATTGGAAATATGAATACTCTTTTACACACTTTAGACATTACAAAAGATTATATAAATATAATTTGATGATGAATGGTTTTTCTTTTCATTGAATGTGCGAAGCGTGTATCATCAAAGAAAAATTTCATCAAAAAGAATAATAATAAAAAATAAATAAACTGATAACGAAAAAGTTAAGGATTATCCTGGAAATTCTTTCATTTATGTGATTGATGTTAGACAATATTTTATTATTATTGTTATTATTTTGTTTAATGAAAATTTGTATTTCTATAATTGTAAAAAATGCAACGTACATGACTGCTCTATTTATTTTCACTGCCATTAATAAATTATTTTCAGAACATTTCAGTTGATTTCTATGAAATGCTCATTTATTTATTTTTTTTCTATCAGCTCTTTTTTTAAGAATTCCTGAACATAAAAATACTTGCCTTTATTTTGGAGTGGGCAGTTTTTCGAAAATGTTTAATAGAATTGTACATATATGCACGTAAAAGTGTCCATGTGCAAAGAATATTAAAGACATTTGCTTTTTAATGATTTCGACTAAGTAAGAAAATAACAAAATAATTTAGTGGAATGTTTTTAACAATCTGGAAGTAATTGGGGGGAGCAAGGAATTGTAAAGGATTTTCCAAATGTCTAGCGACAACAATTAAACTCTCTCTCCGTCTCTCTCTTGAATTATTCTAAAGTGCTTTTGTTAATCAGCATAAAATACTCTTTTATTTACATCAAGTCGATTTAATTTTTTCTATTTACTAGAATTCAATAATCGATTAAAATTAAAAATAATTAATTAAGATTTTTTTTAATTAACTGAAAAAAGTATATCTGCTTCAACATTTTCGAAACTGAGTGAATTCTTCGAAAATGCATGAGTATTTCTTGAAATTATTGTGTTTTATTGAGTTTTTGAAAGCGTGATGTCTTAAGATTACTTTTTTTTAATTTACTTATCCGAATTCATCGACAGCACATTGAAACTAAAATCTTTTTTTTAATGTTCTTATCGTAACTGGATCTTAGAAACTATTATAGTTAATTTATTTATATTTAAGTCTATAAAGTTGCCTGCCAGCTTTCCTTAAAGCCTCTTAAGAGACCACAAATGTATGCCTCAAAGACTCTCTGCTCATTAAAATTCTCAAAAAGTTAAACAGCCTATTTAAAGGATCCCTAATGTCATTGATTTGAAAATACTTACACACTTGAACGATCTAGATAAATTAATTGTTTTCTTTTTCCATTTTCACAAAAAGAAAACATTCAATAAAACTTAATTATCTTAAAAAAACATTCTTTTGTATATCCTGGCTTCAGTATTATTTACCTGAATTCAAGAGAAAAATTCATTGTTCTGCCTCTTTCAGAGTGTTAAGCAATTGTTTCGTGTTGCTACCTTAACTTTTCTTTTGAGTTATTTTTTCTCTTTCGAAAGGTTATTTAAGTATTTTAACATCTTGTTTTATTTTCAAACAAACATTATTGGTGTAAAAGAAAAAACGAAAAAGAAATTTAAAAAGCTTTTAAAAATTTAAATTCTTGCTCTACGTGCCTGGAAATTCAACAACGAAGACGACAATAATTTAAACAAAAATGTTCTTATTTAAAATAAACTTAGAAGGCTTTCGAAATTGATGGTAGTTTAAAGAAATTGTCAAATAGTTCATATATTATATCGGTATTTATAGATAATTACCCTAATTAATATTAATCATACGTCACCTGATTTGAAAAATATCTAACTCTTCGTTTTCAGGACAATTTTAAATCTTTTATTACTATGTAAAGAAATTTTTATGTTAATTTAAGGAAATTTTCAAATAGCTTATATAATTTAAGAAATGTTTAATATATTTGTAACGCAAGAAACTATAGGAATTTATTTTCAAAATGAGTATAGCAAACATCAAGACAAGAATAGTAAACTTCAAAATGGAATAGTAACTTTAAATAAAAAATGGTAAATTTCAATATGTGAATATTAAATTTCAATAAGAGAATTGTTAAAATCAAAATAAGAAAAGTAACATTTGGCATGGTTTTCATAAATTGATTTATTCATTACGAAATAAGAAGAGGATCGTTCAAGAAACAAATGAAACAATACAGATGGAAACGTGCCTACATGAAGCAATGATTAGACAAGATGAAGCGGTTGTTATGCTAATTGAGAATGAACCTTGTCAGAGTAAAATTTAAGACATTTCGTGCAAATAAAATGCAAAGACTTGGAACCTATAGTCCAGTGTTTAACCCCATTGAATATGTATGGTCTGTGATACAGAGTTGCGTTAAAAAAGAGCTTTCCAGAAAGTTGTCAAGTATTCTTAAGAACAGAAAGGAATTAACTCTCATAGATTAAAGAGTAAAAGCCTTATGGAAAAAGATCTGCCATTTGCACTGCCAGAACCCAAAGGAAGTTCACTGCGGCTGCTTATTCAGAAAATACGCAATATTAATTGTTAATTTTTTTTTTTTTAATATTTTGTGTTTTTTTTTTTTTTTTTTATTATTTTATTTAAAAAAAGAATTTAATACTTAACCTAAAGTTATCACACAATTTACAGAGTTTTAGTCATTATACTAACTTTTCATCTAAAAAATAATCTTTAGTTTATAAGAGGATGTTTATTATAACGAAATATTTTACTTCAGAGGAAAGTATTTTTATAAAAAACCTCTGATTTGATATTTTAGACAAATTAGTATAAAAGAAAAATATATGTAATAATCATTTGCACTCATTCATACGTACATACTTGTAAGTCATATATACACATTTACGTATATACTCAATACACACATATGTATGGTGACACAATCAATAAATAAGTTGGTCTTCTTTAATAAAGGCCGGAAATTAGTGGGTTACTAGACATGCTACAAGAGACCTTGAAGCGTTCTGTTAAAATATTTATTTTTTCGATAATTAATTTTATATTATTTTCTTCGTGAAGATCTTTGGTGGAGAAATGCCATGGTAAATTAAGCATCATCTTCAATAGCTTATTTTGACAGATTTGAATTTTTTTAATGTGGGATTTTGCACAAACTCCCCAGACTGGACAAGCATACAGAAGTATGGATTGGAAAATTACTTTAGCCAAGATTATTTTGTTGTCACGACTTAAAAATGACTTTCTCCCGATTAGGGGAGATAACATTGCTTTTGCTAAGTTGGATTTTTCAATCTGTTTCCTGATATGTAGTTCAAATATTAGTTTTTTGTCAAGTAAAACACCTAAATATTTAACATTATCACTCCATTGTACATAAGTGCCATTGACTTTGAGTTGACTTGATGGATAAAAACATAAATTTCTTCTACGAGTAAAGAATATTGCATTTGTCTTGCTTTCATTTATTTTGATTTTCCATCTGTGGAAATAAGCCACAAGTTGATCCAGAGCTGGTTGTAAGTCTGCAACAATATTTTGACCATACTGGTGTGATGCATACAGACAAGTGTCGTCAGCATATGCTGCACATTCTACTCCCCTAGGTTGCGGCATATCGGAACAGTACAAATTAAAGAGCAAAGGTCCTAAAACCGAGCCCTGTGGAACTCCAGCTGGAATTTCAACTAGATCCGAATATATGCCATTCAGACTTATATTATACTATTATATACTTATATTTTGTGTTAAAATGAATTATTTTAAATCAAAATAAAAATTCTCATTTTTAAATTTACTATTCTACTATTGATATTCTCTACTTTACTGTTTTCATTTTGAAAATATTATGGTATAGTTGTTTTAGTGATGTTCTCGCAAACATTTTCAAACATAAATTTATGTGTAAGCATAAAGGAAGCTTAGCTTAAAATAAACAATTTAATATTAAGGTCATCCAAAACGATCTCTAGAAGTGTAAAAAATTGTTTTAAAAATATCAATATTTTTTCCCATACAAATTAAATTAATCTGTATGCTTTGTACAATTTATACCACATAAATCAACAATTTAATTCAATTGCAAATACCCAATATTACCAGTATCGACGTGATTTTTTATTTGCACAAGTGTAGTGTACGCGTTTTCTTCACAGTAACACACAAGCGCAACCAACCAACTGCGGTAGGGAACCATGTGAGTGGAAACTTAATGGAAGTATAAACATGATACACGAACACAAATTGATACTGAGTTGCGGTGGTTCCGGCGATATTCAGGTGTGGAGTTGCAGTAACGTTTAAATTGCATGTAGTCGAGATTTTCTTTCATACAAGCAATCGTAAATTTAAATATGGAGGCAGAAAGGATTTGTTGTTGTGTACATGCAATTATATATAGTAATTTAAGATTTATGTAAATAATTCAAAAATAAATAAAAATAAAAAAAGCAATTCTTATCTTAGCTGGAGTATGAACCCAAATTTGCTTGCAAGTTTAATAGAAACTAACATTAAGAATAGTTCGGCAGTTATTCTTAAGTATTAAATAATTCGATTCAGTAATTGACAAACAACTAAAACGTGGAAAAAACAAACATAGGAACACATGAAAGAGGGTGTGCGGCGGCCTCCGAGAACATCTGGCTTGTAACATTCTACAGCATATTGAAATCAGATATTTAGCTTCTAATATTTATTTCTATTTTGTACTGAGGCTTTTTGCAAGTGTTGCAAGGAATTTCGATGCTAACAAGTCTGATCTGGCCGCTGCAACAACCCCGATAATGAAGGTAAAATGCTTGAAGAAAATAGAGAAGCAGTTGGTGTTTTTATGACGCGTATTCTCTCCTTTGGATGATGTAGATACTGGTCGGGTGTTTTACGCTTGTTCCCGCAGCAACTAGTTGAATTTATTTGCATTTCATATCTTTTTTAATTATTAAAAACATTTTAAAAATAGTGGTTTTATACATTGAAATTAAATTTTTATGGCTTGAGTTCAAATCGGAGTTTACCCACATCTTCTTAATTTAAGAAATTAAATGATTGTACTCGATAGAAAATACACATTAAAATTTTATAAAAACCGGTTAATCGGTCAAACGGGCTCTTAAATTACTTTTGTTTGACAATCTAAAATTGAAGCAATTTTTGATTTTAGTATTTATAGTTTTTATATTCTGCTTCCATCAAACTCAATACAGCACAAGTTTTATTAGTCAACGATGTTTATTTTGCTTTTTTTTGTGATATTAAAAATAGTAGTGCAAAAATTTAAAATTTCTTTACTTTTTAATAAATTACAATTACAGTGAAAATATTTGACCAAAAAAGTGAGTATGAGTACATATCGAGTTCAAATTAAGGAGATATAATTCCGCAGGTACTATTGAAGGTACAGCAGACCATTTCGTCTTGGTGGCTATATTTTTAAGGAATTTGTTTTATTTGTGTTTTTTGGCTTTCGATGGGATTTTATAGTGTAAACAGAAATAAATGTTCGTATTTCATTCGAATTCGAATAATTAACCAACCGACTTTGTAAGTTTTATGTCTTAATACCTTCAAACTTTGCAACAAGGTAGCAAGATGTTGTTATCCACTACTTTGCAACTAACTCTTAGTGACAGCAACAGCCACACAACAAGCAGCAGCAGCAGCAACAATAATTACTTTTTACTGCCCTTCGAAAAAAATCAAACAGATGAAATGTTTATTGTTCTGAATATAAACATGATAAAGAATAAATTCTCTCTGGTTTTTACAACTTCTTGTGTCATAAAAATTGTAGCATGAACATTACTTTGCAACATTTACCGACTATTAATACAAGTCTCGTATTACGGTTACACATACAAACGCTAACAAAATGAAAAATGCCATACATTTAAACAATTGTGAAAAGCTTATCAGAATTGTTTTCTGGCCATTAAAAATAAAATTCACATACACACACATTCACTTGCATGACTTCGTATACGAGAGGCACAACAAATACCATTGCACATATTATGCAGTCATAAAAGAATGGTGGCATGTGTGTGCAAGTGTTTTTTTAATACGAATATGTATGTGGGAGTGTGTATGTTTCGCCATTAAATAATATTTTTGTTTGCAAATTTTTGTTTTAACTACTCTTGCATGCTGCTGCATGTTATTACCTGCACTTGTAGTTGTTTTTTATGTATTTGTTATTATTTTAGCACATGTTACAATTTCTATGTTTTTTTTATACATTGTCAACCTTTTCTATGTTTTTCGCGCAAACATTTAAACATTTGTCAGTTTTTAATGTTGATTTTATAATCCAACACCGACACAAACTTTGGGCCACACACATACTACATAGAAATTTGTACATATTCATTTTTATATGTTTATTCATATGTATGTTGTTGCTTTGTTTTCTATTGCTGGTTAGATTTCGTTTCAATTGGTCATTAAGCATGATTTATTCACATGGACTCACACATGCACACATGGACAACTCTATTGCACGAGTAATTAAAACAAAGGCAAACATGAAAAATCACACAAAACGCAAAACGCAAAGCTTGGGCAAGATCATATCGACCCCTGTGCGCGACATTATCGTATGTTACAAAAACTAAATTTCACAGTAGACCGTTTTTATTACTATTTTTTATTGCTATTATATACTACAAAACTGTTGCATACGAAAAAATGTGTATTAATCTTCATAACTATTATATTTATCGCTGCAATATTTTCTCAACAGAATAATTAATGGATTTAGATCCGATTTGCATAAAAAAACTCGATTTGGAAAAAGTGTAACTTACGATCATTTCGCGCACATGGGTCGATATAACTAATCGAGTAAAAGTGGAAATAAAGACAAAGTGAGAATTATTTACTGGTTACCAAGCAGGTATAAGATCATATTTTTTAATTACGTGAACAACACTAAAGCAAGCTGTTCTCGGTGGCGCATTTACAAACACCCATCAGCCTTCATTTGTTTGATTTGATTCCACTTTTTAGTATGACTGACATTTGTTTGGAACAACAACTACTTACACGAATCATTTAATGATAAAGAATAAAAAAATTATTGGTTCAAACTGCACGCTTGTACCGTTCTCCTCTCACTGCTGCCGGAAGTAATCGCCTCTCTTTAATCAAAAGAGCTTGAAAAAATATTTTAAATTTCTGATCTCTAGCCATATATAAAACCTTCAATTAAATGGTTCAAAATAAATTGTTTTTCCAATTTATATAATTTTCAATTAATTAATGACCTTGAAGTCACTTTTATATAAAAAAAAACATTTTGCGCTACTTCTTTGGGTAGCTTTCTTAATTCCTTTAAATAATTAAAAAATTATATTAATAAAAACGTAAACAAATTAGTTATTGATTATCTATTCTATTTGTTTATTTACTCGTATTCTAATTTGTTAAGTAAAACCGTTAAATATTTTATATTCCCGGTCACTAGTATCCACCGTCAAAAGTGGTACAATCGAACAAAGAACACTGATGAAATGGTGTGACGACCATTCAGATTTGAACTTAAACCAAACAATTCCTATAAACATTATTTAAAAATAATTAAATTACTTTATTTATTGCAATAATTAATTTATTTTATTGAAATAATTAATTAAGTTTATTAAAATAATAAATTTCCTTTATTAAAATTATTCAGCACAGAATCTTTATTAGATTTACCTAGGAAGATAATTAATTGGTCAGGTCGTATAAAGTTGGTGAAGTAAAATTTGAACTTGAGTCAAATTTATTTAATTAAAATAAATAATTTATTTAATTAAAATAAATAATTTATTTAATTAAAATAAATAATTGATTTAATGAAAATAAGTAATTTATTTTATTAAAATAAATAATTTATTTAATTAAAATAAATTATTTATTGTATTAAAATAAATAATTTATTTAATTAAAATGAATAATTTATTTAATTAAAATAAATAATTTATTTAATTAAAATAAATAATTTATTTAATTAAAATAAATAATTTATTTAATTAAAATAAATAATTTATTTAATTAAAATAAATAATTTATTTTATTAAAATAAATAATTTATTTAATTAAAATAAATAATTTATTTTATTAAAATAAATAATTTATTTAATTAAAATAAATAATTTATTTAATTAAAATAAATAATTTATTTAATTAAAATAAATAATTTATTTAATTAAAATGAATAATTTATTTAATTAAAATAAATAATTTATTTAATTAAAATAAATAATTTATTTAATTAAAATAAATAATTTATTTCATTAAAATAATTAATTTATTTCATTAAAATAAATAAATTATTTAATCAAAATAAATGATTTATTTAAATAAAATATATAATTTATTTAATTAAAATAAATTATTTATAAAATAAATAAATTATTTATTTTCATTAAATCAATTTTCTATTTTTTTTACAAATAATTTATTTGTTTTATAAATAATTTATTTATTTTATAATTAATTTATTTATTTTATAAATAATTTATTTATTTTGCTCCTTAGAGGAGCCAAAGAAACCAAAATATTTATTTTATTAAAATAATTGATTTATTTTATTAAAATTATTTGCCAAAGAAATTTTCTTAGTTTTTCTTTAAAAAAAATACAAATTTGTCAATTATTTTCTGATTTTTTTATTAAATATTTTCATTTTGCAGATAATAACCCTGAAAGTTTAACTCTTTCCATTTTGATCTCCTGAGTTTCTGACACATAATTAGATTCCGACCGTACGTTTGGATTCGTTATCGGAGCTTAGCGAAAACCTACGTTCGGTTGATGTTCGATGTTGGAAAATTTTTTCGACAAACACCGAACTTTGGATAAGTTTGTTAAAAATGTTTGTACCAAATCAAAGATACGTAAAAATTAAACCCTGTAAAAGGATTTTTTTTAATTTGTTTGTATTAAACAAAAAAAATATCACCAAAATTAAAAATATTTCTTGTTAATGAAAAGCAATTTCGATTTTCCGTCAGCTTTTCGTATTCGATCTGGAAAATATATCAAAGTTCTGACGAAGGTTCGGTCTGGAAGAACGCTACACATAATATTATAGATTTAAGACTTAATTACTTATAAACATTTATTTTGCACTCAATCTTACTGTGTAGTGTAAAGTACGCCAAATAATTGTGTTAACGTACCACTTATTCCTATTTAAGTTCTGTCTTTGTGCCAAATTCTTTTGCTAATATTCGCTTTGAAACCCATTTTGTTTTTACTCGTAATTCTTATTAATTTGTCTCCTTGATCTCAAAATTTATGATGTTATTTTCAACAAAAACAAGTAGAAGAAAAATGTTTTCATAAGACCAGCAACAGCAAAAAAGAAAAGAAATTTTAAAACAGACAAGAACACAATAATAAGCCCGAAGCTTTCCATATGTTGCTGAAAATCTATAATTTAATGAATAATAATTTTCATTTCGATAAACTCATGCTAAAAGCCAAATAGCATTCATGGCAAACATACAATTTTTAAGGTCAATAAAACGAAATTTATTTGTCAAATGCTTGACAATAAAATATTGGCATTTATAAGCAAAATAGCAATTTATTTTTTTTTACCAAAAGAATAAAAAATAAATAAGAATATCCTAAATTAAGGAAGAAGTTATCGTTTAGATGGAATTTTCTTACGAAAATAGAATATAAGAAATATCTATTGAGCTAAAAAGCATTAAGAAAATAAAAGAACATAATAAAACACAGTTAAATAAGACATTTGAAAAGATTTTAAATTAAAGTCAATCGAATGCAAATACGTATAGGAATCGTATTGGAAACAAGAGACAATAAACACAAGTAAATAAAGAAAATAGGTCAAAGTGTTCTGTTAGGCAAAGCAAAATCTTATGAGCTCCTCACAATAGTAAGAAATTCCGGATATTTGAGCAAATTGAATTAATTAAGCGGAATACACACAAGGCAGCTGTTGAAGCAATGTGTTGCGGTAGACTACTTTGTCTATCAACTCAACTAACTTCTGCTTTGCGAATTAAGCCAATAAAAGCAGCACAAAGGAGCCAAAACGCTGCAGCAGCCAAAACAAAATATCAAAATATTTTTATATTTAAGGCACTGAAGGCAACAATCTTTCGTTGCTTTAATGGCTGCTTGCCACGTGTGTACTTAGCTTAAAAACTTCGGGTTATAAAAAAAAGTAACTTTTTGATAAATTCAGCATACTCAGAAGCTTTGCGTCAAAATCCAAATTGTAACAAATGACAATCTATACATTTTTCTGAATATAATAATTGTCATTTGTTATAAGTTTGTCAACGGGTAAAAGTTTAAGCTTAAAAACAATTCTACCCTCCCAAAGATTACTTCTTTATTTCTTTAGAAACCATTTTTCTATGTTATTATTTTCATCATTAATAAAACTGCTACAATTTCCAATACATAAAAGCCAATGCTTAATTAAACATTCATGGCACAGTGGCCTTAAATAAACATACTAAAAATATATCGAAAACAAGGACCTGGACTTTTCGTTCCTGATTATTTTATTTATTTTGTTTTCGCACGGGCTAACAAAGTCTGAAGAATTTTTCAAATTTATTTTTTTCAAATGCAATTAATTTTTAAGGCCAGACGAATTTTTCTGCAGAAACAAAGAAAACACCTGCTTGCATCCCTTACAATTACAAAGTTATTTGACTTAAAAAAAATCCAAATAAAATTAACATGATGCCTATGAGGTCCTTTCCTATTTTCGTAAATCGGAAACTGAAAGCTTTAGAAATTTCCTTTTATTTCGCTCCACTGTGCATTGAATATATTGTTCTACTTTTCCATAACACATTTTCTTTTCATTTTCTCTCAATCAATGTATTTTATTGTTTGCTGTTACTGACTATATTTTCCAGATAAACAGTTTATTTTTCTAACTCCTTTTTACCATATTTTTGCTTTCCTTTAACCAAAAGCTTAAATGCTGGTCGTAAGAAAAAAAATGTCCTTAACAATGTTAGCACAAAAAATACCAAGAAAAAATTTTATAAAGATTATAGTAGAAGGATACTGTAGAAAAAAAAGTGAGCCTTTTTGTTTTGTCAACATTTACAAGCACAAAATAAAATAAGATTTACCACTGATTTCTTTTCAACTGAAAACATCTTAAGTCCTTTTAAAAATATATTAAGAAGTTCCCTTACAATATAATTATATCATACAGACACAGGGAGTAAGAGAGATAGGGAGGGAAAGAGAAAGGTAGAGAGAAAGGCAGATAAGCATTGACATTTATTTGTCATGGGTCATTTTCATGTAGAAAAATGTCCTTGTAATCATAACAAAAGCTAAATCGAATAAATATAAAAGACAGCATGTGTCATTTTGTAAAATTATCTTTCACACAGGCAAAACAAAAACAAATGCACACGTACACATCCATATATTTTCATACAAATGCCAAAGATATCTTTAGGATGAGACAAATACTTAAAGTAAGGCAATTTTTTAGTTGGTTTGGCTTTCGCAAATAAGTTAGATTTGCCAAATAATAATAATAATAATAATGATAATATTTAATGCTGTAAGACCAGATTTTTAAATAGAACATTTAAATAAATATGACACGAAATCTTTTAAATCAATCTTAATGATGCTTTAATTTACAAAAAAAAATAAAATAAATGAATTTCTTGAAACAAAACAAGAAATTAAACTAAAAAATATTTAATAAAAAATTTGCATTTAATATTTCTCTTCTCGTATATGAATAATTTGATGACATGAGCATCTTAAAAAGGATTCTTTCAAGAAAACAAACACACACTTACACATAGACAGACAAAAAGAGGAAGCACAGCAAATAAAAAAGAGTCTACAACAGTAAGTCCAACAAAATCTTTCTAACTTCCCACTGTAAATCATAGGCATCTGAGTGTATAAAACAATAAATCCTTGCTAAATTTTTGTCGTGTTTGTTTATGTAAAATTAACAAGATTATTTTGTCAAATTTGTAAGTCAGTGCGTGTGTGTTGTTTACAACTAAAATCTCGCTAAGCTTCTTATCTTGACCACAATATCAAATGGGACACTCTATTCTAAATACTTACTGCAATTTCTTTGAAAGCAGGAGCAGATCAATTGGAAGGATTACATCTATCAATAGAGTAGAGCATAGTAGTGTAGAGTAGAGTAGAGTAGAGTAGAGTAGAGTAGAGTAGAGTAGATCAGAGTAGAGTAGAGTAAAGTAGAGTAGAGTAGAGTAGAGTAGAGTAGAGTAGAGCAGAGTAGAGTAGAGTAGAGTAAAGTAGAGTAGAGTAGAGTAGAGTAGTAAACGTAAAGTAAATTAAACGAGAATAATGTAAACTAGAGCAGAACAATATGCAACAGTGTGCATTATGAATTAAGCCGAAAAAAAAGGACAGAACTGCAGAGTGCACAAGACGCCTCTGGAGTATTTGCATAATTTTGTATTGAATCGTGTTAAAGCTTGAATGTATTCATTACTTAAAATTTACTACTCAATTGGGGTGTGAATATCAAAAGCTTATGACAAAATATATTGATTTTAAGAAACTAATATTAGTTAGAGGAATATTAGAGAAATTAATTAATGTAGCGTGATAGTAAGCGCAGGACTATGCGTAACTTTGAACATAATAGCTTAAGAGCTAGAAGAAGAAAACTCATTTAATCTTTTGCGTGTCGTCCGTTCTATTAAATCCTGCTTCATAGTTGCTTTGCATAGTTATAGATGTCGAAATGTTGTGATTAACGTTGTGAAATGTCATATATTAATATGAAATAATTTAGTTTTTCCTCAGAAGTTTCACTTGGTGAGAATTTCGTTAATATTAGAACACATTATGTGTTCAAAGAATAACAAAAAAATAAATAAAAAATGCCTCAATTAATTGAAATTCTTGGAATACATAAATATATTGAAAAGTGTAATAATACCCTCATTCAAGGTTTTTATTTATTCCCAGTCTTTTCCAAGTTTTTTCCATATTTAACAAATATGTTGAACCACGACTTTATTGTTATTGAATAAAAATTTATTGAAGTGTAAATATATTACTACAAAATCATAAATGCACACGTTAAAAATGTATAAAAAATACAAAAAAATAAAATAAATTAACTTGTTCAAAAAAATATAAAAAAGAAACAATTTCACACAAAATCCCTTAAAAACAAGCGTCATAAACAAAATGAAATAAATTCTTCAAATCATCCCAAATAAAAAATCATAAAAACATGGAAATAAAGCTGAAGAAAATTGTTGCATTTGGAAGGAGGATTTAGTGTAAAAAAAATTAAATAAACTCATATGTGGTCAATGTCAGACAATTTTTATTATTATTATTTATTGCTCAGAAATAAAGTTTATTTTCTCTTACGCTAATTTAAATTGTACATACGAGTACATACATACAGCCATACATACTATTAAATCAATTA
The DNA here is from genome assembly GCA_956483585.1 of Gymnocheta viridis. NCBI lineage: Eukaryota > Metazoa > Arthropoda > Insecta > Diptera > Tachinidae > Gymnocheta > Gymnocheta viridis. The sequence continues at coordinate 4,178,598 of OY101444.1, forward strand.
TGTGTGTTTTTTGTTTGTTTTTTTTGCTGAAAGATCTTTTACTATCCATGTCTAGACAGAGTCTAAATTTAATAACAGATATAGACACTGACAAAGACATAGGGTTAAACATAGGCATACACATGGACACATATCACACATGCATAGACTGTACAGCAAATGGTTAAAGCATAATTTTGAATTTGGAATTTATAATTATCTAAATACCTTTTTTGGGTATTCTGCAATTTAAATTCTTGAAATCCCATTTTCAAACCACAAAATTTCATTTTTATTATTTTTAAAACTATTTATTGTATTTAAGACACGCACATTTAACTTTTTAATACATCTTTATGTCTTGTATCATTTCGTTACGATTATTCTTTTTTGTGCTTATGCATATTCTTTACTTTTTTTGCCCAAAGCAATCAAGAATAAACTTTCTAGCCTGGGTTGTAGCCAGCTGATTATGTTTTTATAAAAAGTTCTTCATTGTTTATATTTTTTAAGATACGATAGCTTGAAAGAAAAATAATTTCAAACCATTATTTTTATAGCTTTAAGAAAGTTTATTTACAACTTTTGTCAATACAGAGGGAATTGAAAGAGCAACAAAAAAGTATTTGCTGTAGTAGGGGCTTGCGTGCTAAAACATTCTAAAATGAAGCTAGAAGGCATGAGGAGTTTTTGTAATAAAAGGGTTTTATGACAACGTGTGAAAGCTGCAGAAGCAAAAAAACTCTAGCGAATTAGCAAACACGAACGTTTTATTTCCAAGCGAATTCTCTCATATAACTAATTTTTTTTTATTAATTAGACATTTTCCTTAGAAAATTATTCTTAAAACTCATATATTTAGAAAGCATTTATCCAAAATCTCTACAAACTCAAACACATTTTCTTTAATTTTAATTTTTGTTAAAAAAAATTCCCGAATTTTTTCCATCAAATTGCTTTTACAATCAATCACTCTTTACTAATACGATTTATAACTCGCAATTAAATAACTAAACCAAGTATGTACTTATTTCATTACCGTCTTAACTTTTTAATGGGTTTAAAAATAAGTATTTTTTATAGAATTTTTGCAAATAAAAACTAAAATTTAACACTCATAAAAGTTGCAAAATATTGTTCATACAAACTATAGTTCTTTTTTTGTAATTTTAACTTCTCTGCTAGCTAAATAATTTAGTTAGAAAACTTTTAAATGGCAACTACTTTAATATGTAGTAAAAGGTCTTGGCTCTTTACACAGAAAATTACTTCAAAAGCTGTTTCAAAATTCATGTTCAGTAAATATGATGTGAATTAAACAGCAACAGCTTTTTGTCAACTCAAGAGTTTCTTTGTTAACAAATTCATTCAATTATCTATTGGCTTTTAAATTTTGTCGTTGGTGGTTTTGAATAAAGCAAAATAACAACGTCATCGATTAATAAATAATAAAATCTTAATTTATCGAATTCATATTGCCATACAGCTGAACACTAATAACACACATTGTGTTGTTGTCTATTTAATACACATTACCTGATTAAGCAGATTTGAATTTCTATGTCTACATTTGAATTAAAATAAACCGATATAAGATTGTATGTGTGTGTGTGTGTGTGTGCATGTGTGCTAAACACATTCCCAGACGTAAAATATTTTGTTTAAATACATTAAGTGCTGTTTATAAAGCATATGAAATTTATTTTCCTTACTTCAATTGAAAATATAATTAAGAAATAAATTACAAATTATTTCACTGCTAATGACGTTGCCGCCCATTGTATGAAATTTATTCAATCACACAAGATAATGGATGTAATTGAAAATCAGTGTTAATAATTAAAAACGTAATCACGTAAATTAAAAATTCACATACAATTTAAGAAAACTAACACCATAAAACATAATAAATTAGAAATTTAAAATTTTTATTCGAATAATTTAGTTCGACTAATTTATTTTTATTTTTTTTCGCATGATTTGATTCTTATAATTTTTATTTGAATTTAAAATATTTTATTTCAATTATTCGAATAAAGTAAATTAATAAATTAATTAAAATTAAATAAATTATTCGGCAATGCAAGCGTGCCCTAAAAAAAAACAATGAAGCGCATTCAAATTCTTAAAAAAAATATTCTAAAAGGAATCACATTTATTTCACAAAAGAAATACATTTAATTTATAAAAATTCCACTTAAACATTTTTTAAATACTTTTATGTCTTTGAGTATTAAATTCGTACATTTAATTCGAAAAACAAATTTTTATTGAAAAAAAAACTAAACAAATTTATTTAATAAAAAATATTCGAAAACAACTTCTTGTATGCAAATTATTCCACCAAAAGCTATTCGTATTATATTACCGAATATAATATGTTACAAACAAACCTTTTTAAATAAAATTCGAATTCGAATAAAAATAATTTTAACAAGAGTATTTGAATAGTTTTCAAATACTCAAATCATTAATTCTATTGCAATCAACTTTATTCGAATAATTTGTATTCGAACAGTTTAAAATACTTTTTTGCGAATAATTAAAAAACAATAACAATCTTTTTAACAATATTCTGAGTTCATATTCATAAAAAAATATTCATTATTTTTCTAAGAATAAGTTATATTTCAATATCATAAATGTAGTCCAAAGATCAAGTTCTTTAAGTTGTTTTATAAGGAACCTTGTTCCAAACATTTTTCATTATTGCAGAATAGTGTGGTCATTTACCGGCAAATATAATTTCATCGGCAATTATTTTAAATGTTAATTGATAAATAAATAACTTCAAAATACTTATATTTATTGTATTATTATTTTAAAGCTCTTATAGAACTGCTCTAGCAGAAGTGAAGGAAACAAAAGTTAAAAATAAAGTTCAGCTGAAATGAAAGACAACGTCAATACAACATGTTGCCGGTCGGCCGTCATGGGAATAAAAACAGCCTCTAAGAACGTGCAGAATAACAGAAAAACAAAATTAAAAAAAATAAAATTTTAACAAAAGAAACAAAAATTAATCCCCCAAGGACACTGCTGGCCATTCAGTCTAATGAGACTTTTGACGAGACAAATATAGAGCCAGTAAAAGCATTGAAAAGTGATGAAATGTTGTCAAGTGGCTTGTTGAGACAAACAGAATACACTTTTTATATTTTCGTATATTTTCTGAAATTCATTACAAATGCTGGCTTTTTTGTTTTCTTTCTTATTGTTACGCCAAATGTTCAAACAAATGAACCCCATTTTAAATTGAATTTCTTATGAACGTTTTGCTAAGCATGAGAAGTGAAAATATTGCAAGGATGTTTAGCAGGTTTACAGCCGTTTATTTTCTGGCTCCCCTAAGAGATTAATTAATGATGTTGAAATTAAAAAATCAAAGCTCCTTGATAAAGGTTTAGGAGTGGAGTATTTATGCCATTTTTCTACAAATATATTTTCCATTTTTTTTCTTTGTCACACAAACTTTGAATATCATTAGCAAAAATGTGTGTTAATGGTTTGCTGTTTCCTTAGCTTTCTTTTACAGATTCATTACTTCTATTTTCGAAATGGCCACAAAGTTAATAATTCTTAACGAGGTCAACGAAGGATTAATTAACAGAAAAACGGAGAATCTAAGCTTAGATAATTTGTGTGAATAGAATTTTGTTTAAAGTTTTTGTCAACAAGAAAATGTCAAAATAATGTTACAATGGACATTCAACTTTTAATGTCCCAAAGCTTTTAGCTTAAAATAAAAATTAGCCAGGAAAGTTTAATTTAAAATACTTTTGAATGTTAAAAAAAGGCGACGTAAAAAGTATTTTAAAGTATTGTATTTTCTTAAAAAGGATCTCAAGGTTCAATAGGTCAGGATTATCGTGCTTTCTGGTTTGATTGCTTTTAATTTTCCAACAAACTGGCAGTCGCCTTCTTGCTACCAGCGACAGTTAAATAATCTGAACCCTTCCACTCAGTAAGATTTTCAAAGTTACTCATAATAGGGAGGGCATTCTCATTTGATCGGAATATTGTGCAGCCAAGTCAATTCTTAAATCGCTGAAGCCAGATACGAAAAATCAAGTGGATGTAGCAGTAATTTTAGTCCCTGATCGCGCATTGCGGTTATTGAAACCGCACAAATGTGCACTTGATCATTATTTATTTTTTTCCATTTTTATGCTTAGCATAAAATGCATATTTTAACCTAAAATGTACATTTTAGCATAAAATGCATATTTTAATTGAAAATTCATATTTTAGCCTAAAGTGCATATTTCAGCTTAAAGTTCATATTTTTGCATTAAACGCAGATCTTAGCTTGAAGTTCATATCTTAACGTAAAATGCGTATTTTAGCATTAAATGCATATTTTAGCATAAAATGCAAATTTCAGCATAAAATGCAAATTTCAACATATTATGCTTACGTAAGCACAAAGTGCATACTTAAGCATAAAAACACATTTCAGTCAGAAATTCAGATCTCAGCTTACAAGGCATATTTTAGCATATAATTTATATATTACCATCAAGAGCATATTTTTCAGAAATAAAAACAAAGATTTCAGTATTTCTTGTACTTGAATTATAACATTAAATATAATTAGTTATTAATCTAGTTTATTAAAGCTTCAAGTTATTTTTTTTTTATAAAAAACATTAACAAAATTTTTATTAAATAAAACACCGATATTTAGACACTTTTTGTGTGTTGTTTTAATTAATAAAAAAATTTGTTAATGTTTTTTTTTATAAATTAGATTATTAATATTAAAAAAAAGTTCAAATAAGATATAAGAATAATGAAATATAAATATTAATTATTTTGAACGTTTTCGCCTTTTTTTAATAATAAGTAATTTTGGATAGCAGATGCAAAAATAATTATCAACAGAAAGATTTCGCCAAACAAAACTCAAAATACAAACTTTGTATCATATCAGTAAAAAAAATTTATGTAAATTTTTTCTACAGAGATAAATTGAAAACCTAGAACTCGTTCTTGCAAAGCCGACTTAAAACGAAATATTTACACAAACCAACAAAAAAAATAATAAAAGATAATTTGAAAAAAGATTAAATTTCACTTTAGTAAAAAACAAACAAAATAAATCAACCAAAACTTTAATACAAAAGGATTACTTTTTTTTTATTTTTGAAAAAGGCTTGATAGGCTTAAATTTACCCTACTTAGTCGTACTATATTCGAAGTACAATGCATGCACAGCGAATATCATCACCATCTCCTTTTACTTTGTAGAGTACTTTATACAAATAACCAGAAAAGTAACACAAAAAAGTTTGTGGCATTTACAATTGTTGGGCCATAATTCATTTCAGCAATTTCAACACAATTTAAATATACTTCTTTGCTCACATAAAAATACCACCAGCTCAACAACAAACCAATTTTACAAAACATTTTCACAAGATACATAAAGGTTCATCTCCTGCCTGACACATATACACATGCTTACTTACATGCTTCAGATGCCAACGTGTTACTGTGGGAATAACCGACTTAAACTTGATGCTCAGGAGCAGCACAAACAACAACAACAGCTGCAACAACAACAATGACATGCAACACAAATAAAAAGCAAACCGAATTCAAAGTGTAAAATAGAGCTCGCATGTAAAAAAACTCCATTTGGATGAGTGTGTGAGCGTATCCTTTTTACCAAAAGAAAACAAAATTTTGCAAACGAATGCAATTACCAGAGTGCCATGGTATTTGCGTTGAAAATACATTGGGAGTGAATGGATGCACTTATATGATAGTAATATAATAATTTATAACAAATTTAAAGAGAAAGAAAGAAAATAAAAACGTTTTTGGTGTTTTACACACAAATTCACCAGCAGAACAGTAAAAAGTTCTTGATGAAATATTTACAGAAAAATATTTTAAAAAAATAAGTTTTATTAAGGCGGATAAGGACGGTGATTTGTAGAGTGTAGGACAGTGATTTTTAAAGATGAATTTTTTCATGTGACACAGTAGTGAATCTACGGTTTTCTTAAACAACCACTTATGTCTATTTTGGAATCATAATCTAAAAAAAAGTGGATGCTGTTTTTGTAGAGGTTGTAGAGTTGTCAAGAAATTTCTCGCAGAGTTGCTTAATTCACGTGAATAGTCACAGGAAGTTTCCGTAGTTCGGATGCTGTGCAACTGGGGCCCCAAACCGTCAAGCGCATCATGTACAAATGTGAGAAACTGAAGCAATAGAGGAATAAGGGGAAAGAGTAGTTTTTGTCATTGTCATCCGGCAAAGTCGCGGCGAACATATGAACAATTTCATATTGAATACCAAAGTGTATTTTTCCATAGTCGTGCTCTTTCGAAGTCGCTTTCCATGACTTTTTCCAAAATTTCCAGATCTATCTCACGAATTTTTTGTTGAATATTACGATTTAGTCGGGATATGCTGTGTGGCTTGTTCACGTACACACGTTCTTTCAAATATTCCCAAAGGAAATAATCGACAAAGATATTTAATTCAAAATGAGCTTCGCCACGGCACTCTTTATTAGGGGTCGAATCGTCACATCCGTGATCGTATCGGCGATCGTACGAAAGAAGAATGACTGAACTGAATGACATGATGACTTACGATTGCAAGCGGATCGTGATTTCTTGTGAAAATTTTCAAAGAATACTTTAGTGGTATTCATTTTATATGGTCGGTATGGTAAAATGTTCCACAGGAGAAAAACAAATTGGTAAATTCAATTGCATTCTTATTTTGTACATACACAGAAAGAAAAACACCGTACCAAATTCAAGTAGTTTCTACTTCCTTTGAGTACGAGTCGTACTCAAAATTTTGAGCACAAATAAGAATAAAATGTACTTTAATCAACCCGAAAATGGGATTCCTTTAGACAACCAATCCTGGAGTTCCTTAAAATGAGTACAAAATTCTTTAAACAAGCGAAAAATCTTGAGTCTACTAAAAATTGAGCACTTAATATTCCGTCCATAAATCTGGGATTGCCGTACTTTTGATACCCCTTGGGATTAATTTAAGTACAGATGGACTGATTTTTCTGCTGCATACAGCTCGGGAATTGCCGTACTTTTGATACCCCTTGGGATTAATTTAAGTACAGATGGACTGATTTTTCTGCTGCATACAGCTCGGGTGTCCGACAGATACTACTCGTTTTTTTAACTGCAAGTGATAGCGAGGAATATTTGTTCATCAATATTTCTTACAGATTTGTAAAAACGATTACGTTTGACCAAAGACTCTGAAATACAATAATAGTTTCACTAGTTCTGAGTACACCCTGTAAAATATAATGTGAGCCAAATCAATCGTATGAATGTAAGAAGTAATTGACCCTAAACCATTGAGACTGGTTGAGTGTATCTTTTCCTTGAGAATAATTTTGTTTGGCATTTAATTTGTTATAAATAGTATTTATTGGATGATAATAATGTGAAGAAAACTTCTTTTACCCGCAATATTTTCAATGAATTTACAGTTTGGATTTTGAATTATTTCAAAAAAAAAAAAAAAAAAAAAAGAAGGCCCCTATAGCCAGTTCCTCATCTTTGTATTATTAATTTGTAAATTTAATTTACCATTAATAAATAAAAATAAATAAATCAATTTACATTTTGTATACAATTTAAAAAGCATTTATTTCAACTCGAACGCGTTTTTGCTAACGGATGATAGTACATAAAACTCTTACGATCGTTCATACGATCGCGGATGTTGTAATCTCAATTTTTATAAAGTACAGTACTTTCATGTATGTCATAATCAGAAAACTGGGGGAAAATTACGGCACTCGATATCAAACGAAATTTCCATTGAAATTAAAAAAATTTTGTATGGGATTTCGTTCGATATCGAATGCCGTAATTTGCTCTGTGTATTTTTACGTGACGAGTTTTACGTTCAAGAATTTGATGATACGAGCCCAGAGTGTGTATCAAATTACGATTTTCTTCGGCTATTTGCTTCTAAAGAAATTTGAAAATTAAGACGCTGTTTGAACAAGTTTTATGTGAAATTTCTTTCAACGATAAAAGAAAAATGTTTATTTACATGGAAATTTTTTAAATAAAAAAATCATTTCCTTCATCGCCTGTTTTACTCCATTTGCTCATCGAAACTCCCACTTTGGAAGTCCCTTTATTTCTTTTTTTTTGTATTAAATTTGATTACCGAACCATCTTGCTTTAATTCTCTCCTTATGTCTGAGTACATACTTATTATTATTTTTCTTTTATCTATCTGTAATACTATCATTTGCACGCTTTACGCACTCTATAACGTTCAAACTACTTTTTAACCAATACATTTATGTTTCCAATGGGACTTAAATAGTATATAAGAGTAAATGTTCAAGTGTTTGTTAAAGGAAGAGATGCTCGCAGTAATTGCATGTATGTGATGTTGTAAAATTTTACGGTAAGTGCGTGAATTTAATTAAACCTCAGTTAATGCTATTGTTGCTGCTGCTGCATCACTATAACGATGTAAAAATATTGTTGCACTTAATGCATTTCCGCATTCGCCATACATTTTTGAAGCTGTGAGCAACGAAAATGTTGTTTTTTCTTCAGTATTTTTTGAGCGTGAGTGTCAATAATTGAGATAAATTTTTGTTGCCACTTATGCGACTATAAAGGAAAAGCTACGCAAAAGCCGATCTATTTCTAGCTGATTTTCGGAACGTAAAATACATACAGGCGGATATGGTATGAATGATCACAGGTGTTTTATAATTTTTCATAGATTTATTTTTATTTTAACAAACACAAACTGTGCAGGCTTTTTTTTTGCTTTTCTAAAGAAACTACCAGAGACTAGATAGAAATCGAATCCACGTTCCCCACACTAATAGTCTAGTACAATATCCTACCAAACTACGCGGGCACATCTTTTAGCAAGTACATGCAGTGGAAACTTTCCAGTATACATCTTTACAGGGTAATTTGCATTTATTATAGTTACAAACTTGTAGCTTTGTAGCTGTAATATGTGCTTTTGAATGAGTTTTTGAGTGTGTGCGTACTTGTGTGCGTGTGCATGTATGTGTTTATGTTAATGTACAATAAACTATATTTTCTTTGCAAGTAGACTCCTTAATCATGTTCATGTTTCTCTACCTTAATAGAGTACTGAAATGTTTTTGTTAAGGTGAAGGAAATTTCGCCATGTGGAGCCTGCTTCTCAAGTTTGAACAGAGTAAAGAAAAGAAAACACTACAAATTAATAATAATTAATTACTGGGAGGTTTTACGTTAAAAGGCCCTGCAATGTTAATATATTTATTACTTTTAGAACAAGGATGCAATTTATGTTTTTACATAATTTTAGTGTTGTTTTCTTTTCATTGAGAATTTCGCACAATCCAATTAAATTAAAGTTTAAACAAATTTAGAAAAAAAAAACGAAAGCAACAAAAATTTCTTAATAAAATGTTTACTTTCCAATACGAGTGCAATAATTTTTTTCTCGAAGCTCTCTTAAGGTCGAGGCACATAGAATCCGTCGTACGTTGTACGTTGCTTTTTTCAACTGCCAACTAAGTTAAAATACAGGTTTTCTTATGAGCTTTGGCACATTCGGTACGTCTCCGTCAACGCAAAGTACTAAAGTTGGGCAACTTTTAACTTTTAACGTACGTTGAGTACTTTGAAAAATATCATTTTTTTCTTTTTTTTACTAAGCTTTTTGTGTTGTGTGGTGACAAAATTAAATTAAATAAAAATTAAAATTAAAAAAAACATAATATCCTCAAATTCCATGGAAAATGTGTACTCTAATCAAATGGAGCTGATTTAATATCCGCCAACAAAGTACTCATTGTGTCAACCTCCTCCGCCGATACTTTAATGTCAGTTGACGCATTCTATGTGCCTCGGCCTTAAGTTTGCGTTATTAAAGTTTAATTTTTTTAGTTCTGATGTTGTTATCTTAATTTTATTTTATGTAATAAATAAAATGTATTCAGATCAAATATCTGGCGTTCATTTTATAGATTGATTATTATTTTCCAATGTACGCACCCATAAACATAATTTACCTGGCATTTCATATAATCGGATTTAACATGTACACATAAATGACATATAACTTTCTTAGAGAGTATCCTTTACATTTTTCATAATCTCCTTAAAAACCATAAATATATATTTTATTTTTATTTCAGCTTTATCTTGAATAGAAACATAAACATAAACATAAATTAAAAAGATTTCAGTTACAGCATTTTTATATCAATAATATTAAAATATTCAAATCAACATTTATGACGTTTATAAAATATTTCAAGACCATTTTAAATTTACAGTCAAGCAATGAAATTTTAATTTATGGTTTGGGAATAAAAACAGAAGACAAGGGGAAAATTACAAAAAGGATTTAGCAACCAGAATTATGCAAAAAAAAATAAACTCATAGATTACACAAAACAAATATCCCTTCGTTATAATAGACACACCTGCATGAACTTGATGTGTTATTGCAGAACATCACACCCAGAAACATGCAACAGAATTTGTTATCTGTGTTTAATGAGTGCTTAACAGTGAGAAGCTTTAAAGTTTTTTTTCTGTATTTTTTGTTTTTCTTTAAGATGTTGTTTTTTCCCTAAGGTTAGAAGCAGGACAATCAAAAGCCCTTATATGAAAGTAAAAACAAAAGGATAAAGAAAAGGATTATTTTAACAAACAAAAAAAATACATGCAAAACACGTATTATGAAGTAGAAAAACAGTTTTAAGAGTTTAGAAGTCATACATGACTTTACACTTCAGTGATAAATTTAAGTATCCTTTGGATTATTTTTCCTTCACAACAAGCAACAAATTGTCTTAAATGAATTTTATGTAAAGGGATAAAAGATCCTTAAGGAAAGAGTTTAAAAGAATGAAAAATGATAATATTTTAATGTGGCAGCATATTTACTTAACATCATTTATTTACTTGAAAAATTGAAACTAATGCAGGATGTGTTATAAGACTTGAGCAAATGATTGATTGATTTTGGTTTTATATTTCATAAGGACTAGAAAAGTTAAATATGTGCCGAGAAAAGAATGGCATTAGAACTGAAGTATTTATAAATGAAATATTAAATTTGCTTTAAAATTACAGTCAATAAGTTGAATAATGATACGGGAAGCTGTTTCATTTAAGCTACCGAAACAATTGCAAAATTATATAGTATAGAGGGAACAAGAAGGGCCAAAGCTTTCTGCAAATTAAACTTTTGCTCATCCTGTTGCAATACACGTCGAGCTACAAGATTTCCAGTTTGGCCACCGCAATATAAAAACATTTGTTTGGATTATAACTTTTACAAATGTTGAGCGCTTTTGATAAAATTAATTTTTCTGCAAAAGTCCTGCAGCTGCTGTAAATTAGCGTTTTCTGTCTTTTTTCGATTAAATCCAATTTTCATTATTGTTAGGAATCTACATTTTAATTGAGTTTTAAAATTAATTTTCAACACATACAAATTTGTTGGCAAAATAATATTTTTATTTGTTATTTTTTATTACATATTTTTTCTTGTTTGTTTACGCCATAAAGGCAACAAAAATAAATTTCAATTTTATTGTGCCATTAAACTATAGAAAATTGTAAATAAAAATGTCTATAAAAATCAACTAAAAAGTAAATTGAGTTTATTCAAACGTTTTACAACGTATTTGTTTTTAAACAATAAAATCCATATGTTATTTGTGAAAAAGTCCTTAAAAGTTTAATATAAAAATCAACAAAAACAGAACCCTAAAAAATACAGAACAAATCATTGCAAAATGTGATAACCAGACAATGTGATGTGCTATTGCAATAGTTTCTCATTAAAGTTTATTTTTTTTAGCAAATTTTATTTATATAGATTTTCCCTTTCCTGCTTAACTTTGCATTTAATGACCAGTTCTTAAATGCAGTTTTAACAACCAGATTTTGCTTTCTCATGAACTTTTTTACATACAATTTATGTGATTTTATTTTTATATGCTTTTGGGCATCAAACAAAAGTTCAAATAGTTCAATTTCTATTTTTGAAGTTTGCAGTTTAATTTAGATAAACAGATTTTATGTAAGATTTTGTATGTTTTAGAGAAGCATTGAATACTTTATTGTTACATCAAATAAATGTAACAAATTAACTGGAAAAAATCATCAAAAAGTTAACTGTTGCAAAAAAATACCATTAAGTTGGTTGATGTGGATAAAGGTTGTAAAATTTGCGCAGCAAAACATACAATTTAAAGGAAATAGATGTTTAATCTATGAATACAGCCAAGCAGGGCATTGTTTTTATATTAAATAGGTTAACTTCGGATACAACAAAAAAAACTGAAAATTTTACACTTTTTCAGGAAGAATTCATAAAACAAAAACATACTAAAGTTTGTATGGAAAATATATTCAAAACGATACCAACACTTAAATTTTCCTGTTCAAATAGAAATCTCGGAGGGAAAAAGAAAGGATAAATAAGAATAGCTTTTTATACATATTCAACCATATCATAGAAATTATGCAAAATTGTGTGAAAAACATCGTGTTTTTAAATTCATAGAGTTTTCATTTTACATGTTCAGCTTTCATATGTTTTCATAAACACTTTTGCAACACGCAAAACTAATAAAGATGAATTAATTTACCTCTCCCAAAAGTTTTTACAAGTTTTTCTAATTTTCATTTATATAAATATCCCTAAGATATCATTTTAATTTTTTATTTGAAAGGGAAAGTAAAACAAAATCCTCTCATTTATCCTTTTATATGAAACTGCGTTCTGTGTTACACCTGATTTCTATCTATTTTAAGCATGTAGTGCTGTTAATTGCAACAATTGAAATTTTTTTTTTATTCTTTGTTTGAAAATTCATTTTTAGCAAAATATGCAAAAATATGCATTTTATGCAAAAATATGCACTAGCTTAAATGGACAAATATTATAAAAATTCATTCATTTGCTTTAAAATATGTGAGTTTTTAGCTAAAATTTTATATATTTAAGTCGAAAATATGTATTTTAAGTTATAATATGCGTCAATAAGGACATACATATGTATGTATGTATATGAATTTTACGTAACGCACGCTATAATTATTATTCTAAGCAAAATAGGTATAAAAAATATCTGCTTAAAAATGTGCTTGTAACACACAATATTAATCAAGTAAATGAATTTTTAAACGCTATTAATTTTTATTAAAAATATGCGTTTTAAACTTAATTGTGTATTTCAAATCTGAATATGAATTTTAAGCCAAAACATACTCGTATACTAAACATAATACAAGAACTACACAGAAAATTATTTTAAGCAAAATGCTTATTGTCTAAAAACTAATTTCAATAATTATATTTGCATTTGATGCAAGCATATGTATTTAAGGACAAATATTTTATGCAAAAACAAGCACTCTAATGAAAATATGCATTTTATGAAAAATATGCATGCGAAAAATGCATTTCATATTGCAATGAGTAATTCATAGAAAAATGTGTATTTTAGTTGTTAAATAGAAATAATGATCAAATAAAAAAAAGAAAAAACTTAATACAGTATAATCTCGCAAAAGTTAATACAAATGTTCCAGAGATTTTTCGAACTATTAAATTTTCTAAGCAGTTTTCAAATTTGAAAAATAATACAATATAGAACATACTAGTTTTTTCTTAAATAACACACTAAATTTATTTTAATCACTACTTAAAAGAAACTTCGAGTTGTTTTGTACCGGTTGGTTAAAAGTTCACAATCATTCATGATATTAATTTGTGTGAAGTGGTTTTGAAAAGCAGTCGAGGTGTGTTTGTTTTTTCTCTTTTGTTTAACAGCTTGCGGCCATTTTCGTGAACAGCGTTATTGCTTTTAAAAAGTGGCCAAATCGTGGCCAATTTAGTGAACAAAAAAAAAACAGTGGGCTTGACATTCGATTAACTTAACCGAGCGATAAACTTTTAAGCGAGTCAACATTTTCGAGATTCTACTGATATAGTTTTTCTCCAATTCAATCCCCGAACTCTAGCCAGAATAATAGCTCGCAACTAAATTATTATATTTTGAAAAATTACGCAAAAATGTAATTTAAAATAATAATTTAATTTAAAAATATGCAAAAGTAAATTAAATTCCAAATTTCCTTATTTCGAGCAAAATATGTAACAATAAGCATTTAGTGTATTCTTTAGCATGATTTGTGCCAAAATAGGCATTTTATTAATATGATGGTAAATTCGTACATGAATTGATTGAGCAGCAATAAAAGTTTAGCGTTCGAAAAACATCATTTCGGAAGCATATTTTTCTTTATGCTAGAAAAATAGTGACTGTGCTGTCACACATGCCTGCAATTACGGTAACATTTTATTTGATGTTCTAATAGTTTGTAGACAGTTTGCACAAATTTATATTATTTACAAATCCACCCATACTTGCAGGAAGCCAAAATATATTTCAGAATTTCAGAGGCTTTTAATTGAAACGAAAATTTTGAGCAATATGCATTTATAAGCAAAAATATGCACTAGACACAACAGCTTATTTAAAGCAAAATTATCTATTGCGCAAACTTTTTTAGTTAAAGGAAAAATATGCATAAATAAGCACTTTGTGGAAAAAACTGCATGCTGAGATTGTTGTTCAAATTATGGCCTTTTTTATGAGTTCCATTCGATGTTCGATCTTCGCTGGCTATCGAACATCGAGTATAGAATGTCAAACTCGTATTATGAGCTGGAAGCACCGTCGAAAATTTCGTTGTGCAACGAATTTCCATTTGGACGCAGGTTTGCTTTCGATGGTGTATGGCAGTTTGTAAAGCTTATTGAAAATTTAAGTATTTGTCAATTATTCTCTTGCTTCTTTTTTACAAATATCAGTTGTGAACCATTTTATTTTAATTTTAGTTGGAAAATCGTATTTCTCTAATTGAACGAAGGCCTCAGCTGTCCAAAGGAATTCGTACAAAAGTGAAGGCGGCAAAAAAAGGGAAATCACGCAGGATTTAAATGGCCAGGAAGAAAAATCATCGAACCATAATTCCGTCGTGATTTTTTAATCAATAATTAATTAATTTTTTTCTTTTATAAATTTGTACACAAACTATAATTTTTTGAAAAGTCGTTCGATCACTTAACTCGACCACAATCGATATAATATAATAGGCACCTATAAGCCCAAAACGAGAAAAGAGAGAGATATTTAAAAAGTTATAATTCCAAAATTTAATTACTTATTTCATTATATAATCTGTAATACTAGAAAACAATATATCCTTTACATTTATATGTGCTAGTGTATTTAGCGGCCGACTCAATCGACCGCATTCTAGAAATTAATATCAAACATTTACATAAATACATACTATAAAATACAAAAACAAAAGCCATTCTAAATAAACAACTTAAAACTTTGTCTCATTTCTATGAAAAAGCAAATTAGACAAACACACATGCACACTTTGTTTATTTTTCAAGTTGAAGCAATGCACGTGTAATAAGTGTGCATGTGTTAGTAGCAACATTAAACGCTTATAGCTCCCTAAATATCAGACCGATTTAAATAAAATTTAGATTGTGCACATCAATGTCAGAACCCGTTTAAAAACTTATAAATCTTTCCAAAATCGTTTCAGTATTACAGCCGTAAAAGGAACCTAAAAAAACGTGTTTGCCTATTAATAATATAGATTAAAAACATTTGAAAAGACAGTTGTATAAAATTGTAGCAACTCTCTAAAATCGAAGCGAAATTATCCGTTACAGTATTCTAACTTTGACAATTTAACTTATATTTCCCAACATATTAACCTTAGATTTATTTTATAGAAAAGTCATCTCTTTCATCCACTTCCTATCACTTGTTCTATTTTGAACCGCATCATCATTATAATTTCTTTTTATTTTCAACCGTATCATAATTATAATTTCCGTTATGAAAGCAATGGCGTGTAATGCTCTTTCATTTCCGGCATTAAATTATTTACATAAATGGCTAAAGCCATTTACATATTTAAAGTTTTCAGTAAACAGTAAGGCAGCAACAAGAGCAACTGAAGCAACTGAAGCAGCTGAAGCAAGTAAATAAAAGAAATGTAGGAAAATAAGCATAAAGCAATAATATTGTATTATGTTTTTTTTTGTTGTACTACAATGGCCAAAATAAAATGGTCAAGGATTATAATATCCTTTTGATTTTCTGTTTTTTTTTAAGGAGATTACGTTTTTTCCTCTTTTTTATTTGTAGCTTTTGATGATAATTGTGGCAGAACAATATTGTGTTTCAAACAAAACCAAGACTACAAAGTCAATGCGGGTTACTGCTCAAAAATTTATTGTTAGATTTTTTTTTTGTTGTATAAAAAAGTACAAGTTAGAAAAAATATGCACATACAAAAAGAAACAACAACAAAAGGCATATCAAAAGAGAAAGATAATTTAAAGACTTTTCTTTTAGCAAATAAATATATCTAACAGATTTTTTTTTGTAACCCACCCGGAAATAAATAAATATTTTAGAAAATAAGAACAATTATTTCAGCAGATTTTTTTAACTTAAATCTAAGCTGATAACCCAGAATATACAAAGAAACAAAATCACAGACAAAATAATGTTCTGCGTGAGACCCGGTAGACTTGTTGCTATTGCTCTAGAACATAAGTTTGGCGCATGCGGGTTCTACTCCCGCCAAGGACTTTAAATCCGTTTCACAATGACTTTCCTCTGCTCTATACATTATATTGGAAAACAATTTGTATTTGTAGTCTTTAATAAATAAATAATAAATGTTTATAATCGAGTTTCTATGACAAAAACTTACATATTTTATTAAAGCAACAAAGAAAAACATAAACAGCCTATTTTTATCTCAACAATATTAACAAAGATATACATATTAATATGTTTTCAATAGTATTTATTTATTTATATAATAAATATATATATATATATTTTTTATCAACAAATAAACATAAATTAATTAACAGCCATTGTTTGTAATATTGTTCACTAATTTATGTGCTGATAAAACCAGAATAGAAAGCGGCAGAAAATTTTAAATTTAAATGTCAATTAATTAATAAAAGTTATGATTTTATTAAACATTTTAGTTAAACACATAAAAAATTGAAAAAAAAAAAGTTTCAATAAAAAAATTTAACCAAAGTGAAAAAGTTTAGGTTTCATTTACAACATTTATACGAGAAAAGCAAAAAGTTATTGACAGATTAATTAAATACAGAATTTTAAAGTGGTTTTTAACTTATTTTTTAGTGAAATTGAACTACCCAGGAAAAATTCTTAAACGGCTATGAAAACGTTTTGTTTTTTAATTTTTAAATATGAAATAAAAATAATAAAATATTACAGATCTATGAATTTTATTATTATTTTTGAATATTTAAAATCGATTTTGTTGTGATTGTGCTGGATATCAAAATTACCAAAAAAAATAATAGTTAAGGTTGAGGAAAACTGCTGCAGCGAGCGACCTTTAATAGATCATTAATATTAAAAATAAAGTCCTAGCTACAGTTATTGTAAGAGTTCAGGGAAAATTGGTTACAATTCTTAAAGTTATGCTGGTAAGCCTTCATTTAAATCTCTGCAAGGACACGCCGTCCTCCAATATATTTTTTTCACTCAAATTTATATGAAACTGTAATATACTGGCGTTAAATGTGCGGCCTCTATTGAGCAAGATAGTGAGAGAGAGAGAGAGAGATAGAGAGGGAGACAGAAAGAAATGTATTAGACTTGCTGGGTATAACATTGTAGCTACACCTGTAATTTTTCATATGTACACAATCATTTTTGCTTCATTCCTTCAAATTTATTTTTATTTCACATTTTTTGTCAAATAAATTTGTGTTCATTCAATTTTAATTAAAATTTACCTCAAAAATTTTATCATATTAGTTTATATATGCACACATATATTGTGTATGTAAAAAAAATAATTTCATAATTAAACACAATAACTGAGTTTTATTGAAATAATTAAGGTTTTGCTATGGGAAAAGGAATATTACAATTTAGAAAAGTATGATCGGATTAATGGCAGCTGATAGCTGGGAAAATATTACTGACATATTCATTTAACACACACTGAATAGTTTATTAAATACCGCATTTAAAAAATGTTTTAAACGAAATATAGGAAAAAAAGTGTAGCATACTTGAAGGATTGTTTGCAAATGCAATAAAAATAATTACAAAGGTACGATAAGACGAAACAAACATAATTTAGATGATACATACATGTAAGTTTCGATGAATTTTCTGCTGTTTTAGATAAAATTCAATTATTTTGCAAAACTTTTTTTTTGTTTTGATGATTTTTGTGACATTTTGCTTTCAACGGATGCCTTGGTAAAAAAAATTTTTTCTTTGACGAAATTTTTTAAGGAATGAAAATCAAAAATTATCTAATTGACATCAAAATTAATTTTTTTTTATTATACAATTTCTTCCTAGAAATTTTGGAATTTTCAGAGAATTTTGGAAAAAATGCGAATAAAAATTTAAAATACTAATATTTTTGCAATTCCCGTGAAAAGCACCAATTTATATAATTTTATAATATTTTTGTCTAAAGTTTCGAGCCTTTTTGTGAATTTGCTTATTTTATTTTAAAATATTAGTATTTTATAAAAAATTAGTTTTTTAATTTTTTTGGTAAATTTTCGTTTTTTACTACATTTTTATTTTATGCACATTTTAAAAAAATAAATGAAATATATAAAAAAAACAGATCCAGTCGTAGGTTTTTGCACATATTGCAGCGATTACGCTGTTTTTCAAAAGCAAACTAGTCTAGACTATATTGAATAGCTAAAATTACACATTCAGAAACACACATGCGATCGAAGAATGTAAAAGTATTAACTTGTAAACCCGGGGATAGGAGTATTATGTTTTGTATGTATATGGATGTGTAAAATTGAAAGATAATACAATGAGAAAGGGAAAATTAATTACTAACTATCGATACAATAAAAAATTTTTTTAAATTTTAATTAAATAACGAAAAGGTACAATTCTCGTATTTTGATTTTCAGCTCAGCCCGGATTATCTTTACGACTCACACCGTCCGAAGAATATAATATATAAAATACAAGAAAAAGCGGCGCAGAAAATTATAAATTCCTTTAACCCATGACAGAATAATTTTATTTCTCCTGTTTTCTGTAAAAGTGTTTAAATTAAGTAAAAAGTTTCCCTTTTAATAAAAGAAAAACAAACTCAATCCTGATTCATTTCTTTCTTCAATATTATTAAACATCTGTCTTTTTTTCAAAGATATTAAAACAATAATTTAAATATCTTTTGGATTTCTTTTTCTGCCTTTAAAAACAAAAAAAGTTGTCACAAAAAGATTTCAACTTTTTCTGTAGACAAGTTAAAGCTTCTGTGTTGTTCAACAAAAATCTTGTTGTTGCTGAATGAAACTCATTTCATTCCCATTGGCTTAATTCCTTTTGTTTAATAATCATAAATATTTAAAAGCAACACCTTAAGGTATACAAAACAAGAACAACATTTTATTTATTTAAATTTTTTTCATATTGTTTTTTTTTGTTATTGTTTTCTTATCCTTTTTTTGCTGTGTTTGCAGAGACAAACGTACGAAATGTGATTTGTTATTGATTTGATATCAAACCTTAGCAAATATTTGAAATGTTCACTTGTTGGGTAAATATGTTAGCATAAATATGTGTGTATGTGTGTGTGTTAACAAGTTTTTTCCTTGTCTTTTGTGTATTTGGCAAAACAAAAATCTTGTAAATACAACAAATGAAATGAATAAATTATATTTAATTTTATTTGATAAACAACAAATGAAAACACTACTAAATACAATCAACAGAACACACACACATACATACACATACATGTATATACACAATATTTACAATGAAAAATAATTATAAAATTGTTACATGAATACACTGAAATAAAAAATAGCAAAATATGCTAAACAAGAGAATTCAAAATATTAATTAATGTGAGCGGAATGTTAAAACTGTTGTAAATTATAATTATACATTTTAGTTTAATACTGCTAAAGGTGTAATATATACTCTAAGAAAACAAGGAGTTTGATTATAATGAAAATACATACATATTAAATAAAATTTGTATATATTTAAAAATAAAATAAATAAATAAATAAAGTCTTATTTACAAAAATATATTTACTTTTATTCTCTTATGTCCACAAAGAAATCTTAGATATAACATTTTGAAAATTAAAATTTATATCGAATTTCACACCACAGTTTTATAAATAGTAAAAAATATTTTTTTAGCACAAAAATCTACTTTTTATACGAAGTATACATGAGAGATAAACAGATCCTTGTACTGATCAAAATGAAATGTTCCACTATTCTTCACAGCAAAGTTTTAGAAATATTCGGTAGATTTCGTTGCATTCTGACTAAAATTGAAGCTAAATTTAAATTTTTAAAATAAAGGATATATGAGGCTTAGGCATGTCCTTCAACTAATTCAAATGAAATTCACCAGAAAGTCCAACAACAAAATTCTAGAAATATTGATGAGTTTTCTCTACATTTAAATTATAATTGTAGCTAAAACTAAATTATTAAATAAAGGATATATGAAAGGTATTCATGTGCTTACGCCACTTAAAAATAATTATAAAATCATAATTTTAGAAATATGCAATTATTAATTTGCACTGCATTCTTATCATGATTACAGTTAAAATTTAATTTATAAAATTCAGGATATATGGAAGGCAGACAATCCTTAGTATTGATTGCATAAAGCATTACACAGTTCTTAACAGAATAATCTAACTAATTATTAATTCTTTATTTATTCGGATTGTAATTGTGGCCAAAATTTTATTTTTATAAATAAAGGATATATGAGAGATGGCCATTCCCTTTCACCGATGGAAATGAAACTAGATATAAGGCTTTAAAGCATAGTTTTAGAAATAGTTACCAATTTTCACCGCATTCCGATGACAATTCTAGTTAAAATTTATATTTTTTTAAATAAAGGATATATGGGAGGTAGACATGCCTTTGCAGCAATCAAAACAAAATTTACCACAGGCATTCACAGTATAATTTTAGAAGTAGTAACACTCCTTGGCTCAATTTTGTCCCGCGATTTTACCCAAAAACAAGATTTTTTCATGTGAAGGACATATGAAAAATAGGCTTGTCGTTGTTCTGATTTTTCGCAAACTTGACAACTTTCCTAGTTTTGATATCAAGCCAATCACTACTACAATATATTAATAATCTAGTTTTTCCCATTCACCATATGGAATAAATTTGAAAAATAAAGCAGGAGATTATTAATTTAGTTCTATTGATACGAATACAGATTAAAAACAATTTAATTTTTATTTGGGAGAATATTTTTCCAACTGATTGTTTCAGAGTCTGTGTTTTTTTCGCAAATTATCAGATAAATTTATTTTTTTATTTTTTCATTTATAGCAATTTTATCAACAAAAAGAAAAGTTTCTGTTAAGAAAAACCGTATTAGAAATTTAATCTTAAACATAAAATATGATTACAGAAGCACCATTTGGATGGGATTAAAAATAAGTTAAACATCAATTTAGTTTAACAGATGCAACATTTATAATGTTTTCAAATCGCATTAATAAAATCAAAAGAAATGTTAATGTTTTAAAAAGACTTACGGCTGTGTGCAAATAATGTAGACAAATATTTAGTTGGCAAATTTAATTTATTTTAAACGAAATCCCCTCAATCAACTTAAGATGGTGTAAACAATGAATTTAACATTTACTTTTGATAAAAATAATTTTTTTTAAACTCCAGCATTTGTCTTGCAATTGTTTTCTGCCTCCACTCACAACTTTCTTCAAGACTTACTCTGAACTGTAAAAAAACATGTTTGCATATTTAAAGCCTTCATAACCCCACATACTCGTATTCCACAGGATATATTTCCCTCTTTTTTCTGTATTTTCTTTTCTTAAGTTGAAACTGAATACTTAAGAGGGAGACATACACAAAATAATTGAAACAAAAGAAATGTAAAGAAAACACTCAAACCATCATTAATAATAAAAAAAAGAAAGAATGAAAGAAATAAAAACCGAAAAAAATACTTTTACTTCAACAGCGAGGTATTATTGTAATAACTTTCACATAAGCAGCCTTTCACGCTGAGGTGTGTGTTTAGTGCTGCGCAAATTGTGATTCCTTTAAATCTCCTCCAAATTTTATTTGCATGAAAATGTGCTGAAGCTTATGTGCTGTTTGTTTCTGTACAGTTAAGTATATATAATACGTTTACATTCATAAATGTATTGTATTATTCCCATATGCTTTATATTATAAAGTTTACGTCCAATATTCGCAAAATAAAATCCCATGTTATAACAATTGCTTTAATGAGCGCAGAGATTTGAATTTAGTTTAATGAATGTTTTATGCTAAATTGTACAAGCACTTGTGCCACCCACATGTGTTAATGACAGAATATTTGTTTGTACCATGAATTCATATTTATATAGGAATAAAATTATGTATACAGGATGTATGTTGAAATGAACAAGTCGGGATTAAAATACAAAAGTGAGAACTTCCAAATGACCTTAAAGGGCCCGTAAGAATTTTAATTGGCACATTTCTTACTTCACAATTTTTTGATAGAAACATACCCTTGTTCAACAAGTTTACTCCCGCACACATTTTAGTCCATGAACCACTAACACAATAACTCAAGAGGCTAGCGTACCTTTTACTGATTTATATTTAATAATTATCTAAATAATATTATTCAATCCTTTATGGATCACCCTGATTTTTATACGTTCATTTAGGGTTTGAGCCGTCCATTGAGGGAACCCTTGCTCTTGAATATGTTCTTTCAGGTTTACTAGAAGTACCCTACAATACATGATATTAAAGTTTAAAAAATAAGTTCCAATAAGGCAATCTCTTTCCTTTCCTTCTCCTTCAGGATCTCAATTAGCAATTGACCTGAATTAGTGTCAACCAAAACTCTTCTTGTAGAATCTGAAAAGGTTGTTAAAAATAAAAAACATTCCAGTAATGTGGCGTGAAAACGCGAAATCATTTGATATACAAAACAAGGCCTTTACAATTCCAGCCTTTCCATGTTTTCAGTCAGCTTTTAATTTTAAATATCGGCTTATGTGTGTTTAAATATTTTTGGTTAATTATATTTATGTTCCCATGGGTATGAAATTTCATGTGGTTGTATTTTAATTAATTATGTGTGAAAATTGGAATTACAAAATGAGATATACACACATATATGTCAATGCTAATTTGTTATCGAGTAAAAAAAATTGGCAAATTGCTGAAATCACACGGAAATTTTAATATACATAATTAAAGTTTTATTAAATAAATTAGTTTTTTTAATAGCAGTTGTAAATTCTGTAGATTTATAGGCTTAAAAATTTTTCAAACAATAATATCTGGAGTTGGATGAATGGTAAGCTTGATTTAGATTTGAATAAGCAGTGCTTAAGTAATTGATAACTGTTTCATTTCGAAATGGAAAAGGTGTACAGATGTGTTGCGCATGTGAAAATATTCCTATTTATTTTTTTATAAAAGAAAACTCTGCCATAAAAACTTAATATGCCGTTAGGCGCCACTTAAAGTTTATTTAACAGACAACACAAATTATTTATTTATCGAGCCTAAAAGTATGCACCAAAAAAGTGCTCAATGTTTTCTTTTATTTTTAAATATTTGCAAAATACTTATCCCTGCCACTTCTTGGAAAGTGGAATTGAAAACGCAAATTGTTTAAGTATATCGATTGCTTAGCGCCGAAATGACTTAAGCGACAAAGGCTTAATTTTTCATGAGCACATTGTTATGATATTTGTAAATGTGCTTTATTTAAATGGAATTTTTTTGGAAGGCATCATGTTAAAAATAAGCTAGAACGTGTTAATTCCTGTTTTTCAAATGGTGATGCCGTAAGGGATGACTACATTATTTCTTTTTAAAGGAATCAACGTGGGCGGACGCAATTAAAGGGAATTTGTTAAGAGTTGGAACGAGTGATTTTGAGTTTTTTAAAATTAGGATGATGAAAAGTATGACCCTTTGCTTTGTGGGAAGAATTCAATGTGGGTGCCAAATTTAAATAGGATTTGCATGCAAAGTGGGTGTTCCTTGTTCATATATGAATTCGTTAATAGTTTCAGTAGGAACGAGTTATTTCACACACATATTATTTGTGACATTTTTTTCTTTTAACAGCATCTTTTCCAAATTTTTAGAAAATTTTTTTTGCCCATAAAATACGGTTTAATTACATTATTTCGGTTGCCCTGCTTATCAAAATTTTCCTCATTTGGACATTTTAAAATATTAGTTGCTCCCACAATTGCTACTTCGATAATAAAACAGTTTTTAAAAAACTAGCGCTTGCCATTATATGATGTATTATATAAAATTAATTTCAATTTACAAAACATTTTACAAAATGAATAAGTATTAATAAAAACTCATTAGCTGCGTTGTCTTTGGAGAGGAAAGAACAGAACCCAAAACAGTTGTCAAAGTGAAAACAAACAATATTGTAATAGTTGTTAATTTTTTACTGCCTGTTTTTAGGATTTTGTTACACATTGCAAGCAATTTTCTATGTAAAACATAAATATATTTTGGTTAAGTTTTTAGCAGTTCATCCTTTTATACAACAAGTCCAACAAAGTCCTTAACACTCATTGGCTATTCATTTCAATTGATTACAATCTATCTTTTAACACAAAAGAGTTTATAATGACTTTGCCAGTGATTGCACAAACGAAAAACTTTTACTTTTAACTAATAATAAAATAAAACAAAATACTTTTGCTGTTCTACTTGTAGTTACATTTTTAATTATTAATTGATGGATGTGTTATTGGGTTTAACTTTTGCTAACTTTCGACGGATTGCATTTTTTTATTTATTTTTTTTAAATTTCTATTTCACTTGTAATTGAAAAGTTATTTAAAAATCAAAGTAGAGAATAGCATGTGTTTGAAATATTGTAACTTTGAGGCTTAAGCTTGTAGTAATTGAATAGTTGTAGCAAAAACATTTTCTTTTAATTTTAAAGATTTAAATCAGGAAAACTTATGAGTGTATTATATCAAAAATTTGTTATAATTTTTCACGTTTCTTTTTTAATATATGGGAATTAATCCGAAAACCAAATATGTTACATCCTCAGCTCAGGATTTTTTATTGCGATTGCTAAAGAAAACTACACTGCATGCCGTCTTTAATGTAAAGCAATATCCTATTGGTGTATCAACAAATAATAATTGCTAAAACATTAAACAGGAGTTTTATTAACCAGCAACTCTCAAAAGTAGGCCTGCAAAAAATTGTGGTTACAAATAAACACAATAACAAAACTTTCTCCACTTGTTACTCGAAATTTTTCGTTAAATTTTTAATATTATTCATCCGAAAAGTAGGCAATATAAATAATTTGATAATTGTTTAAATTTATTTAAAATTTATACCAATTGATTTTATGTTTTCCTACTTTTGCTGTTTCTTTTCGGGTTTTACTCTTTTACAAGGACATTAAATCGAACATTTTATGACTTTGAGTATAAAATGAAATGTCGTTTAGATCAGTTAATAGCGGCAAAAAGGTAAAGAAAGGATACAAATAAGCAAAATTAAAGGACTTATTTGTTATTCAAGAAAAAAAAGGTTGGTCCCAAATGTTTTTAAACAAAACCTTATAAAAAGTAATAGGGCATGATAACATTATTACAAAGGAGTCACAAACAAAGTTTTAAATATAAGCATAATTATCCGATGAAAAAAAAAAAAACAAACATGCCAAACTTAAAAGGAAAATTGAAAAGATAATAATAAATTTTATCGAGAATTAAAAAGTTTTTGAAATAAAAAAGAAATGCAGTTAAAGTATATACATACATTTACATATCAAGTTAATATTTTCAGCTTATTTTACAACATTAAAAAAAATACTAAGAAGAGCCTAAAAATAGGCAACATATTGAATACTCTCTTAGTGTTATGTTCACAGTTCATAGCTGCAGCAAATTCACATGTTTATTTTAATGCCAGTTTATTATTCATATAAAAATATTTACTTAAAAAAAGAATAGCCTAGCTTAAGGCTTTTCATGTACACTTTTACTGCATTTTAACACACAAATGATGGTCAAATGAATTAAATAAATATTACATTTTCTATAAACATAAAATGATCATTAAAATGGCAATTGCGGTAAAATTACGTTAACAATACAATAAACATGATTATATTGCAATCATCAAGTATTATTATTATTATTAATTAATTATTATGTTTGTACGTAATCAATTAAATATAAACAATTATTGCAAAAACTATGAAAGCAAAGTAAATATGTAAGAGTGTAATGAGTATTAATCCTTTGCCACAAACACAAATGTATTAATGCTTTAAATTCGCAAATGATTGTGTGTAAATAAAACAATTTTAATTCAAGAATATTATTAATTTCCGGCTTCCAAGATAATTATAAAACTTGGAATATTTTAAAGAAATATTAAATTTTAAGGTTTTATATAAAACTCAAAACTGGAACTGAAAGCTGGCAAGAAAAAAATGAATATTTGTTTCCCGTCTAATATTGTAAGGCAAACGAGATATGTTCGTATTTTAAAATTGAAACTTTTTATTTTGTCTTGCAAAATTAGGTCATAAGTATTTCCTCGCCATACTAAAATATTCGCCATTTAAAATTTTCTTCATTAATAAATTTAAATCCTGGCTTGTATTATGCCTCCATTAATACACATTTAAGCAGCTGACATTGGCATTGTTTACCCCGGCCGCCCCCAAACCACCCAACCTTCTTACATAAAAATATTTCCAATTTCCAAAAGCAATTTTTTATCGCTCATTTTTGTTTTCATTTTTATAATTACTTCGCAAAGTGCTGCTTGACAAGAAAAAAAAGAATGAAAAACACCAAAATTCTACAAGCCTCTTCTACAGATGATAATAAATGGTAAAAAATTACTTTTTCCCAGCAATATCTTTTGTGGTAGCAAATACTTATTTGCTCTTCATTAAATTTTTTATTTTTATTTTTTTGCCTTTAATTTAGCGGTTTTTCCTTTTTAAAGGCTCGGTAGGATTTTCCTTATACATATATTTTTTAATCTCCTTCACAACATCATTACAATCTTCATCGCTTTGACATTTCATATGCTGCCTGTATTAGTATGTGCACTTTGTTATCATTATAGAAAGCCTCATTTTTCACACTTCCATCCATACAACTATCTACTTCATCTGCTCTTTCCTCTGACACATACAAAATGAAAAGAACAAGGGCAAATAGCAAACAGCAAATAGAGTATCATGCCAGTTACAATGGTATTATATGCGAGTAAATTTGTTGTGATTTTTTTTTAATACCCTTCTGCTATTCTTTTCCATATAAAGCCCCTAAAAGTATGTCACGCTTTTGCACACACACTCTTATTTTCCTTTACAAACACTTGCAAGATAAAACGACAAACTCGCACTCTTTTTAAGCAAGAACTTTAGGTTGGAAAACATTTTTGTTGCTTCAAAAACGGAAATTGTTGTGTTGGGCTGTCTTTAAATAATTTAATAATATAAAATAGGGAAATGATAATCTGTTTGCCCTCGCTTTTGGTTTTGAGCGTAGTTGCATGGGAAATTGTTATTGTAATTAAAGAAAAATTAAGAAATAAATTATGATATTTTTGAGGTTGGGAAATGGAATGGGAAGAAGCAGGTCATATGAGCATAATTTAATAATTTATATAGAAATTTTAATGGAAAAATATTTTATAATTCTATTTATATTATACGAAGATTCATATGTAATCTAATTTGTTTTTTGTTCCAAACAAATTCTTGTTTCCAGCAAAAATATGTTGGGCTGAACAAAATATGTTTTAAATTCTAAGAAGGTCCGTTGGTCGGTCTCCTTCTGTTAAGGGTCATTAAATTAACCAGACTGTAATAAAAATATTAAAAAGAAAATATGTAGTATGGTTGACCTTTCACTCCACTCCAAAGCGGTCGAAAATGTGTACATTTTTTATCATGCCAGCTTTTTGAAACCAAAACCAGTGCTTTTTGAAGGATTTCTGGGGTAATTAAACAAATACTCTTTGACATTTTTCGAGAGCAAGTATGCTGTATTCGATGCAGTTTTTTAAGTCAAAAACAATAAATAAATCAATTCTGAAAATCAATTCAACAAGATCTTTTCAACTCAATATATCTCTCGAACCTATAAAATCTGCGGCAGTCGATTGGTTAGTTAATTTAAAATTTATATAAAAAAAATAAAACAATTTTTTCTTTCGCTAATAAAGTATACACAAACATTTCTCGCAAATAGAGTTTTTTGTATATAAAAAAATTTCGCCAGATAATTTTTATAAAGAGACTTTTATTGCAGTAAATTTTATATACAACAATTTATTCCATTCAATTTCTATCTGTGTGAAATTAAATTTTAAAATATAACATCCTAGACACAAACCACCGAGTTTAACAGTGTTCTGTTAGCATGCTAACATGACTCTGTACACATGTAAAATCTTATTTAATGCATTAAAAATGGAATTATTTTGGGAAGGAGCCAACGTGGGCAGACAAAATTAAATGGGATTTTAAGGCAAGGTGTTCGTTCCTCTGTTATTGTTGGAAATGTTAAATTTCACCATTTTTCAAAACGTAATTTCTGAATTTCTCAAAAGCTATAATGATTCTGAATAAAATCTCTTCATCCCCACCATTTCGATTTCCGCACATTTATCTGACGCAATTCGAAGTAGTGAATTGCGGAAATAAATTTTTAACTTTAATAAAAAAAACGGGCTTTTTTGGCTAGAAAATATTTTCTTTAAAATAATTAATTTGAAACGCTCACGTCTTTGCTAAACTTTTTCCTACAAAAACTTATTTTTTGTACATTTTCTAAAAACTATAAAATGTATGGGACAAAATGTTCATGACTTAATTTATTTACCAACAATTTCTTTATGCATGGAAACTTTAAAAATAATAAAGAGTTTGCACATACAGAAGTCTCTCTTTCAGCAAAAAAATAAACTGAAAACAAAATCGTTTCAGCGATAGAACTAAACAAACGCAATAAAAATAAATAAAAACGCTGTAGTATAAGTTTAGGGGCATAGCCGCCACGAAAATAAAACAAACTATTATACCAGCAGCAATAAATTTCATACTATGACTGCGAACCGCAAAACGTATAGAAAAAAAGAAGTTTTCAACTAAAAATCGAAACACGAAAAAAATTCTATAGATAAAAATCGACAGTATTTTGTAAATTAAATTAAAAAAAAATGCAAAGAAAAACTAAATCTAAAATAACTGCAATATGACGTTGCAATAAAATAAAATTTAACTTCTAAAAAGGAAGTTTATATTGCTTGAAAAAAACGTTAAAAAAATTTATATTTTAATAACTAAACAAATCAAATTTCAAAGCATACTTTTAAGGGGCTTATAAATGCAACATACATCAAGGCCGAAGTGTAATCGATTTTATTTTTGTAGATAAATTATTTTATGTGCCTGCCTAAAATGCTTAAACGATTTAGAGCATACCGGTCTTTAAGACCAACTAATCTTATATGTAACCACAATATCGAATAGATATTTGGTGTAACAAATCATTTGTTTAACTTTCACAGCCATTTTATTACAAAAAGGAACACAAATTGTATAACATCAACACATAGAACTTCAGAAACGTGCCTGGCATTTTTTAACCAACAGTTGCAGCCTAAAATTCTGGCTTTCGCAATAAGTCATGGCAAATAATTTAACTCCCCTAAAAATATGCTACAGTTTGCTGTTGAGTTAAGCGGATATAGATTTTTTTTATTTTTATTTATATTTAACAACACATAACGTGTTGATGTTTAAACAATTAAACGTTTGCTGATAGCAAAGCAATTTTTTAGTTGCTAAATATTATATATGTGATGCTTCACAGCAATAACAAATTAAGTGGGTAAATGTGTTTGTAATGTTCATTAAATGTCTTGAAACTCTTTTTGTTTTCCTTTTTTTGTGCCATTCGTGGGGAAATGAAGTTTAGTAGAGAAGAAAAGAAGGGGACAAACTGCTTAAGCGTCGATTTACAAGTAAAGAGCTGTTGTTTCAAGCCTGGGAGTATGCTGCTGCTCAGTAATAATCGGAATCAATACAAATACAATGGCCAAATTTAACAAAACTATTTTCATTATTTACGAAATATTTTTTTTAAATTTTTTCTACACCGATTAAATTGTTAATGCCTACATTTTCTATTGGATCAATTCCCTTTCCACTGGTAGAAAGAAATTTGAACTTACTTTGCAAACTGTTTTGTTTTAATTTGCGAAACTAAACAAATTCTGTTTTAAGTTTGTATTCCTTTTAAAAGGTAAAAAGGACCTCCCAATAAGACTATTCATTTTGATTTGCAAAAACACTAGTATTTTTAAACGAAGCTATCGGATGTTTATATTGATTGTAAAGAGGATGTGTTGACATTAATAATGAAAAACAATATCAGCCAAATGGCCGCCACGGTTACGCTTGCAGGACAATATTCTCTTTATTAAATTTTTCAGCACCACTTCGCGCTTTTTCAACTGTATATCCTCTATAGCTTTTTGAATCCCATCTTTGAGGTCTTGAATCGATTGTGGATCATTGGCATAGACTTAACTTTCACGTAGCCCTAAAGAAACAATTCCAAAGGTGTTAAATCAGAAGATCTCGGTGGCCAATTGGGATCGCCTCTTTGAGAAAACACACGGTTCTGTAACTTTTAAAAAAACTTTTAAAAAAGCGACGCTAATGTTAATTGTGTGACATGTAACGTCGTCCACATTTATGTCTTCCAAGCCCGGCAATAAAAAATCATTCATCACCGTAAGAGTTGCTCCAGCCTGATTTTTGAAAAAGTAAGGCACAATGACTCCACCACATCAAGAATTACACCCAACAGTCACACTTTGAGGATGAAGAGGCTTTTCAACAATAACTCTCAAATGCAAAAATTTTGCTTGTTAACGTGGCCTCCGAGGTGAAAGTGGGCCTCTTCGCATGAGATGATTTTTCGATGAAATATCGAAGTTTGATGCATTTCAAGGATCCAATCAGCAAAGACACGATGTTGTTGATGATCGGTAGATCTGAGTTTTTATGTTAAGTAAAATTTAAAAGCCTTAAAAGGTAAGTCTTTAAGCAAAATACAATGTAGTGCCGTTTGCGGAAAGCCCGATTCCAAAGAAGGACAAGAAATGGTCAAACCTTAGTGTTTTTTTTAGATGGCTACAACAGCAATATTCTCAGTTCTTCTTGAGCGGCGTGAAATAGATGTGTGTGAAGATAAATTTAAATTTAACTAGCAGGGACATGAACCAAAATTTTTAGCGTGCTATTTTTGCAGTTAAGAGAGCACTTTTAAACACTTAACAGAGCACTGTTAAACATTTAACAGCCATAGTGAAATTTATGAACTTTATTTAGGACGCCAAATCTAGGATTAGGGACCAGTTCCATACTAACCAATGAATGGAAAATGGTGTCCACGATATTACTTAAGATAATTATAATTATGGAAATTCTACAAATAATAAATATAGCATAAAAACGTAATTTAAATAAATTTTCTTTTTTCGGAGATATAATTGGCCATTATGGAAAAATGGAGACTTGTACAAATATCCCAGTATATAGAAATGGTGCTCCCGATAGGCCTTTAAAGAGCACAATTAGTGGTATTCCTGAAATAATTTTGGAACTTTAGAAAATTGAATTTGAAAAAAAAGTCATATTTCTGGAGAAGATTAGTGGACATTATGGAAAAATGGAGACTTGTACAAATATCCCAGTATATAGAAATGGTGCTCCCGATAGGCCTTTAAAGAGCACAATTAGTGGTATTCCTGAAATAATTTTGGAACTTTAGAAAATTGAATTTGAAAAAAAGTCATATTTCTGGAGAAGATTAGTGGACATTATGGAAAAATGGAGACTTGTACAAATATCCCAGTATATAAAAATGGTGCTCCCGATAGGCCTTTAAAGAGCACAATTAGTGGTATTCCTGAAATAATTTTGGAACTTTAGAAAATTGAATTTGAAAAAAAAGTCATATTTCTGGAGAAGATTAGTGGACATTATGGAAAAATGGAGACTTGTACAAATATCCCAGTATATAGAAATGGTGCTCCCAATAGGCCTTTAAAGAGCACAATTAGTGGTATTCCTGAAATAATTTTGGAACTTTAGAAAATTGAATTTAAAAAAAAAGTCATATTTCTGGAGAAGATTAGTGGACATTATGGAAAAATGGAGACTTGTACAAATATCCCAGTATATAGAAATGGTGCTCCCGATAGGCCTTTAAAGAGCACAATTAGTGGTATTCCTGAAATAATTTTGGAACTTTAGAAAATTGAATTTGAAAAAAAGTCATATTTCTGGAGAAGATTAGTGGACATTATGGAAAAATGGAGACTTGTACAAATATCCCAGTATATAGAAATGGTGCTCCCGATAGGCCTTTAAAGAGCACAATTAGTGGTATTCCTGAAATAATTTTGGAACTTTAGAAAATTGAATTTGAAAAAAAAGTCATATTTCTGGAGAAGATTAGTGGACATTATGGAAAAATGGAGACTTGTACAAATATCCCAGTATATAGAAATGGTGCTCCCGATAGGCCTTTAAAGAGCACAATTAGTGGTATTCCTGAAATAATTTTGGAACTTTAGAAAATTGAATTTAAAAAAAAAGTCATATTTCTGGAGAAGATTAGTGGACATTATGGAAAAATGGAGACTTGTACAAATATCCCAGTATATAGAAATGGTGCTCCCGATAGGCCTTTAAAGAGCACAATTAGTGGTATTCCTGAAATAATTTTGGAACTTTAGAAAATTGAATTTGAAAAAAAGTCATATTTCTGGAGAAGATTAGTGGACATTATGGAAAAATGGAGACTTGTACAAATATCCCAGTATATAGAAATGGTGCTCCCGATAGGCCTTTAAAGAGCACAATTAGTGGTATTCCTGAAATAATTTTGGAACTTTAGAAAATTGAATTTGAAAAAAAAGTCATATTTCTGGAGAAGATTAGTGGACATTATGGAAAAATGGAGACTTGTACAAATATCCCAGTATATAGAAATGGTGCTCCCGATAGGCCTTTAAAGAGCACAATTAGTGGTATTCCTGAAATAATTTTGGAACTTTAGAAAATTGAATTTGAAAAAAAAGTCATATTTCTGGAGAAGATTAGTGGACATTATGGAAAAATGGAGACTTGTACAAATATCCCAGTATATAGAAATGGTGCTCCCGATAGGCCTTTAAAGAGCACAATTAGTGGTATTCCTGAAATAATTTTGGAACTTTAGAAAATTGAATTTAAAAAAAAAGTCATATTTCTGGAGAAGATTAGTGGACATTATGGAAAAATGGAGACTTGTACAAATATCCCAGTATATAGAAATGGTGCTCCCGATAGGCCTTTAAAGAGCACAATTAGTGGTATTCCTGAAATAATTTTGGAACTTTAGAAAATTGAATTTGAAAAAAAGTCATATTTCTGGAGAAGATTAGTGGACATTATGGAAAAATGGAGACTTGTACAAATATCCCAGTATATAGAAATGGTGCTCCCGATAGGCCTTTAAAGAGCACAATTAGTGGTATTCCTGAAATAATTTTGGAACTTTAGAAAATTGAATTTGAAAAAAAAGTCATATTTCTGGAGAAGATTAGTGGACATTATGGAAAAATGGAGACTTGTACAAATATCCCAGTATAATGTCCACTAATCTTCTCCAGAAATATGACTTTTTTTTCAAATTCAATTTTCTAAAGTTCCAAAATTATTTCAGGAATACCACTAATTGTGCTCTTTAAAGGCCTATCGGGAGCACCATTTCTATATACTGGGATATTTGTACAAGTCTCCATTTTTCCATAATGTCCACTAATCTTCTCCAGAAATATGACTTTTTTTTCAAATTCAATTTTCTAAAGTTCCAAAATTATTTCAGGAATACCACTAATTGTGCTCTTTAAAGGCCTATCGGGAGCACCATTTCTATATACTGGGATATTTGTACAAGTCTCCATTTTTCCATAATGGCCAATTATATCTCCGAAAAAAGAAAATTTATTTAAATTACGTTTTTATGCTATATTTATTATTTGTAGAATTTCCATAATTATAATTATCTTAAGTAATATCTTGGACACCATTTTCCATTCATTGGTTAGTATGGAACTGGTCCCTAATCCTAGATTTGGCGTCCTAAATAAAGTTCATAAATTTCACTATGGCTGTTAAATGTTTAACAGTGCTCTGTTAAGTGTTTAAAAGTGCTCTCTTAACTGCAAAAATAGCACGCTAAAAATTTTGGTTCATGTCCCTGCTAGTTAAATTTAAATTTATCTTCACACACATGTGAAATAGTTCGATTCTTCACATCACTAATAGGGCGCAAATTACGGCATTCGATATCGAACGAAATCCCATACAAAATTTATTGAATTTTTAAGGAAATTTCGTTCGATATCGAATGCTGTAATTTGTGCCCAGCTTAAATTTGTTCATCAGTTTGACAGCTGCTGGTCGACAGGGTGCTTTTCGACGATTCAAAAATGCTTTAGTTTTGCAAACTGTGACCGCGAAATTTTCACCATTTTTATGATGAATTTTGATCATCTCAATGCATTGTTGAAGAGTATATTGCCGAAGTTTTTCCTTGACATCTGTCAACTAGTTACAGGTTGAGTCATGACGACTGTTAAAATGCGGACTACTGAAAATGTAACGTCTTATTAGAACACCGTGTTCATATGACTTTGCCGTCAAATATACAATTTTTCAAAAATCTTATATTAATTTCCTAAAAAATATATGGGTGACAGCTGCACAGTGGGATCGATCAGATAAATATTGGTATTAAAAGGAGACATTGTAAGCTACATCCAGTAGAAAACGGCATGCAGGAAAATTGTAGAGAAGGTCTAAAGCTTTCGGAATACATAACTCTTAGTTATCCTGTAGAACTGCCCTATGAGATACAGTTTGTAAAAATCGATCACCTTTCCCCTTAAGAGACAAAGCTATCAAAATCGGAGAAAATCAGTTTGCAGAAGAAAACGTCAACAAGGTGATAAAACACAGAAACATTTTACAGAAAAACTAACACCTCTATGAATGATTTGTTTTCATTTTCGCACTCGACCCGGGGGTGTTTCTGCAGACAAGTCAAAATGCCTTCGCGGTGTGTGTTTGTTCCTTAAAAAAATTAAATAAATAAGAGGTCTACATCATTTATATTGATAAATTTATATAAACATTTGATATATGAAAAAAAAAAACGTTTCGAAAATGGTGATGGAATTCAGCATATAGAAGAGCTTCTAACTCACAACACTTAACAACTTTATCAAAATTACTTAAGACAGTAAACCGAATATTTTTATTCATTTAGTAAATTAAACAAATACATTTAATGTGATAATTTTTTTAACTAAATTGTTTGTTAGTGATTGCAATCCAAAGTGATTATTATTTGGCTCAAGTTCGTAACGTTTGAAAATTAATTGATGTTAATTTTTCAATGGATTCCTTTGGAATATTGTCTCATATCCAATTCTTTCTGACTAAAAACAAACCTTAACAAATAATAATCACTTTGGATTACAACCACTTTAAAATAAATACAGTTTGTTTACCCAAAAACATATACTATTCCCAGGCGTACAATTCAGCTGTTGTAACAATGAAACAAGAACTTTGAAAATTTATTTTATTTATTTTAAACAAATATTCTCAAACATTAAACGTTTAATTCGTTTAATTCCTTAGCTCCTTCCAATTTCAAACGTTTTGCTTGTTACTATGCTGGAAAAACCCTCCGCCCACATAAAAAACTTAATACAACAATTTGAAAATTTAATTAGAAAACGAAAATAAACCACTTCTAGTGCCAGAGTAATTTTTGGCCAAACATAAATTTGCTATCATTACATTTGCTCGTAGCAAATAGTAAAGACCCTTTTACACAATATAATAACATTAAAAAGGAGCAAAAATTACATCATTTTCAATGGTATGAATTCAGTAGTTTCTTTCTTCAAGAAATAAATGAACCAACAGCCAAGGGAAGAGGCTGAAGGCGGAAACTACAATCAAAATAAGAAATATAAAAGACAATAGCAAGATATGAAATGTTAATAAAGAAAATCATACACAATAACTTGCCTAAAATACAGTGCAGACTCGATTAACGCAACTCTCGATAAGCGCAACACCTCGATATTCGCAACATCCAAATTCTTGGTGACTCTGTTAACGCAACTTTTCAGAGAAACAAGACCTCAATTAACGAAATTTTGCAAACAAAATTAAGATTGTCTAATTCGTTGAGTTGTTTACTTCAATTTTTATTAATAAATTCATACTATAAATTTTTGTGCATGAAATCTTATGATTACGCACAAAAATAATTTTCATTTAATGCTATTCTAGGAATGACAAAGAACTTTTGTGTGGTTCTTTTGTTTTTGAAACGAACGTAGTTTAAAGACTTCTTTGTTTGTAAGTGGTTGTTCTAGTAAAATAACAGCCGAAAGTTTCACACTTTTTCTGTGGAAAACAGGAATCTTCAACTTCATAACAACCATCAGTACAAATTTACATTTATTTATTTATTATTTTAAATATATATTTGTTTTTATTCTTTGTTTCAATTAAATTATTGCATTTAATTTGAAAATTAATCTTTGTTTTTTTTTAATAAAATAACTGCCTGTTTAAAATAACTGCCTGTTCGCCGATATCGAAAGAAAAATTTCTTTCGAATTATTACATTTGAAACAAAAACAATTTTTAAAATTTTGTTTTTGTTTTAAATGTAATTATTCGAAAGAAAATTTTTTTTCGATATCGCCAAACTGGCAGTAAGCTTTTTAGTGGAAAACAGGCATAGAAATTTTTTACTGGGGTTTCGCAACAAACTCAGTTTTAGCAACATTCCAAAATTTCTATTGGTTGCGTTAACCGAGTCTTCACTGTATATTTTTTGACAATTTTATCGATGAAAATTATTTTTAAACAAAAGCAAATAATGCAATCAGCATTAAATAGAACAAATTCTGGAAAAATTGCTCAATGGACGCCCAGGCGCGTCCCCCAGAAGAAAAAAAAATACGCTACACACTCCGAACCTCGACCCAACCACCCACAAAGTCAATCAAATGAATTGTTATTAATATGAGTTTGTTTTAAAAATCTTTTTGTTTTCATATACAAGCTTTAAAAAAGCTTAAGCTGAATACGCACCTGCTCACAGCACTACAAACACACACACACACACACACACACACACATGTTCATGCGAAAATTAGAAATGGCAAAATAGCCACATAACACACATACATACACAATTACATGATAAACAGCAGCAGTAACCAAAACCGCAAATATATAAAGCGAAGACAACATAATGGAAGACCATGAAAAAAATTTTGAAAGTCTTTTGGTTTTTTTTGTTTAAGAGTTAAGCCAAAGTTAAGGACAATAAACACACACAAAGCAATAAACATTTTTCCAAACTCCGCAGACATAAACTGCATGTTGCGGGCTTTTGTTGTTTATTTCTTATATTTGACTTGTTGTTAAGAAATTTTGTAGAAGGCGGGTGGCACTTGAAGGAGGGTAAATCCTTGTAGTTAAGCCAACAAATATTTAACTTTTTGTTTTACTGTTACTGCCGTCTCTTTTACTGCAAAATTACTTTTAAGTTTTATTCAGTTTTGCTATTTTCATTTTATTTTACTGGTCTTACAGAACAACACAATTGGAAATGATAAAGATGGCCAAAAACGAGATAAGAGCGAACAATAGATTGGTTTGGTAGGCTCTGTCTGCCGTCTTTCCCTTTTCCTTTCTACAAGTATATGTTTATTTTTTATTTTTTTTTGTTGTCTACTTGTTTAGCTTATTTGTTTTATAATTGCTTGCATACTTATAGGCATCTAAGGGAACATTTTTTTATTTTTTGTTCTGCTCAATATAAACTTTTATTTATATTTTAACACTTTGTTAAAGCAACAAAACGTTTTTCTAATGCTGAGATAACAGCAGAGAGTTTTGGAGCAGGGGGCCATATAATTGCCATTTAACTTTTTTATTTATGCTTTAGAAAACTAAAAGTTGCTTAAATGCTGCTGTATGTATAAAATTAAAAAAAACAAGTGTTTTAATAGAAAAACTTTTTTTGTATTCACATTAAAATATGCCTAAAGCTCTGCTATTTTTTTCTATAGTTTTGCAAGAAATCATCAAGGCCATTTTTTGGAAAATAATGGAGAAGTAAATAAATGCGATATTAAGAAGAACAAATTGAAGTGAAAGGAATAATGATATTTCTATGAAAAATAAATAAAAAATACAGAGAAAAAACTACGAGTATGTACGAGTAATTGATTACTTTTAGTTTATTTAAATTCCTCTTCATTTGTTATCTTAATAATAAAATTTCATTGAATTGTTCCAAATTTCTTCTCTTGAGTGTTTAAGCTACAAAATGCTCTGTCTGAGTCAAAATTCCTTTATGCTGGATACTATTTCCTTAATAAACTTTAAATTCCCTATAAATTTTACATTCCCTTCATTAATATTATTAATATCATTTTTATTATTACTATTCAAATTTGTCATCTCGAAATGATGACTAAAATCAAAAATGTTTAATATTCATTGGCTTCATTAAGGCATTTAAAATGAACGAATAGTTGGAAAACTATAATTTGTTGTGTTCAAGATAATAAATAAACTAACCTTACAGCAACAGTATTCTAACAGTGTTCTAATAATGTCAAACTCTATTAAAATACTTGAAAATCAAATATGCATCTTAAGAAAATTATTTGAATAATTTAATTATTTCGTTATTTCAGATGTTCTCGGGAAAATATTTTTGCCCAAACAATTTGTGATAGATAAAGTTTGAGAAACATGTTCAGGTTTCAAAATTGTTTATAATAATCTTTTAGTTTTAAGAGCAACAATATCTTTGTCTTAAATTAGAATTTCAACCACAACATGAATAGAGATGGAAGAAAATATTTTTATTTGAATACTGGCATTAAGCCTTCTTAATGTGTTTGTGTGTGTGCATGTGTATATGTATGTGTGTGTGTGTAATTGCAAGTGTGTGGTTAAGATTATTTGTATTTCGGATTTTACTTTTGTGTAGGTTTTATGAAATATTTTATTTTAAGCTCATTGTTTTCATTTTGTTTGAAATCATAGAAAATCTTGTTTAACATTTTAAGCCAAAATTATTTTAATTAATTCTTTGAGTGGGACGACGAGTTCGTAAAGATAAATTCTTAAGAAAAATTTTATTTTATGCAAAAAAAAACTTAATTCAATTCTATTTAATATGTAAAGGTAAGTTTCAGAAATCAAATTCGTATGGAAGAGAAAACGACATTTTTTCTTCCATTCCACAGTCAATTGAAAGAGAGCAAGGATTGCAAAGTTGTTAAAAAAGATTTCTTGGAAGGCTGAATGTACATAGATATTTTGAGCCGAAGGAAAAGTGTTCTAACGATCCTTCTCATAAAAAGAGATAGAAAAATATTCGAGCTACTACGGTCCAAATCTCATCTGATGGGACATCTATGATCCTGGCGTCTCGAAAAGTATGCATTCGCTGAGTTAGCTATAGATAGATAGATAAATAAATGTAGAAGGCCAGAAGCACCACGACCCAGAGGATTTTTTATGCAGCCCGTGTATATCACCACGTCAGGTTCAGGCTACGTTTAAAGCTAATTACTCTGCCTGGTGGAATATCATAAATTTCAGTTGGGCTCATCATTTACCTAATGAAAAATCTTCATCCGGAAGTCCCAAAGGTGGGACAACAGCAGAGCAGATGTTGTATCTAAAACCACAGTGCCCTGTAAATATGCCAACAAGTAGCCTAAGCTCAGCCCTCTCAAATAGAGGTAGCCTACCTGCTTTGCCGCTCTACAGGATAACAAATCTCTTGGACTGTCTTAACTCAGAAATGGACGTCCATGTCTGAAGGAATTTACGTTCGGACCATGTGAATGACAGTAACGCCGAAGAAAGGCTGAGGGCCAATAAATGGAAGGCGCTATAGTTACCTATAGACTTCACAATAAGGCTAGCTGGAAGCAAAGTTTGTCAGCCCCAGCACAAGTCTAAGATTCCTCAGAAAAATCTTCTGCCCGTCTGAATATATCACTGTTACTGTAACCAATATAAATGCAAACACATTGCCACCTGCTCCTTTTTGAGTTAAAGGACTAAATATATATAACTAAAATTTTGTCGATATTTAACTAAAAAGAACATTAAAAAGTATGTTGTGCATACTTTAAGGACTTTTATCTCATTAGCTTTTGTGGCGCCTTAAAGTTTATAAAGTATTTAGAGCTGATAAATTTCGATGAATTTATTTGAAAACTGAAAAGATCTGGACTTTAAAATGAGAAAATGTTGCAAAGAAGCTCCAGAGAAGGAACATTTTGTGGATATAAAAATTTTTAAAAACGTGCATATTGCATAGAAAACGAAAAAATATTTGTAAAAGAAAATAATTGTGAAGAAAAATCTTTTTTTTGCCAGATGTACTGGAAGAAAGAAGATTTTGCAAAAACTACGAAATTGTACAGCAATTTCAATTGAAAATTTTTTAGCCTTTTTTTAACTTATTTTTGTGGTCTTTTTTAAAAGCCAATTTAGAATTTTTTTGTAATACAGCTCATATCGTCGTCCTGAAGTTATCTTTACATCTCAAATTTCACTTTGGGAAATCTAGACTAAAGTTTCAACATTATATAAAAAAATTACTAGATGATCCGAATTTACACCACTTCCGTAGCACAAGTTCAGGATCTTAGACCCGGTTCATTCACGTCAGGTTTGGCTTATCAAGTCTTGATTTTTTAGGAGAACCGGTCATATCTATTTTTTTCTTAATTTTGTCATCTTCATGTGACATTGCGGCTACAATAAGTCTTTAAGTAAAATAAATAAATTTTCTATTTAAAAATCCAATTAATTAATTAGAAGTTTTAAATACCTTCAGCTAAACTGTTAAATAGCGCCGTCACAGAATTTCATTCCCATAGAAAGAGAATTTTATGTTAAAAAAAAAACAAGAACGAGAAATTTCTTCGAAAATACGAAATTTTTGCATACTTTTAGGAGCGTTAAATAAATATTTGCTCCATAGAGAACGAAAAACTCCTTCGGAAGGAGCACACATTGATTTTTAAAGTGGAATTAATAAAGAACTTGGAGAAGGATTAAGTTGCAGCAAAAGTTAGTTGAAAATTTTGCATACTTTTAAGAGCGTCAAATATAAATTTGCTCCATTGAGAAAGAAAAACTTTTTCGGAAAGAACATACTTTTGATTTTTAAAGTGGAATTGATAAAAAAAAATTGATGAAGGCTCCAATCGCACCAAAAGCTAGTTGAAAAGTTTGCATACTTTTAGGAGCGTCAAATAAATATTTGCTTTATAAAGAATGACAAATTTCTTCGGAAAGAACCCACTTTTGATTTTTAAAGTAAAATTGGTAAAGAAATTGGTGAAGACTTGAATCGCACCAGAAGTTAATTCGAAAGTTTGCATACTGTTAGGGGCGTCAAATAAATATTTGCCCAAAAAGGCGCACAAAATAAACGAAATCCGAAGAAGGTAAAACCAAAACAATTTTTAGGCAACTAAAACTAAACTAAAATTAATTCGATCGTTATAAGTCGCAGGTAAAAAAAAACAAATTTAAATGAAATAATTTCCACAAAAACAAAAACAAATATTTTTTCGTACAACTTTCACTTTCTTGCCAAACAAAAACACATTATTAGAAAATGCACAATCATTTAATCAAAAACAACAGAATACTTCAATTATGTTTAACTAGAAAATAGTTTAATTTGGATTGGAATAGGTATGCTTTAATTGGGTTAATCAATAAAACGTGCAGCCTACTTTTTGCTCTTAAATATTTTTTATGTGAAATTTTACATTTACATAAGAGTAAAACTTACCTTTATGCCTGCTTGAATAAACTAGTAGTTGCTAATACTTCATTTGTTTCCTTTAGACAAAACGAGCAGCAATATGGAAGAAAAAACTTTCTCCCTTGGGTTTATTTTTTCACTTTTGTTTCCTACTTTATTTCACTAGTTGAATTTCACTCTTTTCGTTATTATTTTTTTTTTCTTTTTGTAAATGTATATTTCGGATTTTCACAACAAACACAAATTACTGCCTTAACATGGTTGGGTGTACACGTTACTTGTACGTTTTATAAAGATCTCTATGTGTAAAAATATTTATGATTTTAAAAATGTTTTCCTTCACTTTTGGTTCAAACTTTTGTAAAAGGTGCTTTTGAAGCAATTTAAATAAATTTTCATCTCTGGCCTTGTGATTGTTTGTTGAGTTGCAACCACCTGAACTTTATATTCGTATTTTTTTTTAAGTTGAATACCAAAACAAATGAAATATCAAATGTTAAGGCTTTTTATGCAATTAATGAAGCATATTTACAGGCTTTTATTTTCACGTCAACTTAATAAATGAAAATGTCAGCTGCTTAGCTTAAATCAAGTGGAAAATACAAACAGCGAACAGCAGCTAAAGCTTGAAAATAAATTCATATTTTTAGCAAAATTCGTTATTTTATTAAACGTGTTAAGCGGTCTACTTTTTAATTTGTTTTCTTGTTTATTACAAATTTTAACCAAAAATCTTTCTTATTTTTTTTGTTGAGGTGCTGATTTTATTATGGACTTAATTTTTTTATTTTTTTTTTATTTTTTTGTTTGCTGGCAGCCTCTTAATGATTTATTGTTTTGTTTAAAACGAAACTTTACCGAACATATTTGCTGCCTTTGCAGATTACAGGTTATTTAACTTGTTAGAAAAACAGCTTTAATTAATGAAATTCTTATGGTAATTTGTTACGATTATTTATGTTTAATTTATTTTGTTATGTATCCGTCTGTTTTTAACTTTGTTTTTATACAAACACATTTATTTGACATATTTTAAATCACGCATTTAATTTGTGTTTTTGTTCTGTTTTTTTTTTAATTTAGTTTTTAAATTAACATTTTAGCATTTATATATTTTAAGAACTTTTAGCCGAAAGCAGGCAGCAACTGAAATAAAAAAAGAGAAAAATATATTAAAATAATTTTGCGTTTAAATTATGCTGAAATTAAAAATTGAAATTCTAAAAATGTAAATCACTATGTCCGTCGAAAAGAAAATAATACTTAAGTTTTTTCATGAAATTGTCCTGTTTTTGAATGGACAGAAATATTTGTTGAGTTAGATTTCCTGGCAAGCTTCATAGTTTATCATTTCGTTCCAGAATCAGCTCTGGTATTAGCAATAATATCTTTCCGAATCGCACATCAATTCTAATATAATCTAAACACCTGTACATCTTTCTTCTCGAAACGGCCGATAAATTTTTAAAACATTCCTGCCTGTTGATCACTTATTCCAATTTATTCCAATTATTCCAAAAGCCGATTAAAACATTATTTCGTTCTAAAAGCAGTAAGCAGTCTTAATGAAAGCTAGTTTTTGAGTTCGAAAAATAATTATGCATAACAAATATAAAGAGGAAATTTTTATGCTTCCAAAGAAACATGGACCGGCAGTCACGATCACAAGGAAAGACTTAGTCTTTCAATCTTGTGCCTCGCCTTCTGAAAATAACGGACTCATAGCCAATTTAATACGTTTTTCAATCTGTTGAGCATACTTTTAGGGTTTATTGTATTATTTTATTAGAAATAATATAGCAGCATACTTCCAAGCGCAAATACTAAAAAAAGCAAAAATATTCCAAGAACTTCCTAACAAAAATAATGCAAGCGGATAAATAAACTAAAAATATAAATAAAACACGAAAAAAAATAGTAATCGTAAAATGGATTTTGGTCTTGCAGCCTCTATAGCTGCAGCATGCATATGCATGTCTTCATCTAGAGGACCTATTGTCAGATATTCTTCGCAGTGAATCGTATTTTATGTTGCCTAATGATATCACACCAAATAGTGACCTTTGGAGAATGTAATGAAGCTGCTGCTTAAATTAATTGTGGGCTGAAGTTATTTGCTTCGAAAGATTTTCTTGAATTGAACTTTATTATTATTTTTTTATTATTATTTTTTAAACAATTCTAAACAATTTGCAGACGATATTTCTGGGCTTGAAAACTGCCAAACCAATATAACACCCAAAAAAGCAGCCGGGAACTGCCAAATCAGCTGCTGTTTGAATTATAAAACGAGCTGGTCTGAAGAACGACACGGTGGCGCCTAGTAGACCTTTTCAGTCAGGATTGGCCATTTAATTTTCTCCGCACAAGTCTGCTTCCGCTCTTTATAATAAAGTCGCCTTTTCAATTTTAAATGCTAAACTTATTTCTATCTGCTAAATTATACCGTTCTTTCATTGAGTTCTTGGTCTTTGCCTCAAAACTAAGACCATTTGTAAGTGCAATTAAAAAAAAACAAAAACAAAATTTAATATTTGTGATAGAAGTTAAAAAATAACTGTAGACTTTTCTTAAGACACCCCAATCAATTTTAATTTATCTAAATCTACTTGAACAAAAACAAAACTGGCCAAAGGGGATTTTCTAAAACTTTTGAGGAGTTTCATTGTCCTGCGGGCGTGGTATTTTCTAGCAATGTTGGTTTCTATGCTCTAGCATTCTCGATTATAGAAGACCTCAAAAAAAGGATTTAATTTCTTTTCAAAATA
The DNA here is from genome assembly GCA_956483585.1 of Gymnocheta viridis. Taxonomy (NCBI): domain Eukaryota; kingdom Metazoa; phylum Arthropoda; class Insecta; order Diptera; family Tachinidae; genus Gymnocheta; species Gymnocheta viridis. Next base: position 4,223,475 of record OY101444.1, read on the forward strand.
ATTTCAATGTAAATGCAATTTCCATTTAAGTCTTCTCTAAATTTCTTTAATAATATTAATCTACAAAATAATATCAAATACTTAAAAATAAGCTGCTGCAACTGTCTGTTGTTTTTTTAAATGGATTAACAATTTTTGGTTGGAAGCTAATTTTGTTTCAATATAACTACGCAGACGAAAAATGTTTTTCAAAAAAACCAGCCAGATAATTAGAGATTTTAAATTAAAAATTACTGACTTGACTAAAGGACATTAAAATCCTTTATACTCCAGCACTTCCTTATATTCATTAATATTAAATTTAATTAATATTAATTCCTTAACACATAATTAATATTAAATTATAATAGCATATATTAAATTACTTCAGTATGCTAATTAAGAGAAATTATTTTAGCACTTATTTTTACGAATCAAGAACACCGAATAATTTGCTGAATCAATTACAGCTGCAACAATTAATTTTTGTTAAAAGTATTTTTAATAGCAAATGATTTTTATCATTCTTCCTTCCATTGTACGCATTTATTAAAATAAAAGAAGAAAAAAGAAAACAACTGATTCACTCGAACTTCTCTCAAAGAACCAGTGTGAAGTATTAAGCCTTAAAATAGGCCTGCTCGCATTAGTTTTAATTAATAATGCCTTAATGTATGCCGCCTGAAAATAATTTAACATACAAATGATCTTTAGTTAACAAACGGCAACCATGTAATAGTAAACTTGACCCAAATGTAGTTTGTTTCGAATGCTACACACTAGTTGAAGACGTTTAATTAAAAGTAACAGCCATGAGAAAACCTTTTGCAACTTTTATTTATGCTTAGCATACATTTAGGTGTTCAACATAACCATGAAAAGGATTTAATAAACAGAAGAAAAAAAGCTTTGGTGTAAGCATGAAACACTATGTATGTGTGTGTGTGTGTGTGTGTGCGTGTGAGTAGTTTTTGTTTTCCAAAGACAAACACAATTTTACATTAGCATAATTAAAATGTGCAAATACTCTAAGCTGCCACTTTTCTGTTCAAGCTGGCGGTGAGAAGGAAAAATAAAAATAAAAATAAAAAATTTCGTTCTTTTTGTAATTCTTTGCTTTGTTTGTCTCTATCTGCTCATGTTTATTAGCTTGTCTTCTTCCACGCACTTTAAGTTCTTTTGCAAGAAAAAATATTTGCAAGCTGTTGCATACTTTAAGGTTGTATATGGTTTCTTTTTTTGTATTCTTTCTTTTTTTGTCAGCTATAAATGGTGGTGTGGCAAAAACTTTTCAAATACACTCATGCATTAATACTCAACGTTGCTAAAACTAAGACAACATATACATATTATAATAAAAATTTCGATGCCTGTGTGGGTTCATGTACACTTAGAGAACTGTTTGCTTACGAAATAATGTAATTAAAAAGTAAATTTAACATCATCATTTATCTATGGTAAAATTATTACACAAATATACCGCAGAGTGTACTACAGTTAGCAAGCAAATAAATATCGTTAATAACAGCCTTGAACTTTGAACAAGTTTTGCGCTTTAGCGACTAGAAAATGTTTACGAAAGGCAAATAAAAAAATACAAGTTTAAAAAGTTTTGAAAAGTTGATAACGCGAACTTTAAGAGGTGAAATATGAAGAAATAATCGTAAATACGTTTAAAAATAGTGTGAAGCTCTTTAGTTGTCATATCGTGGTAGTTTTAGTAGATTTTGTATTTTTTCCGGGTGAAGCTGAATTTAGTACAACTGTGCGAAGAAAATTTATTTATTTCAGAATCACAATGAAAAGCGTGGGCATTTAGTGACTGAGTTACATAAAAAGTTAGCTGGAACTTATGGATAGATAGTCTGATGGTGGGAAAGAAAGTTATCCTTGCACCAGACATTCAGAAAGTGATAAGATAAATGCACTAACGGGAGAAGTAGTTCTAGCATGTGTTTTGAAAATTAATGTGGATTGAGAAACATGCCGGCACGATAGGAAACAATCAGATAAGCTGGCTTTGGAATTTTATGGAAAATAAGTCAGAATTTCTTCAGCAAATCGAATGAGTTATCAGTCAGCAATCAGAAATCCACAAATTCCGGAACAAACTCAAGGGATTTCTGCGGTCTCAGTGATTAAGGGGAGGGCCCGTGGACCAGCGAATTGACCCAAAACTCACTGAAGCTCTAACAGTGGAGGTTCGAAAAGGTATCCAAGCCTTCACCTACACATACAACCATTCTTGAACTAGTAGCTGCAATTTAAAAATTCACCCTTAAATTAGGCAATGAAACATAAAATATAAACTCCTGAAACTATGCAGTATTATACACATTAAATTATTAAATATAGATTGTTATTCTAGAGGTTCCCATTTTAAATAAAAAATATAGAAAATAAAATAAACTTTGATATTGTTATAATACTCAAACCACTTGTAGCCCTATTTTGGTGAAACGTTTTAGCATGGGCTACGTTATAGATGTGGCTGCTCTTGGCTTGAGTACGGCACAGCGCAAATGTTTCTATTTTAGATTTTTTTTCTCTGCTTAGAAATACAAATATATAATATCTATACAATTCAAAGCATTTGTATAAGAGAGCAGGATAAATAGATTCACTTTTGCTGCCTATTTACAAAATTCATTGCTTTTGCTTTGCTATTAATCGACAACAATACAAATATGCTTTGCCATACCATTTCTTTTTTTTTATTGTCTTCTTTGGAATCTTCTTTTGTGATGTCATTATATATCAAGCAATGAAATTTCATGACGTCACATATACTCGTAAGAACAAGAAAACATTCACACCATTCGTTCACGTATTCTTTGCTATCTGTTTGTATGCCTTGCAAACAAAAAGTTTTGCTTAAGGTTTTATATTTTCGTGTGCCCATGTAAATTTAAAAAAACTTATGAAAATTTGAGAAATAAAAATTGTGTGGTTTTTCGTACAATTAAAAAACAAATCAAAAATTAAATTTTGGAAAATTTATTCTGTTATACTCGTAGAAAATGAAAATAAAGAAATTATTATAGAAATTGTTTTAATGTTTTTGTCGACCGGTGCAATTAAAAATTTTTTTCCGAACAAACACCAAAACTATGATCTTAAATTTTTATTCAATACCACTTATAACATGTCCAGACATTTATCCAATCAGCATTAAAATCATTCATATCATTCCTTAAGTATTCGCTGCCGTTGGAAGTGTTAGTTGATTATCTTTTTATTAAACATGCAATGCATTCATAATTTTTCGTTACACTCCGTTTTCTGCATCGCTATACTGAATTAATTTATATCGTTAACATGAGGCCCTATCGAACACTTAAACCGTTCGCTGATTTATATCCTATTAAGATCAGAATTAAAACAAAGTTCCTGATACTTCGTGCTAAGCTGATTCCATTTATAGTACAAGACTTTAGAATTGTTCAGTCAATTACGATTAAAAATTATTTTATTTTAAAAACAAGACGTGCGGCACTTGGGGACTGCCGGGGCAAAGCTATTGCATAGCATTTTTTATCAACTTATGCAATTATAATTATTTATTTATTTTTTATTTATGCAGTATTTTTTTCTGTGATATTAATTCAAATTACACTTTTTGAGCGTGGTGACCGATAAGAAAGCAATTTTTTTTCTTTTATTGAATAAATGAGAAGTTAATATCGTTTAAAATAGTTTCATTATCTTACAATACATGTAGGTTATTCAGGAATTTTTATCATTGAAACTATAGGTTTATGGTAAATGAAATAAGAAACATAATTTTAAGACTTTATATCCTCTAAATATCTGGAAAATACCGCTTAAAAACCTACGAATTGTCTGTTTGTTTGGTTATATCATTTTTTGTCAACCACGATTGCTCGTAAGAACGCCATTTTGTGTTTTCCTACATGTAAAAATCGGTTCTGGCAATACTTTACTCGTATGTTAATGAAATCAATAGCATACATTAGGGGTTAACATACGCTAGGCTATTCAAATACTTAAAAAAACAAAAGACTTAAGAAACAAACTTAGTGTTAGGCTTTTTTTCGTTACGGAATTTCTTGATTCGGTCGCCGCGCTCAAACCACGCGATAAATTAAAAATAAAAATTTAAGCTAAAAATCGCTCCAGGTACAGCGAAGAACACTTAAGGGATATCAGACGGTTTAATTCATAATAAGTAAAGCAAACTTAAAAAGCAACACTAAAAACATAATCCTTCACAATTTACTTGTTTTACAAAATATTACAAGTGTCAATAGCCATCCCTTGATATCAAATTATCGTAAGCGACAGAGTTTAAATTTTGCATTTTGCAAAATGATAAAATTATTAATAATTTTGCTATTTTAAAAAATTTTAACGATTGTTACTTTCATAAAAATGCAATTCGAATTATAAAACAAGCTTTGGAAAAAATTACGCTTACAAAAATTGGGCATAAAGTAGTCGATATCCAAAAAACAGCATAAAAATTATTCAAAAGCTGAGCTGAACAAAATTGAACTTCACTTTAATCAATTATTTTTTTATAACAATTTTTTTTTTTAAATTGCAACAAATTTAAACTTAATTAATATTTAACAAACTTTCTCTCTCAACCAACAATACTCGTATTAGGAAAATTTCCCATTGTATTTAAATGCACATGCGAACAAAAACTATCCCATGACAATTGTTCAGTTATTGCAAACAAAGGTGGCCGCAAATAAATAGAAAGAAACTTAAGTAAATATAAAAGTAGAAAAGTTTTTGTACAAGAGAGTCCTTGAAAGGCAAAGTAAATTTACTACTTAATAATAATGAAGCCCTTTTTACACATTCCTAAGGTACGATTGAATAGCAAGAATTAAAAAAAAAATAAAAAAAAATGTGGCAAATAAAAGTTAACAGCTCTTAAAATGCAGCATATTTTTTTTTGATAGAAACGAAATTCTATTTATTTTCGGTTTTCAGTTTTACTTTTCCTTTTCTCTTTATTAATGAACAGTACAGTGAACACTACACTTTTGTTATGGTTATTTAAAAAATTATTATTACTGACCGAGTTCTTCTACAATATTTGTATTGCCGTTCTGTTTTAATTTCTTTCTTTCTTCGTTTGAAGTAAAACTTTTTTCTAGATTTATTTTTCATAATATATTATACATATATTTTTTTCTTCGTTTCGTTTTTACAAAATATGATGATTTGTTTTGCTATTCAATTCTATTTGGTTTTTTTGTTCTCCCATTTTATATTCCTTGAAGTTTTTGTGTAAACTTTATTATAGTTTTATAGTTTGCAGCCAGCATGCAATGAATGGTTGGATCACAGTAATGAAAATGGTGAAAAAATGAGAAGACGGCAAAATTGTAATGGAAGGAGGGGGGCGTATTATAAAGGCTTAACCTGGTTTAGTTTAACAAGTCTTTTTAAAGTACTTAACGCTGCCTAAACATTATTTATAGATGACATACTACAGCAGCATACAATTTGTGGCAAAGTGATACCAAAAAGAAAATAACAAAAAAAAAATTGGAAAAAAATGAAAGTTTAAAGTGATAAAATGTGAATGAGAGAGAAAATCTTAAAAGTTTTGAATTTCTGTTTCTGTTTAACACCCTACAGCGATGCTATAGAAACTTAAAACATAAAATATGCTAAGTTCTTATTTTCCAATGTGAAAAAAAACCTTTGACTTAGATAAAGAAATTATTTTTTTATATGATTGATTGTTGTTTATGTTTTCTTGCTTTAAGCTTTTTACGAATCTTTAATCTAAACAACAAAAGACATCTTTCTATTCTAAGAAAAAGACTATTTGCTAGTTAGGATTTTTTAAATATTTAAAAGTTTCATTTATAAACCTAAAAACTAAATATCTGCGTTGTTTCAGTTTAAAAATCATATGAACATTATTTGTCAAGGTACAATTATTGCCTGGACGATGCAGTAGAAAAAGCAATTTTATAGTGGCTGAGAATTTACAAATAACTTAAGCAAATTTATTAAAAATTTTAGTTCTCTACAACAAAGATTAAAAGTTATTTTTAAACGAAATTTTCTTCTTAAATTTTATTTATTTTTGAAGTAAAATTTTTATATGAAAATATTTTATTGGACAGTCTACAAGTGAATTTCCAGCAAACAATGTTTTTACTACTGCATCTACCTGGCAATAATTGCACCATCTGTCTGGTATAATAATCTAAAAAAGTGATACATCGTTTCCAATTGATGTCTTCAATAAAATTTTTAATAACATCATGGACCTAATTATTCGCTGTACGAATGAATACGGACTTCAATTAAGTAACCAGCAGAGAGGTACCAGATTCAAAAGGATGATGGAATTTTCACCCATTCATCGTCCTGAAATGTTAAAATTTTTAGGTTCCAAAGATTCGTCAGTTACTTTCGAAACCGACACTATCCTATCACCCGGCATTCTCTGCGACAATGTCCGGCAGAAGGTTCGAACAAATCTTGAGATCTCTTACTGCTAATCATGCGCGAGGCGAGTCACATATGGCCTAAAGTAGGCCTAGTGGTCAAAATTCGAACGCCAATTTAAACGCCAACACGAACATTTATTTTGTTAAGTTTTTGCTTTGAAGCTAATACATCCATACGTAATGAACATGTACATCCATATTTAATTCTCATCTCTTTCAGTTCTTATCTCTTTTTCTTTTTCAACTTTCCCAGCGTAAAAATGTAATGAATAGTAAACGAGAGAGTAATGTACAGCATATATAATTTTTCATTCCAGAATTCATTATTGTTAACACAGAACATGACCTAGGAAAGTAATGAATTCGCAATGAACAAGTAATGAGCAAACAAAAACAATACATTCTTTCTTCGTAAGAAGTGGTAATATACGTGGTAAGTAATGTGCAATTTTTGTGCGTGAACAAATTACCTTCTCCTTTCCAAAGGATTGCATTGTTTTGCTTTAGAAAATAACAAATTATATCTTTCATTACATATGTAATCAATGACCAGTTTTCCTGCTGGGTTACTAATTTGAATAGAAAAAATCTAGTTACTCACATACATATGTAAGTAATCTCAAGCACTCACACTGCTTTGCTTATGTTTTTACTTGAACCAATACTTAAATAAGGAGTCAACAGTAGAAGCCTTTTATTCCTTTAATACTGAACCGATTTAAATCATATTTAATCCGGTCACTGAAGCTCAACAATGTTTATCATTTGGTAAAATAATGGAAAAAATCGGTTGGCAAACAAAGAAGAAAAAGGGATGTAAAAATTTGTATTTTTCTATTTATATAATAGATTAAATTCTTTTTACAAACAAACCAATTTTATATTTTAAATAATATTAATTTAAAAGAGCTGCCTTAAGATAGGTAAAGTTTTAATTGATAGATTTATTATTTAAAAAATACAAGGTATATTTTTTCTGTTATATGGCATTTACTTCAAACCAAAATCTTTTACTTACGAGATTTCGAGCAAATCTACTTCGTCACTAGAACTTGACAGAATCTGCCCAAAATTTCGTAGTACTTAGTGATGCAACTATGGTTTTTCCTAAATTGTACTGAAGAATTTCTACGCTGCACAATAATGAATTTTTGAAAAGTGTGCTCGCCAGCTATTTTGCAATTGATTGATAAGTTTGACACCTGAAAATGTAAATGCTAATCAACTAATTTTATATGGATACGAAATCTTGAAAAATGCCACGAATAACCCGCTGTACACGGTGTAGATTTTGATTACAAATTGATTAGAAATTACAGCTGCAATCTACTAGATTTTTGTCTGATGTAAATGACATATTAACAAATTTATAGCAGAAGTTCACTATGAAAAAATTATTTGAAGAACCAAGTAAAAATGTTCGAGAAAATATTCCTAAAAACAATTTACACATAAAACTTTATTGTATGAAATTGAAGAAAATAAACTGAAATACTTTAGAAATTACACGTGCTGAAAGTATGCAACTTAAAAAAGTTTTACTTGGAAAAGTTAGTTTTCAAAAAGGAATCATACGAACAATACAATATATTTTAAAACAATCCATAAAGCATGCAACATTAATTAATTCAAAGAAATTTTTTCGCTGAACAATTTTAATTAAAAGATATTTGGTTTTATGTAGTATGAGATCAAATCGATAAAAAAATGTGTATAAAATCAAATTAAAAAAAAAACACAAAACTGAACCCTGCGTTTTAGCTCGAGTCATTTGAATTCTTTTGATTTCTATTAAAGATTTCTACAAAGAAGATGAGTTATAGTAATATTTATTTGCATGTTATATTCTACATATATTTCATATTAATTTTACTTTCAAACGCAGTAACTCGTCATTCACATTGTCGATTAACAAAGCGATATATTTTTTGTTAGAACTCGCACAATTTAAAATCCAGTTAAAATCGTGTTACAGCACAGGAGGAATATGTTAATAAAAATTACACATTTTCGTCAAGAAAAATACTTTCAAAATATTACTTTCTATGTTGTCAAAGTCACTTAGGCTCATAAATTTCACACAAAAAAAGTACATCCTCAAAGTAGGCAGCAAACTTTAGTAACGTAACAACATAAATAATATGCATGATTACAAGAGGTTAATTTATTGCTATTTAAAATTAACAAATATATATATATATAAAAATATATTCGAGGCTAAATCTTTGTAAAATAATTTGATAAATTTATAAATTTTGCCCTCAAGTAGGCAACAATTTTTCTTAGAGAAAATACATATGTAACATTTATTATATTAACGCTTTGGGGATTGCTGACAATTTTTAAAATTGTTAAATTTATTAGTTATTAAGAATTATTCTCATTTTTCGACCTTTTTATATTATTAAATAATTTCTTTAAGCTTGAGGTCAACGAGAAAGCTAGTCCACATACTACACATGTATTTCGTAAACATTTGCCATATTTTTGAAAAGTTTCAAACATGTAATGTGCATCTAAAAATTCTAAAAAAATACGAGTATTTTATGTTATAAGTTATTTGTTTCGAAAAACAAAGCACCGCCTTGATTCGTTTTGAATCTATTTAATTTTTCTTCAATATTTATGTTTATATTACATTCTAAAAATTTGGTTTGACATTAAGATTTCACACAGACATTTTTGTCTCTTAAGAAACTTAATTCATCAGAAGAAAATAACCGAGCTACTTGGATTTTACTCAATGAAAATATTAACCCAAAAGTATGCCACACTTTTCTGCACTAATTTTCTTTCTTTTAATTGCAAACATTAATTACAAATTATCTTTCTTTAAACACAATATATATTTAACAATTTTCACAACTGCTTGCTCTATTATAAAACAATAAATAAAAACTAATTAATTTTACTTCGTCTGCCTCAAGGCAAACTGCAGCCTTTAAATATCCAGTTGCATGCAATGGATTTTTATAATTTCAAAAATTATACAGGCACTTTCTCAGGGCAAATAAATGTTATTTAAATTTCAACTTTTATAACATTCAACGAAATATTTAACTGAACACAGAACTTCGCCGAATTTTAAATGTAAAATGTACCAAGTTAAAACGCCTAAAGCTTCCTCACAACAAGAATTTTCAGTAATTAAAAAAAACGTTTGAAGCATATAATTAATTGTATTTTGCTTTAAATTCTAGATAAATATTCCGGTTGACTTCTTTTACTGAATGTCAAAGTAATATAAAACAGTTTCATATATGTAAAGCCTAAAAGAATGCTTAAAAATTTATTAAAATAATTTAAAGGAAATCGACTGCCTTAAGCTTGAACTGTTCATGTTATAATAACTTTTTGTTTTACGCTGTTTTCTAGTTTTTGAATAAAAAATTCTACTCTAACTAAGATAACCAACCGCCTGCCCCCGTCTGCCCTCGTCTTCCACATTTTGAAGTGGTGTGTGGTCTGCAAACTTCTTTCGGTGAAAAAATATAAACTGAACAGCAGCACAAAGAGAAATAAGAAGTTTATTTTATTAACCAACTACATTAAATAAGTTTTCTTCCCTCAAATCATAAATCTGGAAAAATTAAATAACAAATGAAATAAATTATGTCTGTCATATTATTAATGTACAGTGGGCGCCACTATAAAACAAACAGCTTTAAATGTAGAAACTTTTAACTACTGATGGCGTTGATGTATCACCACAGAACAGGAGTCATAGCAGCCGAATATTTAACGTTTATGTAGAGAAGGCTCTAAAATGAATCAAACGAACATATCGAATAGGAACATTTTGTTTGATGCTTGTAAAATTCTTAATTGTTACCACATAGTCAGCTGCGATGTTTTTTAAATATTTATATATTTTTTTTTATTTACAAGAAGTTATTAGAAATTTCCATACACAGCTTCTTTGATAATCTTTTTATGAACCTAAAATATTGTTTTGTAAATGTGACAGTCAAAAGTTTTGTGCATACTTTCAGGAGTGTCAAAAATATTTTCTCCTCTAGATTTGTGTGTTAATAGTTTAAAATGTTGCCTTAGCACATGTGAAAACCCATTAAGAATTCGAAAATATTATTTATATATGATCAGTTACGAACAAATTCTGAGACAGACCTCAACGACCCTTAAGTGGATAATAATGCATTCAGTAAATAAGACCGTTTAGGATATACGAAAATTACAAAGTGCAAAAATTGTGGTACCCTGTAGCTTCGGCTATACTTAAACTCAATAGCTGCGCAGTATTGGTGCAGCCAAGCAAATAGTTTAAAGGTGCATATTTTTTCTTGTTAAAAATATACACAGCGACTTTTAAGAATTCCTGTGGTAGCAAAAGTACGTCCAGGCGTAATAGCAACAAGCGCAAAATGAATTTACTATGCCTCTGCTTGCCAGATAATATGTTGAAAGATTGATTAATAATTAAAATTGTAAAGGGTGATTTTTTAGCAACTTTCTTGTTGGCAGCACTTCTTTTTGGCTGCTCAGCTGTTTTCGTGGAACATGTCACTGTTAAACATGTTCAGTTTGGTCGATAATTTAACCATGTTATTGAATTTCATGCTAGGCTAAGAAAGTGCATCGTGCACTTCTTCCACTTTATGGGCCATTTGGGCGACTTTCTGAGGCAGCTATTCGGAATCTTGTGATTAAATATCACACTAAATTTACATTATTAGACATTAAATCACCAACAACCGTACGTGGAGTACGGACAGAGGAAAATATCGCAGCTGTATCCACTATTGTTGTTGATGACCGTAAATTATCGATTCGGCGCTGCTCGCAGAATTTTAATTTTTTTTTTGCTTAAAATGGAAGAACTGGACTTGGCTGACATATGGTTTCAACAAGACGGTGCAACATGCTACACAGCACCTGAAACAATGGCCCGATTGAGAAGCGAGTTCGGTGAATAGTATATTTCACGTTTGGGGCCGGTCAATTGACCGTCTAGATCATACGATTTCACGCCTTTAGACAAGTTTTTGTAGGACTATTTTAAGGCTCGTGTTTCTAAGAATAAGCCCGCAAGTGGAAGTCAATAGTGAACAATTTATTTGTGAGATAGCGGCCGATATGTTGGAGAGAATATGCCAAAATCAGACCCAGCGTTTGAACCATTTGAAGCGCAGCCGTGGTCATTTCCATGAAATCATCTTTAAACATTGAATTATTTAAATCGTTCTATCGACTCAAATAAAGATTTCATACATTTCTCTAAATTTCATATATTTAATTTGTTTAAATCAAATCAGAAAGCTCTTAAAAAATCACCCCTTATATACAATGCTGGCTAATTTTTAATCGGTCCCACTGTGCAATAGGACCCAAGAACTATTTTTTTTAACTCTAATAGCTAAAATTGTTTTTAAAGAAGCATAAAATAGAAATTGCATACTTTTGGGAGCTTGATGTGCAACATTATTTAAGATTTTGTTGTATATATTTATATGACAAATATATTTTTTTTGTATATTTGTACACAAAAACCTCAATGGACTTGATGAACAAAAAAAAAAAAAAAGATGTGATGAAAATTAAGAAAAACATTTCAGAGAAAAAACTAGACTGTCTGTTCTGTGGGTGACCTACTTTTCTTGCTTTCCATTAATTAAAGACTTTTTTTCATATATCACACCTACATTTACACTTGTTTCCTACCTTAAATGTTCGAATGCCTTGTAGAAGCCGCAGCCACAGCTATTATGCTTTATGGCACAACATAAAAATAAACATTTTGCGACATAAAATAATAAAAAAAAAACTATAATAAAAAATATAGTTAAGCCAATGTCAAACACTTAAATGAGGGCTGACTCAAAATACAAAAAAAAATAAAAAATTAATGTTACATAGTCACAGTCACAATTACTTTAAAATATTTGAAAATTAATAGTCAAAGTAAGTTTTTGCATATAAAAATGGTGGGCAAATCCAATTAACAAAATTCATAATAATGATTAATGAACGATATACAATAATATATCGTTACATATAAGTACCTTAAAGTATGCTATAATTTCATTAAACTAAGCAAATCATCTGCGTTATTCGTTTGCAAGAAAACCTACGAGGGTCTGACTGACTTTCTAAGACACGACGCTAAATGAGAGTTTCAGCAAAAAGTTTTTTGAAGTTATTGCAATTTAGTTTTTGTATTTTTTTGTGATTTCCTAACTTGTGTTGAGCGTTAGAAAAGAAGGTCCTTCAGGAACAACCGCATGTTTATGTGCCCACAAACGAGATTAAATATTTTATTCGCTTGGAAATTTGTATGAGAGTGTTGTACATAAATTGTAAAAAGTATTTTATTAAAAATTTAATGTTGTTCCTGCTTCATCTAAGTAGTGTTGTAGCAAAAAAGTTCGTTTGGTTTTTACAACTAATACTAATAAAAATTATCCATCTTAATGGGAAAACTTTATTTTGCTGTTGAAAAGTTAAACAAAAGTTCAGATGATCTTTCGAAAAATTAACTTCCTATTACAAACAGAACATCAATAACAATATAATGGTACTCGATTAATTTCATGTTTTCTCCAAGGAATAAATACAAACTTTTATTACATTCTAACTTTATTAATAAAATATTAAAGTAGTAAAAGAAAATGCAATAAAACCAACTGAAATATATTATTTGATGGATGTCAGAATCTCAAGGAAAATCATTCAAATTTCTTGTGTTTTTTTTTTTGGTTTTTTTTTTAACCCTAAAAGAATCTTTGCATTGATTGTGACACAAATCTCTAGAGATCATTTATCTGCTTTTGCAAGAAATATTTCACTAGAAAAGCAATTTATTTTGGTTATAAAGAGCACCACCAAAGTATTTTTAAAATAGAAACTGTTATAAATTTCCATGTGTGCTACAGAACCCGAATTTGAGCGAAAGAGAACACGAAATTCATTGGAAAACATGCAGACATAAAACGCAGAAATTATGCGATCTATTTCAATTTTAACTGAAACGAATAGAAGTGATATTTCGAAAACATTTAAACCGTAGAATAAATTTCATTGCGTGCTTTTGAAACCACTACAAAAACTGTCAATCCAATTGTCACACCAATAAAAGGGAACGGAGATCATCAGAAAAAATAAATTAAATTATCCCGCTTCCAGACACTGCAAAAGTATAATTTATGCAGAGAATCTGCAAAAGAATATTTCAGATTTATGGGAAAATCGGTTGTATGAGTTCTAGCCAAATTATCAATACTTTTGTGCCGCTGTTATGTCGGTCTTTTTTGCTTGTGTTTGACAATAAAAATTGTTAATAAAACACTGGATTAGCCATTTTTCCAAATATGTTTTCCAAAAGCGCTTTAATAAAGTGCTTCATAAGTAATAATATTCATATATTTCAAACTCTCTTTATTTTCATTTTGCTTCTTCAATTGTCATAAGTTTTCATAATTGTTGTGCCACATGCCATACACCTGCCTTAGCTATTTGAAACGTTCTTTTTTAACTCCCAAAGCTGTTGCAGTAAATATTTATTTGACACGCCTAAAAGTATGCACAAATGGGATTTTAATATTTCTTAGTTAAGGCACCCGTACGTCTGACGTGTCACCTTTGTGACTCATATATAATTGTGCATGCCTGTCAAAATTTTTATTTTACAGATGATTTATGATATTAACTTACAAACCGTCATGAACAATGACGTCCGACATTGACCATGTTGATTTGCAACAGCTGATCTGAGCTCAACTTTTATTCGAATTTTTTGTGAAAAGTGTGCTTTTGTTTTGTGATGAAATTTATTTAAAAAAGTCACAAGATTGCAGTGGGCAGTAATATTTCAATAATTACTGCAATTAAATTAAAATCAAAAAGGAGAAAATCAGCTGATGTCAGTAAATTTGTCAGATGAAAACAGAACAGAAATTTTGTAAGGTGACTTTGCACATGAGTTTTGGAGAATCAGTGTTCGTATTTTACAGTGTGAAATTTGACTAGTCAGATGTAAAAAACATGACGTACATGGTTGGCATTAGTTAGTTAGTTTTATTGAGACTTTGTTTTTAATGTTTCTCTAATTTAAATATTTTCAAAATATTACTTCGCGGTTTCTGCACGAAGGAAGTATTAAAAATATTAAATTTATTGTTTTTTTTTTTTTTGTTTCAAGAAGACAAATATAAAAATAATTTTTTGGCACTTTCATGCGTAACAAACTTTTATAAGCAACTTTTATATCCAAACGTTCACTTAAGCAATATAGCGAATCTTTTTGTTTAAAAGTTTAGGAACCAATAAAAAAAAACTCAAATGTAATTGTTAATTTTTTGTTTGTTTATTTTTTTAAGATCAAACAGCGAAGTCATTTTGGTTTGTCTACAGAAATACCCAGGATCTAGGGAGGAATTGAAGCTATGACCCTCCTCCCCGACTAATACTCTAGTACACGATCCACTGGCCTACAGAGGATCCCCTACCAACCACTTGCACAGTCACCAAAAAGGTCCAGCCTAAGTTTGAATTTCTACATATATTTATTTTATAAAAATGTGTTTTTCTTTCTAATGCAGCAGCTGTGAATAATAAATTTGTGCCATGCTGATAAAAATACTTTTAAAAATACCCCTAATAGTAGGCTTCACTTTTTATCAGACAAATACTCATGAAATAAAACGAAACATGACAAAGTTTTAGATCCTGTAATTCTGAATAAAATATCTTATTTTGTTATTCCAAAAATACTGCAAAAAATTTGCTATCTTAAGGCTTTGTTTTTGTTTTTGTTTTGTTTTAATGCAGCACGTAAAACAAGTTAAAAACGATTTTATCCAGTAATTTGCATTTTAATTATTATAGGGACAGCCCAAAGGTATGCTTAGGTTTTATCACAAAATTTTTGTAGTAATTGCAACACATTCACACTATGACAAATGTCCATAATTGTACTCATACACACATAACATACACACACTTTAAGTATTTAACACATAAAGTTTTTGAAGCGCAACATACATTTTCTTAATTTTTATTAATTTTTTTTTTTGTTAAGCTCTCAAAGAAATTGGCGACATCCAAAATTTTGCAAAAACAAAACACGCAGAAACGATAAACGCGCGTTATATTGCTGGAATTCCGCAGTTTCGGACAAAAAAAACACTTAGGCGTAACGGCAGCAGCCAAAAACACTTAAGAGCAACAACAATAGTTTACAACACAACCAAGTTAATAACATAAATTTAGGCGACTCTTTATTCTACACGATTTCAAGCACAATTTTGAGGGCATATTGTATGAAATTTTAATTAAATTTTTCTTATATTTTTTTATTAATTCTGAAGCCTTTATTAAGGCTGTATTTTTTTGTGTTGCCTATTTTAGGGCTTGTTTTTAATATTGTAATATTTTATTCTGGGCTTTTTTTCACTTCATTTGAGCTTTTGCTTATCTTTAGCCGCTTTCACAACTATTGTTGTTACCAATGCGTTGTTAAGATTTAAGCAACCGCACATTTCCGCAGACACGAAAGAACTAAATGCAGCCTCAACATATAAAATCGACTAAAGGACGACAACACTGACTAAAATTTCGTACAGAAAAAAAACACATAAATTATTTTTAACATCCACAGTAAATTCCTGCACACTCCAAATAACACAGCATCCTGGCAGTATACTCTTAATGCTCTTAACTTACAGGCGGTATTTACTCTCGACTCAACGACAGGAATATTACTAAGAAAAAGCCGCAAATGAATTGTGGACTGTAAGTTTGTTAAATTCAAGCCATAGTGCTTACAGAATCTCATATTTATGCTCTCTTAGCAACGCTGAATCTGTTTTACCAAATCTGTTGCAAATTTTATCTCTGAGAGCAACCAAAATACACACTTGTGGATACCAAATTGTCACGTTGCCTGTTTTTTTTTATTTTGCACAAGGGCGAGCTTGTATTTACTGTTCTAAAGTGCAAGTATTTTCCATTACAATGTATATCACTGGGTCAATATCCACTTTGTTTATCCTTTTGCTATTAATGTTATTGTGTATTGTTTTTTGTTTTTCTTTTGTTTTTTTTTTGTATGCGGTTGTGTGCGGTAGGCTTTATTAACCTCTACATCTGGTGCTTTATTGTTTCGCAGCAGGATTATTGTCAACGAATTTTTTCCGTCTGTTTTTTTGCGATTGATTTTTTTTTTGCTTAAGGTTCATAACTTTTAGTTGAAACTTTATTGTATTATTTTTAATTTTTTCAAATTGATTTTATATTTTTCTATTGAAATTGTTAGTTCAAACCACAAATAGCTGTTAACAGAGAAGAAAAAAAAAAGAAAACTAGCCAAGCAATAACAAAAGAATTATGGGTTTTTGTCACATAGATGTCCAAAATTAAGTCCAATATAATAGGTAAGAAAACCTTTTTTCATCTTAACTTAATATGTTTATATAAATCAAGAGCCATAGTTCTGTTACATGCCCGCCAGTTTTAATTACATTACAATTTAGTGAGTGTGTTTGGTTTGTTTCAGGCTGAAAGATAATTTGAAGTTTTCTCTGGACCGGACAACTCGCTCGTACTTTAGACAATATATACAATAGGATGGGCACTGAAAATTAAACTTATTTCGATAACCCAAAAAATAAACCCTTCCTTTTGATGAAAAACTACGGTAATTTGTTTTAGAAAAATAAAATCACACTTTTCCTAAAATCAGCTTTTTTCTTTATTTTTAAAAATTGTAAGATTGTAAATTTATTTTTTTAACAGAGTTTGGAAAAGCCATGGTGAATGTCATTCATTGAAATATATGTACATTTGGGTGGGTCGATTTGTAGGGACAAAAATTTGTCGATATTGTGCTATCGATTTTTCGTTATCTTTTGGCATGAGAAAAAAAAAGTTCAACTACAACATTTAAAAAAAAAATCATATTCGAGGAGCCCAAATTTCAATTCAAATTTAAGATTTTCATTAATAAATAATTCAATTTCATCAAAAATAATTCAATAATTCAAAAATAAATTTCACCTTGGAATGGTAATATTAAAAAAAAATTAATTCAGCCGATTTTTTTATCAAATACTAAAAAAAAAATTTATGGCTTGAGTTCAAATCTGAGTTTACCCATATCCTCTTAATTTAAGAAATTATTTTTGGCTGAATAAATTGTTTCAAATAAAAAGTACTCTCTTAATAAAATAATGAATTTATCCAAAAATAAATTCTTAAATTAAGAGGATATGGGTAAACTCAGATTTGAACTCAAGCCATAAAAATTTCATTTCAATATATACTTTAAAACAGTTTAACAATTACGTATAAATATTAATTACTAAAAAAACTTAAAAATAAAAGTTGAGAAAAAGTTAAAAAATTTAAAATTGGGCGCCTCGAAATGATTTTTTTAATGTCGTAACTTTTTTTCCTTATGCCAAAAGCTATCGAAAAATCGATGACACAATATTGATTGCTAAATCGACCAACCCTAATGTACATATGAACCGCTCTTAACAAAAAATAACTTAAAATACTTAACTTTTTTTCAAAATTAAATCAGTACAAATTGTATTTCCGCTTACATCAATGAGTTGTTAAAAGCCATAATTTACTCAAAACAAAATGCACATACACGTTTCTTCTTGAACCAGCGGAAGAGGTAAACTTTGAGGTAAACCACAAACAGTGATTACGAACAAAATTTCCAAGAAAAAAAAAATTTATGACACAAATTTACAAATGTTTTTGACATTTTAAAGTAAAATAAAGAAAAACATTTTATACGTAAATGCTGCAACATTTGACGTCAATTAACACAAGAAAGTGGCACTCAAAAGAGAGGGAAAACAGATTTTATAACGACTTCATTAAAACTTTCGTTATTTTTTTGGTGAAACAAAAAAAAAAGAAGAACACAGAAGCAGCAGCAACAAAACTATTTAAAATCAAATAAGTTCCGTAGTAAAGAAAAACTTATTATAAAATATTTACAAGCATCATAACAGCACAAAGAAGCACGCTTTTAAAAAACAATTGCAAAATTCACATCAATCTGTTTCATTAACAGTAATTAATGAGATAATCAAGTTGGAAGTTTCGTTTTTTTGGCATTATTCACTTTATTAAGATTTTTTTGTACGTTGCCACAATGGTTTTGTATGTGTTTGTGCTTAAGTGTTCATTTAACACGCTGTAAAGTAACCAAAACACTGTAAAGTGGCAAAACAAAGTGGCAAATAAAACTTCGAGAACAAAGAAGCAAGACATATAAAAAACACATGTTTATGTAAGACGGAAAGAGAGTTTGCTTAAGTTCAACGCATACAACGTAATTTATGTGCTTAGCGGCATCGAGACAAACTAACACATTTGCAATGACCTCATTGGGAAGGTAGAAGTCTTTAAAAAATTTCAAAGGTTTAGTTTTGTTACGCTGAATTTATGAAATATTCCGGATTTCACTCGAAAACCACTTGATTCTATTGACAAAACCACCGTGTGGAATCGTCTTGTTAGCCATTGTTGTGGTAACTTCGGTTAATGACAGTTAATGAGCTGAACAGTTTCTAACTCATTCACTTTACAGCAGAACCTACAAAACTTCGATATACTATGATTCCACTGATTTTTGCATTAATTTAGAAGTGGCCAGTTTCAAGGATTTGATGATGCTGAAAAACGCGTCATAATCAAAAAAGCGACACTTTTACTATTATTTATTTATTTGTTTCAGTCTAAAGACAACAAATTCAAACACACTGTGATAATAAAAATAACTTAAAACTACATTTATAGTATGAATGACGGTTTAGGCGATTGAAATGTTACCAACTTCAGGTTGACAATACTGGCAAGCCGGTAATGCCACCTGTGTTGTTGAAGTTCATGCAAATGACAGCTGTTTATAAGCATTTTTATCTTATATTTATAGAACAAAAATTATTCGAAATGGAATTCAAACGTAATTCTATGATTGCATTAAATTTGGCTGGGAAATCACAACCAGCTGGTTTTCGTGAGCTGAGACATCTCAAAGCGAGTTAAATGGTTGTGTATCGTGATTCTGTTAACTCTTCCTCCTCCTCGTCGCCCCAACTTCTACATCATGGTCATTGTAAGTTAGCTTTAGCTTTTTTGAGCGTGCCTCCGATAGGTTAGTGGCCGCAATTAAATTCCTGAGATGATGTCTGAACAGCTGCCCTCCG
The DNA here is from genome assembly GCA_956483585.1 of Gymnocheta viridis. NCBI lineage: Eukaryota > Metazoa > Arthropoda > Insecta > Diptera > Tachinidae > Gymnocheta > Gymnocheta viridis. Next base: position 4,243,084 of record OY101444.1, read on the forward strand.
AGTACTTTTCTCATATATTATGGGTCAGATTTTCTGGGTTTCCTTACAGGTAGTTTCATCAAACTGTCTCTGACTGGCAGTACGATTCAACTTGTGTGCAATAAGTTGTTTAATCCTTGGGAGTGAAACACATATATCATATGTTGAATAGTCTCGCCTTAAAGGGAAGCCTGCATGAGCCAATAAGTACGTCATATAGTTTCCATGTATGTCCCAGTGTTCGGGGACCCACTTAAGGGTCACTACTGAATCTCTTGCTATCTCCTCCGGATACATCCGGCATTCTTGGACAATTCTCGATGTTATGAACACATTCTCCAATGATCTTATGGCGTGATTATTCCTGCCATATCATCACCATACCAGATGTAACTCGCAGCTGTGTGTATGGATCATTATTTTGGCCTGAATGACACAGCAGTGGTCCAACAGCCTTATAGAAATGCTTCAGTTTAGGTGCTCAGAGTATTTTCCGGAACCCCGACACCATAGACCGGTTTACATCCGTCAGTCATGCAGATAACTAAGAAACATTGTTTTAGCCGGTTGTCCTCAAGATGTCTCTCGTTCTTTTTTTATTTAATTCAAAAATCTGTGGTATTTTTGATGAAGATAATTAGGACACTTTTAAAACAGCCCGGCTCCTAATACAGTGTTACTTTTCATTGTTATTATGTTTTTGTTGCGTTGCCAGGTTGGCTCTTTCTATTCTATTTAATAATTTAAATTATTAGCAACAAACAAAAGATAATTTTGCCCCTGTCTGTCTCTCACTCTTACTTCTACGTATTCACAAATAAAAACATGAATATTTACAATCAATCTTGTTTTCTAAATAAACACAATCACATTACTAGTCGTATACTCTGCCAGAGAAATATTACTGCCCAGCAAACATTTTGGTAGGGTCACTAAGGAGCAGCTTAATTTTATACTAAAAAAAAAATCAATTAAAAAAGTAAAAGTCACTACACAAAACTATTCGGTATGTTCTACATTCCAATTTGAAGTGAAATTCAATTGAAATCACTTCAGTTTAAATTTTTTATGTTCTGCATTATTTTTTTACGTTTGAATTTCAATATTCAATACAAATATACTCTACTTTTCCAGAACATCAAAAATTAAAAGTTTACTTTTCACATTTCAATTTCACTACTTTTGTAGAACATGCATGTACATATATTTTAGGATCACGATAAATTGGCAAAATACTTATTTTATTTGGCAAAATGCTGGCTTCTTTTTTCTATCATTGGTGAAAATGAATAAAATTTTTAGTACCTGAAGATAATAATTCTACACTAAAGGCATGACTATCTCCCAGAAGGATCTAACAAGCGATGCTTATCAACAATCATTTTGCAAATGTTTACAGAATTAAATTAATTTTATACAAGCAGCCTTATTAAATCACTTCACACACACAGCCACAAGCACCCACACACGCCCGCACAAAAATCACTTTTCGCAATATATGAGAGAGAGAGAGTAGGAATTTTACCAAAAAAAAAATCCGCAAACAAAAATTCATCGAAATTAATAAAAAGAAAAAAGCCTTAAAACATGCTTCATTTTATTTAAAAAGAATTTCAATCAACAATTTATGCCGGCGTTTTAATACAATCAAAATGAATTATGGATGAATGAGTTTTGGCAAGAATCTTATATTCAAACTGCGGCTCAAGGAAAATTTATTAAACAAAATGAATATACAAGCTATCAAGTGGTAAGTAGTGAATATAAAATACACACTATATTAAAGAAATAATAAACAAAGACGAGAGGTGTCTGCCTGCATATGCTCCTTAGCTTTATGCACACATATTTCATATATTTTATGTTTTGAATAGCAATGAAATTTAATTTCTGCAGAACATCTTAACATAATTTTTTCACGCCAGTTCCATTTTCTGGCAATACTGATAACGAACAAATAAATTAAAGCTAAAGATCCCTGAAGTAGGCTTTGAATTTTTTCATAAAATAATTCTAATGAATAATAATAATAATAGAAGCACAATGAATTCACTTTCACATTCACTTTCTGTACTTCTCTGACGGTAAAAGTGTCGCGATTGTTATTGTTACGTATAGATCTGCTACCCCTCATTGTTAATGTGACATAAAAGTTCATTTAGCGAGCTTAAAAACTTCTCTAAACTTTCCAAAAGTTGTGCAAATTTACAACCCTGAAAGGACAATTAACTCTTTTTCTTGTTCATTTGTTCAAAATGTATAAAATTTTCGTTTGCAATCCCTTTAAGGGATACTAAAGCTCAGAGATTTTTCGAAGACTCCTCGAGGGCCTATGGTTGTATACAATAGACGAATTAGCTAGAATGTTGACAAATGCGCTTTTAAAAAAAATATCCTTATTTTGAAAAACCTCATTAATTTAAAGCAAGAGTAGTTTTAGAATACATTTCCTGCTCTTTTATGGGTGAAGGGAGTATCAAAATCGGCACAAGCTGGCAAAGACTTTCAAAATATTGTTTTTCAATGTTTCGCCAAAGGAAGTTATTAATTTTTTCCCCAATTTTCGAAATCGCGTTTTCATCAGCTATCGAAGTTTTGAGGTCCTGGGAGTCGATTATAACTGATTTGGCGATGATATCCATATGGGTGTACTTTTAAGTGTGTGTATAAATATGTGTGTGTATGTGTACAGGTGAATATGCCTGTATGTGTCGGAACCGATTTTGGTGCAATATAAGGGTATTGAACTCACGTAGATGTCGTCAGACAATGTTCAAATTTACTCCGGTAGATTTACAGAGTTTTCGAAAATAAAATTTTCGAAGAAATGTTTTTTGCACATTAATTTTAAACTATTCAACCAATCAAGTTTAAAATCGAATCAGCTATTAACATCAAAAAATAACGTCGATCGTTGCAAATTTGATAAATTTGATACACGGATAAATCAATATGCAAAGATACGCTAGATCGTCGTCTCAGCCTTTCCAAAGATCATGCCGATGCTGAGGATCTATTTAACTTTCCCAGCCTAACGGATTTATCGTTTAATTTCACTTCTTTGGCTGCCCAGAAAATATTACAAGGCGTCAGCTTAAACAGCATCGATACATTAGTGGAACTGAATATGACAGCAGCAGCTTTAATAACTTAAAAGCGCCTTTGATATTTACTTATTCTTGTGGTCTTAAAAAACCATCTCAATTGTTTAAAATTTCTATCATTAATCTGTGCAGCGGTTCGAGAGATATCATGCTCGTTTTTTTTAAATTATTTTATTTTAGTAACACCAAAAGTTTTCGTTACATCAATTTCCGATTGTTGAAAAATTTATAAATTGTCGTCCGCTTTCTGGTTCGCTTAGCGGGGGGTTTTGAGGATTACCTGCAAGGATAACCGAATCCCATATTTATTTTTATACAGCTACATATCTAACGATCTCACGAATCTACCTTTACATTTACTAAATATAAATTATCTAAAAATAATGTTGTTCTATCTTCACTCTCAAGTTCCTTTAAGGATAAAAAAATCGAAGCTTGTTTTTCTTTTTTAACATAAACGCTAACAAAAGACAAGTTGATTGATGTAGGGCATTGCAAAAGAAATCTTAAGTCTCAAATAGCATAAATGAATTATTTGTTTTATTTATAAAATTTTTCGCCTACTTTTATTTTTCATCTAATTTTTTTTTTGTCTGCGTTCGATATTGATTTCCTTATAATCAAAACTGTAATAAATCTTTTCGCACTTGTTTTTAATAATTTATTGTTCAACGGAACATAAAACTACTCCTACTCTCCCCGTTAAATAAAACTCATTTGCTATCATTAGCATTTCGTTAGAGATATTTTTATTCTTCTTATTTCTTATAAAAAGACTTTATTCTCCCGCTTCAAGACCGACAAGAAAGTTTTACTTTGTAAATTTTTTTTGTTCTTCGACATCATGTTTTGCCCATAATTTGCAGTTAAAATAGTCTGTCTGTGATTTTTTTAGCTTTTAATAATTTTTTTGTTTATAAAAATTATAAGTTTCAAAGAGAATTGAGCAGAATTTCTTTAAATAGAAGTGCAAAGTTTTATTAAGAAATAAAGAACAAGGTCAAAAAGAATAACATTTTTGAAAAGGAGACGTAAGAGGAATGGTTTATTACTTAAGAAATCCTATTTACTTTTAAATAAAACTGATTTGTAAAAAATTATGTATGTACATTAGGGTGGCACTTAATTGCATGAAGAAAACAAGAAACGGAATAACTTTGTATCAGCCCCCTAGAAATTGTGTGATCGTACAAAGAAAATTTATTGGTGGTTTTGCTTTGGCTTGTGAAAGATTAATTTTTTTGCGTTTCTCCAATTGTACGGGTGTGTGTATTTAAAGTAATTCTACAAGCATTTGAAGTTGATAAATATATTTCATGGCCAATTGAATTTCATGTGCCATTAAAATGTAGAGAAATTTTCAATATAAAATTCCGAAATGCTCTTCACACACAAAGTTGCTGAACAAATGTTACTTGTAAACACGACGGATGGGTGGTGATAACGTGCTTGGCGGCACAGAAAATTTAAATTCCCTGACTGTTCTTATTCAAATTTTTCTGTCTTCTTTTAATAACAAAAACGTAAATAATAAAAATAGCACAAGGTACAGCGAAACATGTTTAAGTGACTGCAATCGGTTTGCTTATGCTAAAAGTTTAATCAATTAAACTGATCTCTCACTTGCTCGGTCTTTCTACTTAAATTTTTGTTTAAAAAAATACCAATGATGTGCTTGATCACGGCAATCTCGAGAACTTTTATTTTATACTGAAATTATTTCTTTTAAAATTAAAATTATCTAATAAGTTTCTGACAGGAAAATTTTCTTTAAAAAATATATTCACTGAAAGTATTTCATCATGAAAAATAATCATGGAAAATTGTTTCAAATATTTATATTATATCAAAATGTTATTAAACTTTTTCACGCTTTTACACAAACATTAAAAAAAAGACGTGTGGCACTTGGGGACTGCCGCGGCAAAGCTTTTGCATAGCATTTTTCATCAACTTATGCAATTATAATTATTTATTTATTTTTTATTTATGCAGTATTTTTTTCTGTGATATTAATTCAAATTACACTTTTTGAGCGTGGTGACCGAAAAGAAAACAAAGTTTTTTCTTTTATTGAATAAAGAAGAAATTAATATCGTTTAAAATAGTTTTATTATCTTACAATACATGTAGGTTATTCAGGAATTTTTATCATTGAAACTATAGGTTTATGGTAAATGAAATAAGAAACATAATTTTAAGACTTTATATCCTCTAAATATCTGGAAAATACCGCTTAAAAATCTACGAATTGTCTGTTTATTTGTGTATATCATTTTTTGTCAACCACGATTGCTCGTAAGAACGCCATTTTGTGTTTTCCTACATGTAAAAATCTGTTCTGGCAATACTGTATGTTAATTAAATCAATAGCATACTTTAGGGGTTAACATACGCTAGGCGATTCAAATACTTAAAAAACAAAAGTCTTAAGAAACAAACTTAGTGTTAGGTTTTTTTTCGTTACGGAATTTCTTGATTCGGTCGTCGCGCTCAAAGCCCGCGGTAGAAGCTATGCAATAGCTTAAGAAATTCCATAAAAATAAATATATTATTCCTACATATGTATGTATGTATAGCTTTCATTATGGTATGAACTAAATTTGGGATGGTGAGTGAATTTTCGTCAGTGTTGCCAAATGAATTTTTATATCCCAAAAAAAATTCAAAACCGCCTTCTTGAAAAAAGGAAACAAACTGTTTAGATATTACTTTAAATTAGTATTTCGAATTTCCGACGCTAACAACTAGAATATGGTTTAATTAAATATTAAACATTTACATAAATATATACGATAAAATACAAAAACAAAACACATTCTAAATAAACAACTTAAAACTTATTAGCTCTCTTACTTAGCTCTCTTACTTAACTCTCTCTCTTATTACAAGGCACGTATAAAAAAGCTCTGTCTCATTTCTATGCAAAAGTAAGTTGGACAAACACACATGCATACTTTGTTTATTTTTCAACTTGAATCTGATACATGCATGTGTAATAAGTGTGCATGTATTAGTAGCAATTTTAAACGCTTATAGCCTAAAATACTGAACCGATTTAAATAAAATTAAAATTGTGAACATATATGTATGTAAAAAAAACTTTAAAAATATATACATCTTTCCAAAATCGGTTCAGTATGATGGGCGTAAGAGGGACCTAAAAAAACGGCTGGACCGATTCGAATGAATTTTCTTGTGTGCGTTTTGGTGGCACCCTGGATATTTCCTATTTACAAACCAGCCCGGCAGATGGCGCTACAGTCGGTATAAAAAACTCTATTTCTCAATGGATTTAGCAGCAATTTGAAACATATAATGTACGTAGCCTACTCAAAGCAGTTAACTATTTTTCAATGAACCACGCCCATTTCTACGCTCACTTTTTTCCATATATCTAAAATTAATATTTACCATAATTTAAAACTTGTTAAGAATGTTCCCTTAACCTGGAAAATTCACCAAAATGTTCACAAGAAATAAGTTATATGACAAAACAACATTTGGTCAGTCAATTAGTTTAATATATAGAAGATAGAGAGATTGAATTGACACAGTTTTAATTTACGCTAAAATAGCTAAATAAGGTAAAAAAAAACCCCTTAAATTTTAAAATATTAATAAAATTTAGCTAAAAATATAGTTTCTTGAATATTTTTATTAAATAAAATATCTAAAAAAATTGTGTTTTGTGTAAATTTTGATGAAAACGAAGTCAATCGAACAATTTTGGACCTTCAAGCGCAGCTGGTATCTACTGTGAAAGGCGTGCTAATCAGTTGTAAAATATGGGAATACTCAGCTATAAGCACAAATATAAATCCCATAAAAGTTCCATAAATATTAATTTTAGACTAAAAAAAATTTTCTAAAAATTTTCAATCCCCAAATTTGTCTCTGAATGCACTAAAAAACACCTAAACTGGAAACTCTCAATTTTACGCAAGCTCATTCGTATAAATTCATTCACTATCAAGCACAACCTGGTATTTTTCAACACACGCTAATTTTCGCTCACGCGATTGAAAGAAAAATTTGCTCGCCGTCAAGCGTTATCATGAAATAATGGCACATACAACATCCATTGGTGATAAATTAACCCTTAATTTATCAATTTTATTTATGATATTTTTTGCGTTTTCCTCAAAATGTTTTGTGATACAATTCTTTTGTTAAACCTCAATTGTAAAACTATCTTAACAATTTTCTAACCATTTGAGTTGCAAGTGTTAGAAAAGCTCAAACAACCATTCGAAGTCCTTTCATGAATTGAATGAATTTCTTGTTTAAAATAAAATCTTTCACTAGTATCTTTAGGACCTCTTTATAAAAATAACAAAATGTATTTCCAATCAATTTGTCGTAAAAGTTTCAAGTTGCTGTTTTTATTAACAAAACTAAAATTACTTGAAAGTCATGAAAACAACTTGAAACTTATAACTGCAGCAATAAACAAGAATGCAATTTGTATACTTCACTTGACCAAATTTCTTTTTTCGAGTGTTCACTGTACACTCTGCTGATTGATGCTGATGTTAAGCATATTTTATTTTTTTTTTGTTCAGATTCAATTACAATTTTAATTGGGTCTATTCTATCAATTACTGCTGCTTTTTGTAATATATAGGTCAGCTTACGCAGGGGTGGATCTGGCAAAAGCTTTGTAGGGAAGCTTTCAAATTATATGAAAATAGCAACTTTTGTCAAGCAACGTAATAAAACTGATAAGAATTTCAATTGTTTTGCTGGATGGGAAGGGATATGTTGTGAATATCCTTTTCCTTTTGATACGTTCCTGCTATTGCAAACTTGTTATAGCGAGGGAAAATGTAAATAAAAGAATTTTAACTTAAAGAAAATTATTGCTGTTGCTTTATTTTCAGTATCGAAATTTATGCACAAGTTTTTGAATTTTCATTATTCACTTATTGAGTTGTAGTTGCTCACAACAAAAGAAAACTGCCTAGAGGAGAGTAGAGTGGTGACTCTCTTACCCATTTCGAGGTGTACTTTCAGATTTTACTGTTGCTATTTAAGATTGTAAATCAAATGTTGGATATTTATAACTTGATTTACAACAGCACAACAATTTTTACAATCAATTTATTTTATATTGTTGAAGGAAAGAAGGAACAGTAGTCTTTTTTAGATTTGGCTCTTGTGCTTTGGTTTAAGGTTTCATTGTGTGCTGTTGGCCTTTTATTCGAAAGTTGTGGCCTGTAGTTAATTATATACAGGAAAATTGTCCTAAGTTCACTATTATATAAACATTCGCTTGTGAAGCTTAATATAACAAACAGTCTTTTTAAGTTTCTTTTACCTCAAAATGTATTGATGTGGAATTGGTTTTCTTTGTACTTGCCTCACTCATATCTTTTAGCTCTCGTTGCGTTGTCTGAATATTCCTGAAAATCTTTATACATATTTAAATTTTCCTCTTTGAATTTTTTCTATATCTGCAACATTACCAGCCTTACGAAATACATTTATACACGTTTACTTATTTATACTGAAAGAACTCAAATATAAGAGAAGTTCTTGAATGTAAATAGCTTCTGGATGTTTTCCTTTAAGGTATCATTTTTGCAACAAAATTAAAATCATTCCCACAACAGTTCCCGATCAATAAAGTTCAAATCACGCTTTTTCCAATTATTTTTTTGTAACTTTCTAATAATTACAGTTAAAAAATAAACAAAACTCATGTATGTTTGTAGATTTTAATATGGAAGATTTATAGAGGTGGGATAGAACAACAGAATTGACTTTAAGTCCCTATTTAGATTCCTCCTCCGAATCGTTGATAAAACATCGAAACTATATTTTTGTTAATAGAAATTTGAAGCCTTATTGTTTCAAATAAAATGCTTGGCGTGTAGTGAAGGTTAGGTTAGGTTAAGATGGCCGGTCATTAAGACCCCGCATAGACCGAACTGGTCCATAGCGTTACCATGATATACGATACCCGTAAATGAAAAAGTTAGTTCGATGTGATGACGCCAAGAGTACTCCACAATCTCTTGGCGAATGCTAGGAATCTCAATAGTCCGAATCCAGAGATTTTCCCTCGATTTTGGTAGTAATGATCACCCAGACAGTTCGCTTTGGAGTGTATAAGTGCCGTACAGCAGCAGAGTGTGTACTCCACCGTCTCTTTCTCCCCTGGTATACCACAGAATCTACAATTGTCACTAGTAAGTTGCCCGCCCTTTCGGCGTGTACTGCCGTCCAACAGGGACCCGTTATAAAACCTACCAGCGTCTCAACGCCAACGGATGCGTTTTACAAAATGTGGCACGTTGTATATTTGCAATGAATAATTTTTTCACGAATGTCTTTCTTAGATGCGAGAAAGATAAATATATAAATTTGCAAATATACAAACAGTAATACCAATAAACATTAAAAATGACGAGGTGGTGTTGCGGCCTCCGAAAACAGCATGCCGCTATATTCTGTCCATTGCTTTTAATTCATTAATTGTTTCTTATTCCTTAGAAACTATAACATGTGCAATTCTTGCGTAATAAGTACAAACTGTAGCTCAATATAATTTCACTTTGGATTAAAAAGTAATTGATTTAAAAAAAATAGTTTTATACAAATTTTTTACAAAAAATTTTTTGGCCAAAAAACGCTCATCCGAAAACATTTTACCAAATAATTTAACAAAGCAGAAATTTAATGAAAGATAATATAAAAATACTCCTCTGGGTACAGCGTAATATGTTTAATCGCTAACAGTTGGTTTTGTTATACTAAAAACAAAATCAACTCGAAAAAAATCAGACAAATGTGAGTCCGAGTCGTGCGTGTAGGGCTCCGTACTAAATTTTAACTGAATTGTATTTTTAATTTGTATTATTTTTAATTTAGTTATTAAAGTTATTAAAGCGGCTGTACCCACCTGCCTGTTCGCTGGCTATGTGATGTTCACTTTTTTTTTTTTTTTTTTTTTTTTTTTTTTTTTTTTTTTTTTTTTTTTTTTTTTTTTTTTTTTTTTTTTAAGGTTCAATCAATAATAATCATCTTTCTTTATTTTCTACTTTCTTAAATACTATTATTTTGCTTATTGCTACATTTTGGAAATATAAATTTTTCTTAGGAAATTTGTCTGGTGCATTTTGCATTTGAACAAAGTATAACAATTCTTTGGAAAAATATACAATTAATAAATATTAAAAAGGTTATTAAATTTAATGTGCATTCGTTGCATTTTCGTTAGCGGAAATGCACCTGAAAATACAATTAATAAAGTTATTAAAATTCTTTGGAATTAATGCACTTGGACAAATTAATAAATATACATTTTGGGGGAAAAAAAATACAAGTAATAAAGTTATTAAAATTATTTGGAATTAATGGTACATTTTGTTTATTGTTGCATTTTCGTTAGCGGAAATGCACTTGGACAAATTATAACAGTTCTTTGGAAAATACAATTATAAATATATTTTAAAATTCTTTGGAATTAGTGTTCTTTGCAGCGAATAAAGTATAAAAAATAATTAGTAAAAATCAGCATGTGTATATTTGTATGACCCAAATAACGTTAAGGGAATAGTGGGAGACACTATAACATAAGGGAATAGTGGGAGACACTATAACACCCCCACCGTTAGTTTGAGGCTCCGACGAAATTATATTATTTTTGCCGGGTTGTTAATAGTAGTTTCGTTTTTAAATTGTATGTTTGGAATATATGTTTTTTTGTTCTTAAAGAAGTATATAAAAATAATTAAGATACATATTGATATAATAATTGAGATATCTATGCTAAAACTAAGTATTTTTGAGTTTTTATCTGTATATAGTACTTGTTTCAGTGTTTCTTCGTATTCTATTTGTTTTAGATATAAAGATTCAATTTTTATGTCTGCAAGTGTTGTATTACTATTGTCTTTAATTTTTGTTATGAGATTAGGTAGGATAAACTTGTCTTGCATTTTTATTTTAACATTTGTAAAAGTTTTATTTAACGCGTTTATTTCACAATTTTCAAATTTGATTAAGTAATTTCCTGAAATTTTTAAATTAGCTTTATTGCAATTGTGCGATATGTTACTATTGAATTGTTTGAGAACTAATATGCCTGGAATTATTTCAACTATTTCTTGTTTATTAAATGTTTGCATTTTACAGTTGGCTTCTTCAAAATTTAATATATTATTCAAGCAATTATCGTTAATTTTTATTAGATTTCTTTTTAAATTTTCCTTAATGTACGTACTATAAATATTGTTTTCTAAATCTATGAGAACATCAGAATGATTAAGTTGTATGGATTTATTATTCCTGTCAGGTATTGGTACGAATGTCACCATGGATAGTGGGTCTTGTGAAAATTGTGGTATAGAGAGAATAATGATGATGTTACCGTCGTGAAGTGCTATGGATACCTTAATGTTGGTATAACTGTCAAAGTCTGGGATTAGGTTAAGTTCGGTTTGAGTAAGAATATCTGTGGGGATAATTCCCAGTTTTCCGGAGAAAATAATTTGTCCGATGTCATCTACATGTTGGCGTAAGAGTGAGATGTCGTTGTTAATCTGATATATGTGTTCTATAAATGTTATCTCGTCTTCTATGGTTGAAATTTTATTTCCTATAATGTTTTTGAATTTAGTTAAGTAATTTCCAATTGTGTTTTGCTGGTAATTTATATGATTGGTAATATTCTGAATCTGGGAGTTCATGACGTTATTAATATAAGTTAAGTTGTTCATCTTATTTGTTAAGTTTTCGTCATTTGTGTGCAGTAATTTAAGAGTTTTACTTATTTGTTCTTCGTCGTCACTGTCCATTGTACCTGCAATCATTTTTAAGCCTTTACCTATAATGTTTAGTAGAGCCCGTTTCTTTCGGAAATGTGGGTTAAGTTTTTCTATTTTTGCCTTCAATAGCATAAAGTTTTTGTTTACTGTATCCATTAATCTTTTTGATTCAGTACTTGATGTCTTAAGGATGTCCATGTTGGTCTTGATTATATCTAAAGTGTGTTCGTATTCTGTTGTGTTTATTATGTGTAGTATTTTGATGTAGTGTTCAATGATTTTGATCTCCCCTGTTTTGATTGGTATATAGCCGTTATTGTATGATAGGTTCTGTATGTCGATGGTTTGGGACCTGACGGTTGGAACAATTGTTATCATTATAATGATCCATTTAATCATCTAAAACGAAAATATATTTATTTAATTGTTGCCTTGATTTTGGGATTGTTTTTGTCTTGGTATTTCTTAGTAGGTCTGACGTGAGTTTTGTAATATTTATGTCCAGTTCCTATCGTCTGTATGTGGTCATCGTCTATTTTTTCTGTATTAACTTTCCTATATTTTCTGTGGGTTTTCCCACCTCTTATTTCCTTAATATAATTTAGTCCTTCTTCTAATTCAAAATCTTTCCGGTTTTCGTTTAACTTCTGAGTATATTTTTCTAAGTTACAAATTTCACAATTATTTATGAACTGAGTTATCCTTTGTTTCAATTTCGGATTATAAATTCGCGTAATTAATTCCTTATATACCGCTTGAATTCCTCTATGATTTTTATTAAGGTGTTCATTTTTAATAATTTCGGTTAACCGATTTTCATCCTCTATGTCTTCTGTCATGAGTGTAGATCTAAGTACTTTAAAATTTGTGTTATTTGAAAATAGTTCCTCATAAACATTTTTAAACGTTGTATAAAATTCATCTTCGATAAAAATAGCGTTTAGCTGTGTTGGATTAAAATGATTCTTTAGTATTGTAATTGCTGTTTCTCTGTCCATCTCCTTCATAGAAATTATTCTTCTTTTATTTTTAAAAACAAATTTGTTTTCTATTTTTAATGATCCTGAGGTTGTTTTCATTATAACTACTTGGTTTTTAAACATATTAATTGGTGAAGTAGTACTTTTTATCGTTACACTATCACATTCTAGTGTATTAATGCTGGGTTCAGTTTCAATTCTTGACAAAGCGTCGGCATTACTGTTCTTTGTTCCTTTTTTATACCTAATTTCGTAATCGTATTCAGATAATCTTAATCTCCACCTAACAAGTTTTGAATTGGGCTCCTTTATAGAAAAGAGCCATGTTAATGGCTTGTGATCCGTTTCAATTGTAAATTTGCGTCCAAAGAGGTAGGGCCTAAAATATTTTGTAGCCCATATGATGGCCAACAATTCTTTCTCTATTGTACTATAATTTATTTCGTGTGTATTAAGGGTGCGACTTGCATAGCATATTGGGTGATTATCTTGCGAAAGCACTGCTCCCAAAGCGTAATTACTCGCGTCCGTTGTCAATGTAAATGTTTTAGAAAAGTCTGGATATGCTAATATCGGATCATGTGTTAGTAGAATCTTGAGTATGTTAAAACTTTTTTCGTACTCTGGGTCATTTATGTTTATCTTTGAATCTTTCTTTAAGTATTTAGTCATTGGTTTGGCGATAGACGAGTAGTCTTTTATGAACTTCCTGTAGTAGCCTGTGAGCCCTAAGAATTGCTTGATCTGTTTTGTCGTTTTGGGTATTGGAAAGTTGACAACACATTCTATCTTTTTAGGATTGGGCTTCACTCCTTCTGTTGTAATTATGTGCCCAAGGAACTCTGTTTCCTTTTTTAAAAATTCTGATTTATCCAGTTGGATTTTTAGGTTTGCCTCCTGTAATCTTGCGAATATAAGTCTGAGTGAGTTCATATGTTCCTGTAAGGATGTTGAAAATATGATTATGTCGTCCAGGTATACCAGGCAGATTTTATTTATATAATCTTGGAGTACATTGTTCATCAATCTCTGGAACGTTGCAGGGGCTGTTTTTAGCCCGAATGGCATTCGCAGAAATTCATAGTGTCCTCCCTCGACACTAAATGCAGTTTTGTGGATGTCTTCTTCTTCTATCTCTATTTGGTGGAAACCCTTCGCCAGATCGAGTGTAGTGAAATACTGGCTTCTTCCCAGTTTTTCAAGAATCTCGTCTATGTTCGGAATGGGGAACTTGTCATCGATCGTTACTTCGTTCAGTTTACGATAGTCGATTACAAGTCTCCACTTTGGTTTTCCGCTGGCATCGGCCTTCTTCGGCACGATCCAAATTGGGGCTGAATAGGGAGAATTGCTATTCCTAATTATCTTATTTTTCAACATCTCTTGGATTTGATCTGTTACTTCTTTTTTATGTATGTACGGGTATCTATATGACTTAGAAAATATGGGTATATTGTTTGTAGTCCTAATTCTATGTTTTATTGCGGAAGTAAATGAAAGTCTATCACTTTCTTGGTAAAAAATATTACGATATTTATTTGTTATTTGTAATAGTTGTGATTTTTCTTCAGGGTTTAAGTGTCCTATTCTAATTTGATCAATCAATGGTTTGAATTCTTTATTCTCGATTATGCTAAAATTTTCGTGATCTACCTTTTGTGTAGTCACGCGATTAGTTTCAGATAGCAAGTTTATCTGTATTTCTCCGTTTTCCGCATTTAAAATTCCTTCTCTTACAATATTTCCGCCGTTTTCTTCCTTATAATATACTAGGTCAGAGTTATCTGGTGCTATTATCCTTTTTTTATTTAAGTTTTCATTTTCGAAGTGTATAGGGAGTGTCTTGTTACCGATGGTTATTTCCTTCTTTCCATAATCGATACAGGCATTTAGTGGTCTCAATATATCGTTACCTATTAGACCATCAAAAAATTTATGAAATCTTATTATATAAAATTCTAGTGTTTTATTTGTTCCAATGTCGCTAAATTCTTCAAACATAGGTATTATGGCTTTTTCGTCAACGTAAATTTGATGTTGAAGAGTTTTAATTAAAAGTGGGTTGGTTGAATGAATTCTTTTGGGGTCGCAGATCCCCGGATTTAAAATTGAGTTTGTTGCGCCTGTGTCTATTATAAGTTTTATAAAACCTATCTTTGTCTTTATTATTATAAATGGTAATTTATTCCTGAGGCTGATTCCCGAAAATTTTTCAGCTACTTCTATTTTCCCTATGTCCATAGGTTCTGGTTGGTTTCTAAAATTTGGTCTTTGGTATGATGGATTTTGAGGATTGGGGTTTTGTGTGTTTGCTTGTTGGTATGGGCGGTGTTGTTGGAATGGTTGTTGGTATGGTCGGTGTTGTTGGAATGGTTGTTGGTATGATCGGTGTTGTTGGAATGGTTGTTGGTATGGTTGGGGTTGTTGGTAATCTCTTCCGTTATTTTGAGGCATTGGTTGGAAATTCTTTCTGTTGAATGGTTGTTGGGAGTTCCCGTATTGTGTTCTATTCCTACTATCTTTTTTATTGTATTGTGTATTGTCTCTATAGTTATTATTCCTATTACTTGAACGAGCTTTAAACTCTGGGACGTACCCACTATTGTTCCCTATATGTGCGTATCCGGCTTGGAACAGTATATCCATAGCTTGTTCCAAGTCTTCTGGGTTCCTACAGAATAGGATGGATTTCATTGGTTCAGGGATCTTGTTTTTAAAGATGTTAAGGGCAGTGCGTTTGTTGTTCATCGCACTCTGTCTAGTTGCTTCGGTTTCTCCTAAAATAACTACTAATTTGTTATTTAATCTGTGTAACTTATTTTTCATATCGTTGTAGAAATCTAAGGTGTTTGTTCTAAAGGTCACGCTTCGTAATTCGTCAAAGAGTTCCTCGCAGGAACGTCTATCTCCAAAGTTATTCTGTAGTATGTTTTTAATCTCTGTCCAAGAAGTCGCGTGGCAGTTTATTTCTATTGCCTGTCTTGCTCTTCCTTTGAGTTTTGATTTTATTACGTCCGAAAAAAGTAGTTGGGACAGTTCGTCATATGTTTGTAGGTGTGGGTGTATTCGGTCAATAAGTGTGGTGAATGTCTGTAGGTCTTTTGAGTCGCCACAGAATTCAGGTAAGTTGTTTAGGTATTTCAAAGGGTTTATAGTTAATCTATTCATTGGGTTTTCAGCCTGTACTGCCATTTTTAGTTTTTTTTTTTTCTTTAAAGATTTGGGAAGGGGAAAAAAAAATTTCTCTCTTATACACGAATGCGTTTTTCTCTTTTATTTTTATGTTTTAAATAATTTTTCTTTGCTTTAGTTTTTATCAAGGTTATTTTATGTAGGGATTCTTGCAACTTTTTGGTTTCTTGTTCACTGGACGTATACAGTAATTTTCTTTCAATTTCTGATTCTATGCTTATTTTTTCAGTTACATACATTTAATAATCTTAATAAATAAATATAATATAGATAATCGAATTCTTACTTTCTGATGCTGTTGTTGAAAATTATATTGCTGTCTGCTTAGCTCTGTGTTTCCAATGTTGGGTTTAAAGTTGATTAGGATGTGTTTCCAAGGATGGGAAAAAAAATTGTCACTATGTTGAGTTTAAAGTTGATTTTGATGTAGTTTTAAAATTCCTTCACTATCGGGTTAGAGTTGACTGATGAATTGTTAATTTGGATATGTCTTTATATCTCAGCTTTTGTATAAATATGTTTGCGTCTTTATTATTGATAAGGGTAAATCTTTTTATCCTTTTTGCACCTTTTTTCCTCGTTATGTTGTTTTATATTTTTTTTTTATTCAAAGTTCAATTAGAAAAAAAATCTAATAAATTAATCTTTTAAAGGATTCGTTCTCCAATCTTATGGAGTTCAAATGTCACTTTCACAAAAATTTTGTATGTCCTTTAATCTTTTAAAGGATTTGTTCTCCAATCTTATGGAGTTCAAAATGTCACTTTCACAAAAATTTTGTATATCCTTTAATCTTTTAAAGGATTTGTTCTCCAATCTTATGGAGTTCAAAATGTCACTTTCACAAAAATTTTGTATATCCTTTAATCTTTTAAAGGATTTGTCCTCCAATCTTATGGAGTTCGAAATGTCACTTTCACAAAAATTTTGTATATCCTTTAATCTTTTAAAGGATTTGTCCTCCAATCTTATGGAGTTCGAAATGTCACTTTCACAAAAATTTTGTATATCCTTTAATCTTTTAAAGGATTCGTTGTTCTCGTTTTCACCCGTTACGGATATTGAAATATCCAATATCCTTTCTTATGTAACTCGAAATTGAATAATTTACACACAAGGATACACGGGATCCTACCGACTGCGCCACTTTTTTTTTTTTTTTTTTTTTTTTTTTTTTTTTTTTTTTTTTTTTTTTTTTTTTTTTTTAAGGTTCAATCAATAATAATCATCTTTCTTTATTTTCTACTTTCTTAAATACTATTATTTTGCTTATTGCTACATTTTGGAAATATAAATTTAAAATAATAATTCTTAGGAAATTTGTCTGGTGCATTTTGCATTTGAACAAAGTATAACAATTCTTTGGAAAAATATACAATTAATAAATATTAAAAAGGTTATTAAATTTAATGTGCATTCGTTGCATTTTCGTTAGCGGAAATGCACCTGAAAATACAATTAATAAAGTTATTAAAATTCTTTGGAATTAATGCACTTGGACAAATTAATAAATATACATTTTGGGGGAAAAAAAATACAAGTAATAAAGTTATTAAAATTATTTGGAATTAATGGTACATTTTGTTTATTGTTGCATTTTCGTTAGCGGAAATGCACTTGGACAAATTATAACAGTTCTTTGGAAAATACAATTATAAATATATTTTAAAATTCTTTGGAATTAGTGTTCTTTGCAGCGAATAAAGTATAAAAAATAATTAGTAAAAATCAGCATGTGTATATTTGTATGACCCAAATAACGTTAAGGGAATAGTGGGAGACACTATAACATAAGGGAATAGTGGGAGACACTATAACAATGTTCCTCAACTACCAAACGAAGAAAGAAAGAAGCCAAATTTGTCTAAGCTGTCTGTTTTACCTCTATATATACTTGTATTTCCTATGGCCGACTCAATCGACCATATTCTAGTAATTAGTGTTTAGAAAATGCTTTGTCTCATTTCTTTGGAAAAGCAAATTGGACAAACACACATACATGCTTGGTTTATATTTCAACTTGAAGATGATACATGCATGTGCAATAAGTGTGCATGTATTAGTAGCAACTTTAAACGTTTATATGTAGCTGCCAAAATACGGAAACGATTTTAATAAAATTTAGATTGTGCACGTTTGTGAATAAATATCGTCAAAATTATATGTTTTCTTAAAGTCGGCTGTGTAATATGAGCGTAAAAGGGATCTAAAAAAACGTGTTTGCCTATTAATTATTTAAGAGTATATACATATGTACATATATAAATATATGGATAATAACTTTCCCTATTTAAGTAGTTACTACTGCCGCTAATATGAAACTGATTCGATATAAAATTAAATCTATATCAAAAAAAAACATATGTATATTGTTATTTCTAGTATTTTTTGTTATTTTTTATGGCGGCCACAGTAATACACATACACTTGCAATTTAAGTGTCTACCAATTATGGTTTACGAAATAAAAGCCTGTGACAGACGTTCTATTCAAACAGAGGATGTGAAATAGATCACAAGCAATTTCTATTTCTATTAAAAATGACTCAAACTTGTTCTTTTATTTAAAGTTAAAAAACATTGTTAAGAATATAAATTTAATTAATAATTATTAAAACAGAAAAAGTTATTAGAAAAGTGAAGTCGATACCAAATTTTATACTTCGATAGCCCAAGTATTAGAATTCATTATAAGTCTATACAAATTTGATTGATTATAATAAAAACAAGGAATATCATTAAGTGAAAATAGAGTGTCCAACACTATCGAATTATTTAATAGATTAAATAGAAAATATTTGTAACGAAATCCGCCCAAGTGAAGAGACCAAATTACGCATTTTACCAGCAGGTGTAAATAAAACCTTTCTGTCTTCTTACAAAGTTAAATATCGTATTAATTAAAGGAAACAATAACTTTGTTTCTGTTCTGCCTTGTAAACTGAAATTAATGAACATTAATTTCTCCCTTGTTGCTTTGGAATACAATATCACAAGTCTAATTCTTTCTTAATAAAAAATCGTAACGAACTTTAGTCTAATAATAATTGAAGAAGCGTTTTCAATTCTGTTATTCTATTTGAATAAAATTTCGATGAAAAAAAACTATTTCAAAAATAAACTAGAGGACCGGGCTGATGTGGTCCTTTCATCAAAATAATATGGAGAGTAGCAGGACAACAATTTTGGATGCTACGTTTGAAAAACTATCCAAAAAAAACAATTCCCTTAACTAGTTCACCCTTTCAAATACCATCATTCCTCAGATTTGAATACTTTCCTGCTACAATGATTACGTTTTATAAAATGCATTTTTTACTAAAGTGTTGAAGTATATATTTCCATAGAAAACTAAATGTACTTGTCGAAGTGCATAAAACCACTTTAAAAAAAATAGTTGTTTCATACAAAATGTAAAAATCCTGAACACAAATACTTCAGAAGAAGAAAAATATGCTAACGTTACTCTCATAATTTTCCATACTTTTCCAAATAAGCAGCAAAAATCAGCCTAAATAAATAGTAGAAAAAATGTTTTTACAATTGCCATTTACAATTTGTAGTATTATTAAATTGTGTAACGTTTATTTGAGTTGAACGTTTGGGCTCGTGAATTATACATACATAAATATGTTCATTCACTCCTACACAATTATAAGTTTTAGGTCAAATTTGCAAAATTGAACACTAATTGGAAAATACTTACATACAAACACAAAAAAATGTACTCGTATAAGAACGTTTATTATGTTTTTTTAATTCAACGTTGTGCAAACTGAATGTACATTAAATGTTTGTGTATATAAATGAAAAATTATTATAAATTCTACAAGTGTTATTGATTGATGTATTGACTCTTTAATGCGTGACGAACTAATTAGGAAAATATTTGTTTAAATATTTTATTTTACAGACGAAATAAGTATATTCCATAGAATTTCGTAAGGAAATTGATTGGAAGGATTAAACTAAAAACACAAGATTTCCTTTGATGTTAATCTAGATTTAGGTTAAGTACAGTATAACCGCCATAATCCGGACAGATACAGTTTCAGCTACTGTCCGGATTAGTGGATCGTCCGGACTACAGTTAAAATAAAATTTTAAACGCAATACATAAATGTACGTATATAATTTATTTTTATTACTGAAAAGAAAAATAAGAATTCATTTGCATATAATTTATTTACAAAAGACCATAAAGAAACATACTAAAAGTGACCAAAAATATTCATTTTGAAAAATAAGAATTTTTATGTAATTTGTCAGCTCTATTTTTAAATTGTTTTAAAAATAAAATATCTGTCGCTTTGGTTTGTTTAGCCCATAGAATATCTCTTGGAAACAATTCGCTACGCAAATTTTACTGAGAAAAAAGAACAATTGTCTAGACTATAGAAGAAGAAATTTCTAAATTGTCCGAAAAATTTAAATGTCAGGATTACTGGATAGTTCGAATCAGCGAGTGTCTGGATTAGGGAGGTTGTAATGTACTTAAAAATATGTAAAGAAGCTTCAAAGAGTACCAAAACAAAAACAAAATTAAATAATCTTAAGAATGATGTTTCAAAAATACTTTAAAAGTTTAAATTTATTGATTAAACTTTGTATGCACAATAGCAAAAGTTTGATTTCAAATGTTCAACTAATATTTAAATACGAATGTATGGACATACATATGTATGTACATATTAAAAAAAATAAAGTAAAGACCTCATTAGTTTTTACTTTTCGTTGCAGTTCTGTGTCGTTCTTTTCTGTAGAAGATATTTCTTACTGACTTGCTCTGTGTCTGAACTTTCGGAAGTGGACGATATAATTATAGGATTGAATTTTCTAAATGTTTGCAAAATGTTTTTTACTTGACAAAAATATATAAATCTTTAATAATCTGATTTAAAATGATATATTCTTAATTTTAAAACAAAATTTGTAATATTTCACACTAGAGCTGTGCCAAATCGTTCATTTCAGTGATCGATCATTTTCGTTCAATTACAAAAAATTAACCCGCTCAATTGAACGACGACAGTAAGGCAACAAATCTATTTTTCGATTCATTCTTTTCTTAAGAAAATCGGTTATAAATATTTGAATAATGTAATTAAATTAAAGTAACGGATTAAAGTAAAATAACGGATTTACTAATTTAAAAAATCATAGTAAAGTTCATTTTAGAAAAATTTTCTTCTTCTTTTGACTAGAATATTAGACATTTTATTTTAGCTTAATATGTACATATATACTACTATACTTTTTATAAGTTGATGTTAAAAAGAAATGTACCTATATTAAATTTTTAAAATAACTCTGATCCATACATCATAACTCATATGAAACAAAAGAATACAACATAAAAAGATCCATGAACGAATGTAAAAAAGACACCTGAACGCATGAAAACAAGTTTTAACTCAACTACAAAATCGAACGGTACACACTTGAACCAAAAGCGTGCAGTAAAATGACCGGATGACTTCGTTCAATTGGTTGATTCGTTCAATTTATCCCGTTCGTTCATGAGCTACAAAGCTCTATTTCACACCACAAAAAACTAATGTATACAAACACTTGTCTGTCACTTAACGTTGTATTCTATTTTCTACAGAATTGTCCGCAAAAGAACAGAACGAAAAAGTAACAACAAACCACTCATACAGTTTTTCAAGTGAACACAAACAAAACAGCTGATCCATAATAGAACAGAACGTACAACCTAATTCTGCCTTAAGAGAGCATCAATGACCAATATAAGATTTATTCTGATGTCACGAACATTAACGGTTTCCACGCTTCGTATTAACCCAACAAACACAAAGACAATCATTTGGAATACATATGTATGTTGAATTCACAATTTTATAGGTATAAAAAGTTATGCTCAAATCGTTTTCGTTCATAGGCAGCGTTTTGAATTCAAATTAATATTCATTTGCGTCTAAACTAATCTAGTTAATGATTTCTGATTGTTATTCTATTTCAGAACTATTGTATGTGCATATTTCAAATAGAAATTACAATATACATATGTATGTATGTACATATGTACATACATATGTATGTAAGTTTGTTTGTTTCTTACCATGCTTCATAGAGTACCCACATAGAGGATTTTATCGGTTGATCCAATGTTAAGCTTGATTATGTGGTATAGTAACATGGGCCCCGTATATTGCACACATTTGGACTAGTTTTGGTTGACTACTGGTCCCTTACCGACTACAATTCACACGCATGTATGAACTAATCGCAATTTTTGCAAGGAGCTATTATCAACAAAGCTGCCCGCAGCAAATACCATTAACTTTAATTCACTCTTAAATCTATTATTAACACAATTAAAACACTT
This sequence comes from Gymnocheta viridis, assembly GCA_956483585.1. Lineage (NCBI taxonomy): Eukaryota > Metazoa > Arthropoda > Insecta > Diptera > Tachinidae > Gymnocheta > Gymnocheta viridis. The sequence continues at coordinate 4,265,461 of OY101444.1, forward strand.
TTTTATTACGATTTCGCGTTTTCACAAAAACCACAACATCGCCATCCGCAGGTAAAAGTAAAACTAAAGAGAAAATTGAATTAAATGTAAACAAAAGCAGGGTTGCTTACAATGATGCTAAAAAGTAGAGTGTGAAAATAACCCTTTGGTAGTAAAGTTTCCCATAAAAGATAAGGCAGTATGCAATTAAAGATAACACCGTTGTTTAACTGCATTACGTTTTTCATGGAATCATAAGAGTTTTTTTTAACTCATCTTTAAGCATGTACTTTTAATTTTAAGCAATTTTTAGAATTTGCTAGAAATCTTTAAGAACTCTCATGCACTCGATGATGTAACATTAATATTTCTTGTTATTTTTTTTTCTTCTCGCCCATATGGTAGTAAGTAAATAAGTAAGTCTTTTATACATGAGATTTCTAAATTATTCTTGTATTATAACAATATGTTGTGCTTTTTTGCACTGTAATATATGAACGTTGGGTATGTGGTTACAGCTGCACGTGTTTCCGTCACGTTTGAATGAATATTATTATGCAGTGATACATAAATAGTGAAGAGAAAAAGTATTTCGGAACTTTTGCTTTAAGAACATTAAAGCAAAGTACATTAGCATTAAAAACTGTTTTATAGGAATATTAAAATATGCTAGCATTGCAGGTCCCCAAAAAAAATATTTTTTTTACAAAAAAGACCCCCGCAATCGCCGATCCACTGGAGTCCAACCACAAGGATAACCTCAATAAAACTCCACACACGATCGTTATCTAGATAATATATACCTTTTTTAAACTAACCTTACCAAGTTTATGACAAGGGCAGACTTCCAAAGCGGCAATTACTTTATATTCGAACAGTGGGGTGTTTCATAACGGCACAATGTAAAACATTGGAAATTTATACATCCGGAATTTCGTGCGCGATCTAAATACCGCAACAGAACTGTGTACAAACTTTGTATTGATACGTTTTGATGTAAAAACGATATGCACTTAAACCTCGTCTTATGGGAGCTCATTTATTGCGAATTGAAATTTATGCGGTTTTTTAAATTAAAAAATACAAATAAATAAATAAAAATCGTAAATTACACTTTATTTCACATTTTTCCCATAAGTCTTTCTTATATTAGAAAGGCAAAAAAATATTGCCAAGCTAACAGGTTGCCTAGAAATAAGATGGTATTGTGCCTATCAAGAACTTGGCCTTTATTTTGATCTCAGTACTTTTTACGGGCGAAATTTTTGGATAGGAACTTGGCCTTATTTTCACATTTATGTCTTTGTGCGGATACAATTTACGGGAAATACCTTTTAATATTGTTTAGTAACAAAGATAACACAAACTACGATTTATATGTATGTATGTATTTCCTTTATCATATTGAATGCCTTGTTTTGAAAATACATATTTTCGTTCTACTTCAGCTAACACCATGGAAAAAATAAAAAGAGAAAAAAATTTAAATTCTATATAAAATATCAAATGCACTGCTCTTGGAAAGGAGTACCAACTGAATCAACTATAAGAGCGATTAAAAATAATGAGGCATGGTATACTTTAGTGAGACTTTTTTTGTTTTATTGCTTTTGTAACTGAAATAGATTTTAAGTTGCCTTTTTTATGCGATTTTGTTCGGCTTTTCATACATCAAATTCATATTTATACGTTATTTTTAAATTAAGGAACGCATCCATAGATTATATAAGACTCCAGTGTATCGTTTTATGCGAATTGGGTTTGTGCGATTTCTTGCGGAACGGATCAATCGCATAAACCGAGGTTTGGGTGTACATACATACTTACCATAAGACCAATTGAAGTCATCACCACTACTTTTAGATCTTTAATCAAATAAATCCTTGATTTTTAGGCTTAATATGGGAAACATAATAAAAATGTATAATTGGTTCTTAACTTCTTTGTAATTGTGAAACAGTGATCTATCTGTTTTATTTATAATCTGTTTCTTGTTCACATTTATTTAGAGTACATTTAAATAAAAGTTTACGGGAACTTATTCTTATAGAAGTATACATATAAATACTATTTAAGAACTAAAGCGAGGATAGTTAGAGGAACATAGCTCACTAACTCAAACATAATTCCTAAAGAGCTTTCAAGGTAACAGAAGCCAATGTCTCATAAATTCTTACAAAAACTCTTGTCTCACAAAAATGTTTAATCCTTTTTTTCAGTTTACAACACTTAATTAGCATTAAAGAACTTTTATCTTTAATCCAATATGCCTCTTAAGAAACATATTTTTTCCTCTATCAAAACAATTGTTCATACATTTGCAAACAAGAGGGAAAAAGAATCAAAATATAGTACCACAAGTATGTGGCAACGTATTTTTTCTTGACTAGTTAGTCCTTGTTTAAGACAGTTGTTGGAAAAAGAAGGAATAAAAGCAAAGGAAATCAAACAAATATACAAAAAAAGACTTTATTTCTATTTCTTTCAAGTTTAATATGGCTACAAAGAAGTTAAACAACTTCTAAAAGTTTTAAAGAAAGGAACATAGTTTTCCAGTAAAATTGAATTAGAATTACATACATAAATTAAATTTATTTAATACTCGTATAAAGAGGAAAAATGGCACAAACAAAATAAAAATTACATTAATTTACAAGTTAAGTACAATTTATACATTAAAAACAAATATAGTATAGCTTAAGGTGTTTTAACTTTAGGCGTATGCGTAGAAGGGCATTTACTGCCTCCCTTATTATGGCTTTTGTTATTTATAGACGTTTCACTGTATATTTTTTTCTTGATGTAGCCGCTTCTAGAAAAAATGCCTAGCCACACCAATGCCTTTGGGGTTCTAAGATTATTATTAAAATAAATTATTTATGTTGAAAAACAGGCGGCCTACATATTATTAAGAGCATCATCTAGGCTGATAGCTGACAAAGGTCGGCCAGAATGTATAAGTGTGGAAAAAATACCATCTGGTTTTTCTTTCAATTCTCCGGGAGAGCCATCCTCAATGATTTTGCCTTGATCTAAAACTATTATGCGATCATAGTCCATAATGGTGGATAAGCGATGCTGTGAAAACAGTAAAGAAAATATTAAAAGTCCTCTTAAATAACTTATTAAATAAAACATACCGCTATTGTTATAATAGTTCTGCCCTGAAAAGCTTTATGAGCGGCTGCCAGCAAAGCTTTTTCTGTAGTGGAATCTAAAGAACTGGTGGCCTCATCTAAGACCAAACATACCGAACCTCGTAAAATGGCACGTGCCAAGCAAAACAGTTGGCGATGACCTACATTTAAATTTAGACCGCCATCCATGATTTCAGTATCTAAAAATAAAAATACAAAAATGTAAAAGTTTAAATTAGTTTAATTTAATGTTAAAGTTTAATTTAAGTTTTTTTTCACATTCTGAGCTTAAGAACAACAACTGCCATAAGCAAAATCATTTCCTTGACAACAAATACCATAAATTCCCATCAAACACTTGAAAAATCAAATACTTGTATGGCAGAGGCATAAAAACACACACACACATTTAATATTTAAGCGGAAATGGAAAAAGATTCTACATATTAAACAAATACAATCGAGCAAATGCCAGCAAAGCCATAAAGACTACTTGACATGATAAATTCTAATACAACTTGGGGTTGCTTTAAAAGGCAAACTAGATATATAAAAAAAAGTTCACATAGTTCATGTTTAAACCCCAGTATTCCTCAATTATCGAACTGATTTTTGTTGTGGCTGCTTCATTTTTTTCTGTTTTCAAAAACAGGCATAAGTTCATTCATGAGTTTTTAATTACAGTGGAGTTAATTCTATTTATTGATTTTACAAAAGTTTAACAGCTTAAAAAATATTAAAAGTAGTAGGCATTTTTGATTTAAAAAAAAAGAACTTCATTCGAACGTTGAGACATTCTAATACATTTTGAATTAAAATTTAACTAATCAGCTGCTAAAATATCACTATTTTATATTATTATATCGTGCAGATAAATATTTATTTTAAATTTAGTCATTAATAAAGTATAATTTTTATGAATATAATTATTTATATTTAAAAGTAGGATGTGGGAACAGATATCAAATGAAATTGTCTGAGTTAATAAGTATAATTCACATATCTAGATAGTAAATAAATTTTTTTTCATTTACATTAATTATGTTATTTATTGAATTTATTTATGAAATTGATAATTGAGGTTCTTGAATAACAAAACAAAACAAAAAACAGAAAAAACAAAAAAAACGATTCCTTTTATAAATTTATAATCGCAATTTTTTACAAAATTAATATTTTACATAGTGAAATATTAATTAGGTGTTTTATTAAAAACAATTTAAAATTGAACACGCTTAATATTTTACTAAATATGTATGTGATATATCAATTTTAGGAAAAAGTACGATTATAAAATGAAAAAACTAAATTTTAGCAATTCCCATCAAAAGCACCAACAATTCTTACGAAGTCTTTTGACATTTTAAGAAAATTCTCAAAGAATTCCATATTTGCATTACACAAATTTATTGCAGGCAAATTTTATTTCAAGTGAGAAAGACAAGAAAAGAAATACAAAATATAGGAGTTTACATTTCAATTTAATGAAAATGGCATGCAATGAAGTTGCGTTGTGTAAATATGGAAATATTTTCGGAAAGTGTACTTTCAAGGAAACTCTGTACAAAAATGCTTGGCTTTTAAAAAATTATATTAGCCATGGTTCACACTATGAAATTTTTCTTTCTGAAAACGTTAGTTTGTAGGTGTAAGGGGAGAGAAGATTGGGAAGGGGTATACTCTCTCATGTACTTTGAAAATCTCTTGCGTTTTATTATTCGTAACTGTCGAACTGAAAATGGCTGCTGCTTTATTTTTGATTTTCTTTTACTTTTCTTTTCTTTCATGGTGCTGAGAGCAAAAATTTGTGTACAAAAAAAAGAATATGAAGATAAACATGCAAAAATCTTGAATTTCATTAAAAAAAATTTCAATGTAACTAATTTCAAAAACTACTTTGAACTAACGATCATGATGCAAAATGAACATTAGAATCTGACCTCTTCGAACTGCACCATTTCAAGTAGAAAAGACTTCAAGGATGCTGACAAAAGTGTGGATCTGCTTTTGTAAATTCAAGGCCTACTTGGTGTCTTTTCAAAACAGGGTTTTCTAAAAGTATATTAACAATGAGTATTCCAAAAAGTACAAATCTATATTTGTCAAATTTGATTGTGTAGCAATGAGACAGTTTTTTCTATATGTATTTTATAAAAAGAGAGAACGATAAGTAAGAGAATTTTAAGTTGTTTATATAGAATGTTTTTTGTTTTTATATTTTACCGTATATATTTAAGTATGTAAATGGTTAATATTTAATAACTAGAATGCAGGCGATTCGCCGTCGACCGCTGGATATTACTCGCAGTAATAAAAGTATAAAAATATAGTACTTAACTATTTTCCATGCAGGTTTGCATTTTGTAATTTTTAAATCCGTTAAAATTTGTTATTCATATCCCACAAAATTGGGTGAGACCGGTATTAATTTAATTATTAATGTATTAATTTTATAATATTTTGTTGGCTCAATTATGTATACATTTTTGTCACTTGTTTTTGTTTATAAAATAGTTATAGAGTTCGTCATATAGACATATTTTTAGGGAAACGGTTAACATTTATTATTACTCGTATTAGTATTATTTTAATGATATTTATGCTGTATAATTGTGCATATAAAGAAATAAGATATATTATAAAGAAATAAGTCTTAATTATTCATTTAACAAAACAAAACTTTAATCACAGTTTTACAGTAATCCAGCAAATTTGCATTAAGTGCTTAACAGGGTAACACTGTTTATTATGTTGACATTTAGTGGCATACAAGTGGCAAAATTTCACTCGCATGCAAAATTTGCTGCCACTGGATCTGCCAATTCGAAAAATGTGGGTTTATTGGTGAAATAGTGGGAGTGTGTTGAGTTTTTCGAACTGGCAGTGGCATTTGTAAACGCTAGATTACTCTAAAGGTTCTACATTAATTTGGCGATAAATACACAAAATAAAATAAAGAGTTGGATCAGAAAACAAATCATTAATGTATCAAAAAATTACTAAATCAGAAATATTACACAAAATTTAAAATTTTTTTAGATAAATCTATTCCTTTCCGTATTTAATAAAAACAATATAGTGGCTGATATGCCAGAAGCTTTTGTGCTTTACTTTTAGTTGCAAGTAATGCACAGCCAAATTTTGCTCCAGGGTTGTGAGAACCCTTATTATGTTTTTTCGCCTTATAACCCACTGTAAAGTACATGGATTGTCTCCCTTAAGCCACAAACTAAAATCAATATATCTTTTACATTTGTATTGGTATATGCGTGTGTGTGTGGCTGTAGCAAACAGTTCTCATTACTTCTATAAAACAGTTTTGAAAAAATAAGAGATGAACATGTTTTACCGTTTCCCATCATTCCATTATTCTAAATATGTTTCGCTAAACCAGTTTGCAGTTAGCCGCTGACATACATACATACCTAAGCCCTGTGGCATTTTTGTGTTGACAAACTCCTTCAATTGTGCCAGCTCAAGACAATTCCATAGTTCTAAATCCGAATAATAGCCAGACGGGTCAAGATTTTCTCTAACAGTCATACTAAATAAATGCACATCCTGTGGGATTATTGATAATCTGGTACGTATTTCATCGGGATGTATGGTGGCGATATCATTGGCATCAATACGTATGCAACCATCGCTTATCTGCAATACGCCAAAAAGGGACAAGGCCAATGATGATTTGCCACTACCAGTACGACCACAAATGCCAATCTAAACAACAAACAAACAAACAAAAAAAGAGGTATTGAGGGATTAAAGATTTATGTGTAATACAAAATTGGAAAAAGTCAATAAAAAATATCTTAATGAATGATTTAATCTTAGCAAAGCAGATGAAAACATATTCAATTAAAAAATACCAATTATTGCTTTAATATTTAATCTGAGCTGAGTTATTTTTGTTTTTTTTTCTTTTTTAAATTTGCGCTCTTAAAAATCCCTCATGAGTTTTATTAAATTAAATTGCATATTTGAAAAAGTAAAATTCAATAAAACATATCAGCAGATTACATTTCCTGCTTCTTTATTCAATTATATTTTATTCTCTATTGCAACATATTCAATTATTTGTCAAACAATTGTTAGAAATTTAAAAAGTCAATTTCATTTAGAATAACTTACAGGAAATGTAAAAGATATGTATAACTAAACGCATAGTCAGGGAAAATTGTATAGGGGCAGTTAAAATTAGAAAAATAAAGCATAAATTTAGGATCTTACAAGCAAATAAAATTTTTTTCTGTTATCCTCACTGAGGGAAAGCCTATAAGAACTCTTGATGAACCAAATTCATCATTCATCATTTTATTATTTTTTTATCCACCAAAAAACAAATAAATCAGGTGTAATTTCTCGCAAATTGTTTATTGCTTTAATTGCAAACGGGGGCGAATGAGAATGCAAAGCGAATAAAACAAGTTGGTATCAATGACTGCCACTGCCAAACAACAAACACAATAATACATGCATACCGTTACCTTAATATAAAAAGGCCCTAAATCAGCGGTTCTCGTCCCATAGAACAATTGTTGGAAAAAATTTACACACATTTGTTACGCTCTTTTAAATACTTTTATTCATTCATCGTTGAGCAAGCGATGAAAACACATGCGACGGACTATCGTAATTTTTTCAGAAATTTATTAAGCGAAATTGTTAGTTGAAGCATAGCAAACACACGCTTTTAATTTACAATTGAACACAAAAAAAGGAAGTTAAAAATATTGAAGTTTTTAAAAATTGAAGAGAATTTCGGCCGTTTAATGTATATTTTTTCTTTTTTTTTAATTTAACCTACATTCATCTAATAAGTTGGTTGGTTATATCTGGCAAAAATTCTTAATCTAAACTTTTTTCCTGTTTTCTTATTTTAAGTGTTTGACATTATGTGTGCTGGGTAACTCTCTCAGCAATACATCCTCATTTTTATTTTTGAACGTCACTGCCATAAATTAATATTTTTTTAAATCGAGTTATTTATTGCATGTTTCAATAGATTAGGAGATCATCCATCGAAATATGCAAAATAAACTCGATTTTGAAAAAAAAAAGTTAGGCTACTACTATATTAAGGTAGCGATACATATGGTATTTGACAGTGCTTTGATTCGTACCTAAAAGTATGTTTACCTTTTTTGCATACTTCCGCTTTTTTACTTGCAACACGAGGTAATTCGTGTTTATTCGATTTCTACACAAGATATGACACGCTGTGCCCTGGAGGTTACTCTATATTGCGATGCGAAAGAAACATTATACAAAATTGTCCTATTGTTACACTTTAATTGCTTTCGCATAGCAAGAGAAAGCAACCCCCTGGTCATTCTGGCATAATGGTCAATCTTTAAGTGTATGTCATGCAAGTATAAAATATAGTTTTAGGCGCTTTAGAAAATATCTATATTCTTACTGATTCTTGTCTATTTTCACTGACTGTTTATTAATTAAATTCTTATTTTTTATTTTTCGTCTTTTACACCAGAGACGAATTTTTTTATAGTTTTTCTTCTGTTTTTAATATTTCATGCAAAATGTATTTTGTAAATTTTTGTATTTTATATTTGTTTTATTTTTTTATTACATATTTTTTATATTATATATTTTGTTAGTTGGTTTTTGCACAATGATTCACAGACGATAATATGATAACGATAACATGACAATGTACACGTATACAAAAAAGAAGTTGTTAACAACTAAAAATTGATTTGTTTTCTGTGTGAAAAAAGTGTAGTGTATTAATAGGAGCAGTATATGATAATAAACTACTGGATGGTGGCGCTGACACACGATTTAATTGAGCTCAACAATTATAAAGGCAAAAGAAAATATAAGCTGTTATGAGAAAATTTTAAAAATGTTTTGGCGTCTGCTGTTCAACAAAAAAAATGTGTTATGGGAAATTCATAATTGAGCAAAAGCTTTGAAATAAAAATTAAAACTTTAAAAATTTTTCATAAATTCTGTCCCTTAATAAAAGAAAAGCAGAAAGCCTAAAGCAAATCCCGAATCATTGCTAAGATTTTCGATAAATATATTAATCCCTTTAAGTATGCTTTAAATTTCAACCAGCATAAAAGTACTGAACTTGCTCATTTTAAATAAAATTTTATATTATTTTTTTATATATCTTAGATTAAATTTGACTTACCCTTTGACCTGCTGGTATAGTTAAATTTAAATTTTTAATAACATCCTCCGTTTGGCCTTCATATCGTAAACTGACATTTTCAAAAGATATATCACCGCGTTGTGGCCACGAAATTGCTACTGGTTTGTCTGTGAATTATAAAAACGAAAAAAAAAAAATTATAAACATAAAACAGCAACAACAAGTTACACTAAAAAATATATGGACACATAAATAATAACCGACAAGCAAACAAAACAATAAAAATAAATTTTAAATTAAAACAAAAAAATAATAATTTTCAAGGCTACGCATAGGAGTCTTAGCTAATACGCTACAAAAGCGAGAGAGGTAAAGAATGAATTTAATCATTTGTATTTTTTAGAGTTCTTAGTTTGAATGTCTCTAATAAATTCTTTGCAATTACTTACAAAAGTTTTAATATTTTCACACAATATTTTTCAGCAATTTGAAATACTACACAAAAGTTGTCTCAGTCAATAAATGGTCCCGTCCCTGGGAATAATTTTAAAATCTTAATCTTAGTATTTGCTTACACAAGCAATCGACAAAGTTCACATACAAATTACTTCAAATTACAGAAGAAAATCAAAAGTTTCTACAAATTATGTTGTTACAACTCCACCAATAAATACACCAACTTAGTGTAACTTCTTTCCCCAGAGACCACCAAAACAAAACAGAACAAAACAAAATTTAATTGTATATCAGCAGTTTTAAAACAGGATGGGCTTAGTTAAAATCCAGCCAGCAAAAATTTACAGACTTCCCAAAAAAAAATAAAAATTTTGTCGAAGATTTATTGCTCTAAAACCACAAAATGTGTCAGTTACAAAAACAAAAACAGATTAAAAAATAACCAGAAAAGTAAATTTTTAATAAATATTTGACAGAGTTTTACTAACACACAAAATTAAAGAAATAATTGGAAAATAGTAATAAAATATTTATTTATATAATAAATATAAAAGGAAACAAAAAAGCTAAAATACGTATATATTTGTTTTTTACGGCAAAATTTTATTAAATTTTTCTTTTATATAAAACTTAGACGTTTTCAGAAAAGATTTTTTCAATTGTCCTTATGAAGTTGCTACTGAGAATCATGAGTATTCATATCATGAGTTTTATATTCGTGTCTTTTTAAAAATTGTTCTTTATTTTCGCATTCGTAAAAATGCAAAGTATATCACAATCATATAAAAAAGTGTACAAATACAAAAAATCAAGTTGGTGTAAAAAAACAAACATAAATCGAGCTTTTTCCCAACCCGTTCCGTTAGCTTCTCTATACCGTTCAACTACAAACTAAGAAAAATTCAATGTATAACTGCCGTCTAAATCGATTTTGATAAAAATTTTATGAAAATGTTTTTAATCACAAAACTTTCTGCTATTATTATTTTATTTTCAATTCGTTTATTCAATCACACGTATGTACTTATACATCTGTATATCGTTAGATGAAATGCAAAACCAGGTAACTAAAGAAACTTTCGAAATTGCATTTTATATTAAATATTATACACACACATATATTATTACATAAAATAAGCAACAATTGCTAATAAAAAAAATTAATTTCGGATTTTTTGCTATTTACGTGGTTTTGCATTTCACCTAACGATATGTAGGCATTCAAATATATACAATTACATTGATCAAATATTGATAATTTTGGAAAGCACTTAAAAGCGATTATTTCTAAAATAGTTATTTACATTAATTAAATACCCTTATAATACATAAACGTTCTTATTATAACTTTTTTTAATTACATATTCTCATTTGTTGACTATTTGAATTTAGATAAAAAGTACTCGTCGTAGAACTATAAAAATTATTTTTTTATATACTAAATTTAATGTTGATATTGCCTGCCACTCCAGCTGTTTTCAATAAACACATTTACATACATTCCGTTAAGCACACACACTTTCATTTTCAAATACATACACCCACACACACGAATACAGAAAGAACACCAGAAAGTCAAACAAAACTTTAACCACTCAACTTACCTTGAAATTGAAATCATTATCTCTCTCTCACACACACAGATTCTCTTTCATATACAAACGCACGCATACACGTAAACAATATTTCATTCTAGAGCACATACGTTCACACCTAAATCAACTTGCATTTTCCTCATGAAAAAAGTCAACAAACATCCTTCAGACAAACCACAGAACACCTTTACACACCCACAACAATTTCTCATTCACATAAACAAACACAAACAATCAGTTACAAGCTCGTACTCGTTAAAAAAAACTTAAAAAAGAAAACAACAAATAGCAAAGAAACAAATGCTTAAAAGTTTATTCGTCCTGTTTTGAAAATCCAAAGAAATCTTCTAGGGCGTTTACACTCACAAAGGAAAGAAATATTCTTGAGTAAGAATTCATTATGAAACAAAAAGCATTGTAACTATTTTTCTAAATGGAAAAGAATGGACACAATCGCACATTTATATTGAAAATAAAAAGAAATTTGAGTTTGAATAAAATTTTCTAAATCACAATTTTTAAAAATCGCTTGAACAAAAAGATGTAACAAGTAATTAACATATTTATTTGAATGTGATGAGAAACAATTTTAAAAATATTTAAAGTCAATCGTTGAGATATACAAACTTATGCTGCCTTATTTATGAACTATTAGTAAAGTTAATGTGCATATAAAAATTCCACAATAAACCTCATAAAACTTTATTAAAACTTTATGAATAAGGCGAATAATATGTACCAGTATTTTCTATTGCCGACGCAATCGGTCATATTGTAGTAATTGCATATAAAGCATTTACATAAATATATACGATAAAATGCAAAAACAAAGAAACAACTTCAAACTCGTTACTTCTCTCTTTTGTTTACAAATTATTTATAGAAAATGCTCTGTCTCCTTTCTTTGCAAAAGCAATTTGGACAAACACACATACATGCTTTGTTTATATTTAAACATATTTACAATATGTGTGCATATTTAGTAGCAACTTTAAGCGCTTATAGCTTCCAAAATACTGAACCGATTTTAACAAAATATAGATTGTACACATGTGTTAATAAATAACTTAAAAATTATATAAGTTGTCAAAATCGGCTGTATAATGTGGGCGTAAAAGGGATCTAAAAACACGAATTTGGCTATCACTTATGTAGATATGTAATATATATTACAACAAATAAATATTTAAAACACGCCATCTTTATTTTTCGCATTTTTCACCCAGCTTAACCGACTGATTCATTCTTTTACAGTATTAACATTTTGAACATTTTTCGATTTGACCCCTTTTTAAAAATTATATCCTAATGTTTTCGCTAGTGTAAAACCTTTATTCATTTACTTACACTGTTCTTTGAATTTAGCCAGACGTCGCACACTAGCTCTTCTTTCTGCATCATTACGTTCTAATAGCTTCGATGATGTGTTCGAGTTAAAAGTTGCAAAATACTTTTTATTTTTAATGTGCTTCACTCCTCCTGCTGCTGCTACTGCTGCTGTTGTTGCAGTTCGTGGTAATGTTGCAATCTTCGTCATGTCATTGTTATCTTTACATTTAAAAGTTGCAGCTTCTGATATTCCTGTTATTGTTGTTGTAGTAGTTGTAGTTGTTTGCTGTTTGTGTGGAAAAGTTTTTGTGGCAACTGCTGCAATATATCCATCATTAGTAAGATGATGATGGGCATCATCATCAGCCACATTTGTAGTGGATGTAGTGGCTCTAGTTGTATCGACATTGTTGTCGGATGTTTTATTATTGTTTTCGGACAAGTTTAAGCATTTGTCATTGTTGTCTGCTTTACAAGCTGTAGATGAAGTTTGTAATACAATGTCTTCATCGGTTTCATGCTGCCCATCAACATGTTTTATCTGACATTCGCTGATATTGTTGTTGCTAGCACAAGCTTTAGTAGCGAATTTTTCATTCTGCTCCAGTTTTCTTACATTTTTATGTTGTTTAATATTTTCAATTTTCTCTGAAGTTTCAGCATAATAAGCAATACGTTCAACAGAACCAATATACATTTCCATATCGGCCAAAAGTTTTACAACCCAATTCAAATAAATTGGCATCAGCAGAGTATAGTTAATGGCCAAGCCGACTAGAGAAGGTGTCGGTGTCAGGGGCAAAACTGTTGATAACGTTGCCTCTGTTGAGCTTGTCATCTTGTTGTAGTTATTGCAGGCTATTGTTGCTGCCAATAAAGCTGTCACAATGGCCACAAATACTATTACACCACCCAGGTAATCCTTTTGTTAGAAATAGACATAAAGCGAAATTATTTCCTTTTTTTAGTAGTATTTTTTCTTTTCTTTTTTATTATTTTTCCAACATATTATTAACAAAAGAAATATAAAAGGAGTATTATTATTTAATGGTATGAGTCATTAGTAATATTGCTATATTTTTAAGTTCAATATCAAAGTGATTTATTGGAGAAAGTTTGATGTTTCAGACGTTGTTTTATAAAGAATGTAGCAAATATGCACTTAAAGGCAAATGTTAGGAAAAATGTACGGTTTAAATTTTAAACATATTTGTAAAATTTTCCTTTATCATCCAGAGCTAATTAAAATGTTTAGAACAAGACGCTAATAAAAAAACTTTGCGAAAACGTCTATGGCCAATAATCTTGCAAATATGTATTAAAGGTTTATAATTTTTGTACTACAAAGCCGATATTAATTAAATACACTTTTTCAATCTTTCTCGAATTTGCTATTCAATGTGCATCAGAGAAGCAGGCCAGTCGATTTTGAGCCGACATCAGCTTAAAATCAACCACCGAGTTTGTCGCGGTTCACACACTTAAACTTTTATTGGTTGATTTTTTAATTTATATGTGAAAATGTGATTCCTTTTCCCAATAGGAAATTGTAATGAAAATTAAAATTAAAAAAGATTATTACTGTTGAAATGGACACTAGATTTTATTCTTAATGTGTCTGCGTAGATAACTAGAATGGGAAAAATTTAAAGCATTGAAAACGGAAGTAGTATTTTACGATATTTTGATAAATTTGAAATTTGTGTTTTAGGCATTAAAAGGACAGAGAGAGATCTAGACTAAAGCCTCTATACATGTTGTGATACGGGTTTAGAAACACTCTTGATCACCATATTTTATGACAGATGTTGATTAAGGATTTCGGCATTAGCAACGGTGTGGCAAGAAAGTAATTATTTTTATATATTCTTAGCAAAACAATTTCATTATAACATTTTCAAAGTTAGTAAGAGGTTTTTGTGAAAAATTTTCCTCAAGACGGTATTATTAATAGTTTACTTATTCAATTACATATTAGATTTAATTGCTGTGGTACGTAAGTAAAATCTCATAACATGGTACCTTATTTAGCTTATAAGATTCGTGAATAAAACATTTTGGTAATAAAAAAAAATTGTTAATAATTTCCTTTCAAAAATTTTTTCTTTAATATCCCTGATACTTTAAAAAAAACTTTGAGAAAAAATGTGTACTGAGGACTTGAATGTTGCGTAAAACACACAAAATTTTTTCAGTTTATCTTTATTAGAGAAATGAAAAGAAAACTTAAAGTTAAAAGAAACTATTTAGGAAATTCATTACGTGAGTTTAAAGTTTTTCTTATTTACTTATGTATTCCTTCACATTCTAGTCCTCCATCAGATATTTTTGCCATAATTTTTGTGTAAAATTCGAATGGATACTGAAGGGCATGTTTCCAAAGTATCCAAATAGTATACTGATTTTGATATTTTGTCAGGCTTGGCGTATGATTAATATTATTTGGCATCCCATAAAGCAGACTATATTTCGTATACGCTACGAAAATGTTTTCCTTAACTCTTTTGCTGCAAACATTTTCAGAAATGAAGTTTTTTTTATGTTGCTTGTAAATAAATAAATTAGTTGACGACCAACAATTTACATGTTGTTTATTCTTGCTGTTATATTTGAGTTACGCACATTAAAAAATTTAATTTGCTTTTTAAACAATTTGAAAATACTAAAACCATAATTTCTTTATCTTACCATTAGAAAACTTATTTTACAATTTTGCGAAGCATGCACAATTCAACATTAATCTTAAGAATTTATGAAATTATTTTTAGTTTTAATACAAAATCAATGGAGTTTTTCTAAATCTCTTGAAAAACTACAAAACAAACCAAGCTCTTTGAATTTCAACATAAAACAGCAAAACAGCAACAACTATCAACTACTTTGGCTTTTGCAGCCCTGACACGTTCTTACATTTATGGCAGCTGTTATAGGGAGTTTTGCTCTCTTATGAAAAAGAACTAGAAAAGTTTTACAAGGAAAATTCTAACAGTAAAACAAGAAAGGATAGATGAGCTTAAAGATTTTAGGGAGAAAATAAAAATAAGCAATTATTGTAAAATCTAAACAGTTTTCAAAGTTTGTTTAAGTTTTCCTAATTGATTTTTAACGAATTATTTAATGGCTAACAATTTTACTAACGTGCCAGATAAAGAAGTTAAACGTTATTTAAAGTTATGCTCTTGTGTGTGTGTATCTCGCACTAACACATGTGTATACAATCACAAATACATACTAGTAAAAGTTCGGTATGTATGTATGTCTAAGCGGAATCAGTGTTTCCTAAATATAATCTTGTTTAAAAATATGAAGTAGATTTTTTTTATATGCAAACATACATTCATTCATTCATAAGTGTCTTAGTAGTCTTACGAGTACTTACCAACGATATACCCAACCATCGATTGCTTGTATTTAATATGGTAAATGCAATTGTGTTTTCTTCCAAACGTCGAAATAGGATTTCAGTAAAACGTGACTCTTGATTGTAGGCACGTATTGTTGTAACACCTTGTATTGTTTCCGATAGATGTGATATCACTGGAGAATTTGTGGCATTCTCAATACGTTGCAATTCCCTTAACAAACAAATAAGAAAATCAAACAACGTAAGCAAAACTCTCAAAATATAAATGTTGTTAATAAAAATTATTAAATGTTATGGTGAAATTTGCCTGCTTTCTTCTAACTGAATAGCTGTTCCAGCTAAATATTTAATAAGATAAAAAAACTTGATTTCCAGAATAAGGCTTAGAAACCGATTTTAGAAGAAATTGCTTTCGTTTTGGCATTCTTTTAAAAAATGTATTCAGCTAGTAGAAAAAGAAAAATATTTAAACGATATAAAAAATTATGATGCAATTTTTTGCTTTTAGAAAGCTGAGCGGAATACAAGTTTTCGTTAAAGACAATAGTTGTGGGAGAATATGAAATATTTAGAATAATTAATCATCAGAGATGGAATTTCGTACTACGCGAAATTAATTTAACTTGTAAGAAATGAATAAGTTGCACTTTTCGTATTCTAATTCGTTAAATACGTTAATACGGTTAAATAGTTGATATTCCTGATCACTAGTATCCACAGTCAAAAGTGGTAAAAACGAACAAAGAACGCTGATGAGATGGTGTAGCGAACTCGAAATCAGTACTGATCCGTTCTTCTAGTCTGATGAATAATTTTTTTTTAAATAAAAAGTACTCTCTTAATAAAATAATGAATTGTGAAAACTGTGAACTGGGAAGCGCATCTCTTGCTTTTATTTTATTTTAGATCTCTACTAAATTTCCTTTTCTATATTTACTCTTTTCTGGCATTTTCCCGCTCATTCCTTGAGAAATTATAAGTCAAAGGATTTATTTAATACCGAATAAATCCCATTTGGTTAAAATTAATTAATTAATTAATACTAATTACTTAAATTAAGAAGAAATGTTTAAACTCAGATTTGAACTCAAGCCAAAAATTTTCATTTCAATATATACCTGAAACCGTTCAACAATTACGTATAAAGATAACATTAAAATATACTTACTCAATAATAAAATTGTAATTCAGCTAGCTGAATTTAAATATAAAACGTTTTTCAAAAGAAAACTCAATAACTTAAAAAAAAAACTTTTTTTCAGCTGGCTGAATTAGATTAAAAAGAAAAATATTATTTTATAAAACTTGTTCTTTTCATCATACGCTTATTCAGCTAGCTGAATATCTATTTTGAGGGCCTATCTAGTCAAAGATGACTTAAAGTATAATTCAGCAAGCTTGAATTAACATAAATTCATGTTCAAGTAGATCAAGTAGTAGTATAATCAAGAACCAAATTCAAGCTGTTGAATATCTGTCTTATAGCATACTTTTATTAAAAATAATATATGTAAGCAAAACCTTTATTCAGCCAGTTATCAGTTATTTTTGAAATTAACAAAAAAAACGTAAAGAAAACAAAATTTTCAATTAAAATTATTAAATAATAAGAACATGACAGCATGAATTAACTTAAAAATACAAGAATTAGTAAAAAGACAAATAATTCATTATATTCAGCTAGCTGAATAATATTTTAATATTAACAAAACAAAACGTTAAGAGAAATAAATTTTAACTTGAAATTATTAAGTGAGCTTACTTTATTTACTATGAATTCGTTCATAGGAAAATGACAGCATGAATTAACTTAAAAGTACAAGAATTAGTACTTAAACATATAATTTATTGTATTCAGCTGGCTGAATAATATTTTAAAATTAATTTGAGTTATATAATTTTATTAATTAGCCAGCGGAGTTTCGACACAAAAGCAACCACATGGTAAACGTTATAATTTTTTTTTGCTTAAAGATGTCCATTCAGCTACTGAAATGCTGAATTACGATTTTGAGCAGTTGACAAAGAAATTAAAATTTATATTTTATGCTTTAGGTATATTTTAAAATAAAGAATTTCTCTACCTGAATTTAACAATAAGCTTTGTGCTGTCTACCCTTCCCAACCTCCTCAATTTATCTTACCCTATTTGCTCTTGTTGTTCTCTGTCTAGATAAGGTTAGACTGAAACAACTTTTATGGAATTCTTGAATAGCAAATAAAATATTCATGACACAACAACAAAAAAAACTCAAACAACAGTGAACATTGTGCAACAATAATGATAACAACAACCAAGTACAATCGACAACCACAAAGGGATTTTATATTTGTTTAAACTCTCATTTTATTGTAATGCATGCAGCAGCATGTTTCTTGATAAAGATGGTAAGCAAAAAGTTAAAGTGTAGTTTTTATTATTTACTAAATAGCGTAGGGATATAAGAACAAAGTTCCTTTCTTAGCTTTTTGTTTCAAAGAACGTTTTAATGCTTCCTTTTCCCAACACACTTTTCAAACTAACTACAAAGGGAAAATGTGAAGAAAAACTT
Organism: Gymnocheta viridis; assembly: GCA_956483585.1. Lineage (NCBI taxonomy): Eukaryota > Metazoa > Arthropoda > Insecta > Diptera > Tachinidae > Gymnocheta > Gymnocheta viridis. The sequence goes on from OY101444.1 coordinate 4,283,994, forward strand.
AACAAAATGTGAACATGCTTAAGCAACAGCTAATCATTGTATAGAAAATGGAAGAAGAAGAAGAAGAACAACAACAACTATAACAAAATAAAGAGAAACCTTAAATCAGGAATATACACGTAGGAGCGCAATAAATTGTAAATAATTTTAAAACAAGGAGAAACTCCTGCTTGTGCCTGATTGGTGGTGGCAGTAGCAGTACTTTTTTTAAAGAGAATATATAATTTCAAGTTTATTCGGTTACTGTGAATGAAAACACAGGTAAAAATAGATTGCATGCCAATAAAATATTCAATAAATAATTGAACTATGCTAAGCCAAAAACAAAAATTAAGCTATAGACATTCACCCTTATTCCAGTTGTACACATCGACGTCACATCAATACAACAAACAAAAATTTGTGGCTTATCTACCCGTTGTCGAAAAAAATTACTACTATTGACAGGCTCAAGGCCGAGGCACATAGAATCCGTCGTACGTTATACGTTGCTTTTTTCAACTGACATTAAAGTACCGGCGTAGGAGGTTGACACAATGAGTAATTCGTTGACGGACATTAAATTAGCTTCATTCGATTAAAGCACACATTTTCAATAGAATTAGAGGATATTCTGTTTTTTTTTTAATTTGAATTTTTATTTAATTTAATTTTGTCACCACACAACACAAAAAGCTTAGTAAAAACAAAGCAAAAAAACTTTATTTTTCAAAGTACTCAACGTGAGGGTGGCGTTGGCTCAGGTAGTAAGCACGTTGACTACAAACGGAAGGACTTGGGTTCAAACCCAGTGTCAGACAGAGTCATGAAATAAATAAAAAAAAACACCACGCATTTCTCTGATGTGCATTGGTGTGCCTTTGTGTCAGTTGTTGGCGGAAAGGTTTCAGTGGCGAAGGCATGGTCACTGGTCACTGAACAGTTACCAACTTCAGCTGATACTAATTCCAATGTAACATCAGAGCGCCCTCCTTCGTTGGTACTGAGTAGCACAATCAACGGCGAAGTAAAATAAATTAATAAAAGAAGTGGCTACTATAACTAAACACAGCTTCAAAACTCGTAATGTCCTCCTCGCCACCAGAGGCGCTGCAACACTGCTCTACGAATAAACGTGCAGAAAAAAAAAAGCAGAGTTGTAAAGAACGAATGAAGCTTCACCTCCTTTCATATCTATCACTATCCCTTTCCTCTAGTTCCAGCACAATGCATTGCATGTGTAGGGGTCATCCCCTGAGTGCTGGTCCAAGATAAAAAAAAAAAAAAAAAAACGTACGTTAAAAGTTAAAAGTTTTCCAACTTTAGTACTTTGCGTTGACGGAGACGTATTGAATGTAACAAAGCTCATAAGAAAAAACTGGGGGGTATTATGTATTTCGATTCGAAAGAAAACACTTTCGAAACACAATGTATAAGATATACAAATTCGAATGATTTCCGTTTCGAATCGAAATACATAGTAACCCCCCTTTTATTTTAACGTCGTTGTCAGTTGAAAAAAGCAACGTATAACGTACGACGGATTCTGTGTGACGCGGCCTTCATTTTATTTTCTAGACGTTAAAGAACAGAAATAGACTGTTAGTAGCACGAAATTGTTCTCGAGGGCCAGTAGAAAAGTCCCAATTTTTTGTTATTATATTGACGTAACTGCAGTGAGGGTGATTAATATATGTGGTAGAAGTAGCCACAGAAGCGGATACGGAATCAGATGTAGAAAAGATTTCAACACAAATATTTATAGACAAAGAAAAAGACGCAAAGCGAGTTATAAAGGAATGTGATGGAAATCGATCGATGCCAAAAAATAATGTTTTCAAAACCCGTGAGGAATTCGGAAAGATTTTAAGAATCAATTTTGAGCCAATCTCAACTCCACTTGAAGAAATCAGGCCAGAAGATAAAACACAAACAATGTAAGGAAATTTTGAGAAGAAATTTATCACAAATTATTGAGAAATACAGGGTGTCCGCCGGGAAGGTATACTACTTTGTTTGTTTATAATTTTTGCTTAAATGAAAGAGAATTGATCTTATATGGATAATTGTTTTATTTAATGTCGGCAATTATGTATGGAATACAATATCAGATAAATATCCGCCTCTGTTAGCCTCACAACTGCGAGCCCTTTTGAGCACATTTTACATTACATTCGCACACATTTCACGCGGTATTTCATTAATTTCATCAGGAATATTTTGTTTGAGTTGCTCAAGCATTTCTGGTTTGTTTTCAGAAACCTTGCTTTTCAGATATCCCCACAAGAAGAAGTCCGGAGCAGTCAAATCAGGCGACCGTGGAGGCCAATCAATATCACCATTTCTAGAAATAACTTGCGTGTGGAAAGAGATCTCGCAGTAATTCCATTGTAATCCTGGCTGTAAGCGATATGGCACCGTTTTGTTGATACCACTTGTTAACCAAGCCCAAAGCATGCAGTTGTGGCGTTAAAAAGTTTTCAATTATATCACGATATCGCTCCCCATTCACAGTTAACGTTACGCCGTTTTAATTTTCAAAGAAGTAACGCCCAATGATTCCTTCCTTGAGCAGCAGTAATGCTTTCAGCCGATCTTGCAGTACGTTGTGGTCCATGCTTGGGACTATCATCTACAGACCCTCTTTCTTCGAAATCATTCACTACACGATAAATAGTGCGTTTTGTTGGCACATTGTTTCTCCGAAAAAGTTCACGTAGCTTTCTCATCGTCACAGTAATTGATGATTGATTTAGATAAAATGTTTTAACGATTAAAACACCGTTGGTTTATCGAATATTTTTCCATAATAAATTTACCACGTGTCTACTTTACAACAGCCAAATATAAACTGTCAAGACTAATGTTTACCAAAATGGTGGCAAAACAAAGTGGTATACCTTCCCGGTGGACTCCCTGTATATTAAAACTAATTTTTTTTAATATTTTACAAAACGAAAATACCGCATGCAGCACAACTTTATTTCGGTTTTTAATCGCTTCGTTTCTAACAACGATTTCCATTACACACCTGGTAGACAAGAACATAGACAAAGACATAGATAGACCTGGGCATACGCAGAAATACAGATACTAACATGAAATTAAATACACATTCACAAAAAGAATTAAAGCAGATACAAGATGTTACAAATATGAACATAAACATTTCTCATGCAACAAAAATGCATGGAGGCTAACTTCAAGATTTCTCTCACAAGCTTACATAACTTTATATATGTAGATGTAGATAATGGCCCCTGCGCTTCAATTAGTTGTTCTGAGAAAAATTTTTACTCATAAAAGTTCCATAATCTTTCCTCAATTGAAATAATAATAAAAAAAAACTGCAACGAATCCAACACAGCGTGTCAGATAACTTCAAAAAATATATTAAGTAAACTTTTCCCGTATTCATGATTCTCATATTTCAAGTAATAGTGCATACTTTGTTTTAAAAACTTTTCACTTCCTTCACTTGTTATGAGGAGAAAGTTGAGCGGGGGAAGACAACATTATTGACAATAAGAAAAACTAAACAGTTTTGTTCATGCTGCTACACTCGCTTTTAGTCACTTATGAGTTTAACGTGTTCATTTCAATTGCTTTTATAGTTTCTGATGTTGTATGTTTTTCCAGATATTTTTTTTCTCGCTCAAGTTTTGTGGTGCAAAGGAAATGGCAACAATTGCGCTTTATTTGCAAGAACAGTTTGTTGCTAAAAATTAGTTTATCTTGCTTTCGAAGTCTGAGTAAGAGTAACAGTTTAGTTTGAAAATGATTTTATTTGTTGTTTTTTTTCTCGAAAGTTTTGCAACGTATTATTTTATACACTAATGCATATTTCATATTTTGAAAAACAGAAAAAAGGCAAAATTAATGTTTATTTTGTTTTGACGTTTCATAATTTGATTAAAAAGTTGGTCTAGACTTTTCAGCTGTACATATAAAGTTTTTAATTAAGTTGGTGTTGATTCGAAAAAATATCAAAAAAGTTGCAACAAATTCAGAGAATTTTAAGTTTTTTTTTGTGAAGCGGAAACTAAAAAATATTAAGTTATTCGAACTGTATTTATAGAAAGATTTAGCTTTTTGTTAGGAAAACAAAAAAATCAATGTAATTGACATTAAGGGAAGAAGAAAAAGGAAACACAGACAGAACAGAACAACGTTATTTTTTTAAGACGCCACAGCTGCAATCAGCAGTTTTCATATGGATTTCATGTTGCAATTGATTGGCGTTAACGTTTTTCTTTGTTCCTTGTAATATTGTCTCATGTCTCAATCCTTTCTGACTAAAAACTTGACGAACCGAACATTAGCGTAATATCAATTACTTTGGATTAAATAGAGTTGGTAATAAAAATCACATTAAAATAAAAATAGTCGTTTTAGTTAAAAAATAAATAGAAATACTACAAAAAGTTTTCAAGTCCTATTATCTAACATAATTTTTGGTTTACAAAAATATCTTACTATCTGTTGCAAAGGGGACTATAATATTTAAGTTCCTAGTTTATTTGCTTTATATAATTTTTATGTACATATTTCTTTTTAATGTAATTGGCTTATTTCTTTGTCTTACCTGGAGGAGCACCTGTAGAACTTTTGTATGGCATAATAAGCCAAACAGACGGGTATGGTCACCACGATAAACCAGGGAGTAATAATGACATTAATTAAAATGGCACAGAGACACAATAAAGTGAATTGCAGTAAGCGTTGACTAGTGGCAGCAATTTTCTAAATAAATAAATTAAAAAAATATGTAAATTAGAACAAATTAGGAACTATCAATATAAGAGGTTGTATTTTTTTTGTACTTTTACACATCATGTGCTCATAACAGGTCTAGGTTATTTTCAGGATATGATCATGTTTATGTTAATTTTCATATTTATGTTCATGCACATATGAACATATTCATGTTAATTTACATGACCACGTTCATGTTCATATTAATAGTCATGGTCTTGGTCATGGTCATGGTCTTGGTCTTGGTCATGGTCATGTTCATGTTCATGTTCATGGTCATTATCATGGTCATGTTCATGTTCATGGTCATGGTCAAGGTCATGGTCAAGGTCATGGGCATGGTCACGGTCATGGTTATGGGCATGGTCATGGTCATGGTCGTGGTCTTGTTCATGGTCATGCTCATATTCATGGTCATGGTCATGATATGGTCATCAAATCCGGTCATATTCATGATATGTTTATATCCATATTCATATCATTTTTATGCGATGTGCGCGCCATGATAATTCCGTGTCACGTCGACGTCATATACCGTTTCATATGATGTTTATGATCATGTCATGTTTATACTTTTATCGTGTTTATATTAAAACTATCTAATGTGGACTTGCGCCTGTGTTTGTTTATGTTGAAAACTAAGCATTAAAGTTCCATTTTTTTAGATGTACATATAGATGTTGTTAATGTTAATGTCTATTTCTAGTACCGCAATATATTCGTTTTGTATCTCAATAGGAAGTTTTATCAGCTAAGTTAATATATGACAGAAGAGACAGTGAGGGTCTTTGATCCAGATCTTATATTATTCATTAATTTCCTTAACTAAGAAACGAGGACAAAATTATGCCAAATTTTGTCTTTTAAAAAAGAATTTTAGTCACGTTTTTTTATTAAATTTATTCATTGAAATGTTCAAAATTAAAAAAATAGCTTGAATTTAAACAAATATTGAAAATTTTCAATACCCATTTTTATTTTACTATTGATTTAAATGAACTCAAAACAGCAATAATTAAAAAGATTAACAATTTCGCCGACGAAGAGAAAAGTCGGAAAGCTTAGTTAGAGTAAGTAAAACTTCGTTCTTACAGAATACATAATAGAGGATAAGCAAAGAATTACTAAGAAACACTCTGTTTCTATCGATTATCGAATTAAATAGATGATTTTTGCAACTAAATTTTACCGCAGACGTGTGTGGCGGCAAGAAAATTAATTTTTATTTCTTTCCTCTGAATATCCCCAATACACATAAGTTTCCTATACTTGTCGAAATTGTTTATTTGTTCTTTCCTCTCTTCAGCCAACTTACCTTATCTATTATGGCCATGTCATTACTAAATCTATTCATTATTCTGCCCAATGGTGTAGTTTGAAAAAAATGCAATGACTTGTGCATAATTGACTGCAAAAGTTTATCATGTAAATTTTGACGAGCTTTACAGCCGGCCCATTGACCAGCCGGCGTTGATAATAAGGCCATTACAATACAAACGCATGATATGACCGCATAAATATGAAAATAATACGTGACTTCGTGATGCTTCACATTTTCCCACACAATTGGTTGTTGACCAAGTACTTGAGTTGCAGTTGCAGATGCAGATGCAAATGCAAATGCAGTTGAAGCAATATTGTTACTCATTTGTTGTTCATGTTGTTGGTATTGTTGGGCGGATATATTTGTTGTGGCCGCTCTTTGTGCATTTGTTTGAATGTTATCGTCCGTCCATTGTTGTAACCAGACATCCGTATAAACACGCAATGCCTGCCAAATTAAGGCCGTGATGAAAAATATTAAAATAATTGTTAAACCAGATGCACGCAAATAAAGCAAATATATTTCCGCCGGTATTTTGCCATATTTACGTTCAACATCATAACTGGTAGGTTTTATTGCTGCCGGTGTTTTTGTTAAAGCTGTTGCTAATGTTGGTAAGTTTGTTGCTACCATAGAGTTGCAAGTTTCATTATTTGTAGCAGCAGCAGCAGCAGCATCACCATCAGCACCTGTTTTCATTGAATTATTTCCATTATTGGCCAACAACATTTTGTAGTCAATATTGGCATCTGTGCATAAAATTGGTAAACAAAAATAGAATTTTTATTGTATTTCATGTTAAAGGGGAAGTTGTTACAAATGTATAATAGTGTATTTTTTGTGAAAGAAAAGGGTGAAAGAAAAATTTGGTGTTTTATAAGACACCAAAATAAATAAATTTTAAGGATTAATAATACAAAAATAAAAGCTATATAATTTATATAACTATATATAATAACACCAAAAAAAAAAATAACTAACATTAGCTTTTAACAACTATTCGTTTTGAAAGCTCTATTTTAAACCCCCTTTTTATAAAACTTATTGTTCTAGTCGAAAGTAAAACTTTTAATTTGCATTTAAAGCTAAAAGGGTTTTGACTTCATTTGAAAACAGCAGCACAAAAATATTCATATAATTTTTTTTTACATTTTCACCATTTTGTTAATATTTGTTTTAGTTTAGTATAAATGCATTAAATAAACACACATCCGTAATATATTTAAAATACATACGCTCATATTGTACCATAAAGGAAGTAGTTTAAACGCTTTAGGCCAGGAATGAACGAACTACTTTTCTAAATTTCAAAAATTCATATTGTAGATGATATATCGACGGCATTTATCCAAAATGGTTTATCTGCAGATTTTGTAAAAATGGGTATTTGATGCCAAACTATTCTCTGTGATGCACTTTTCCTATGGTATGAATTACTGCTCAGAATTTTGATTTATTTGCGACTTATTCACATTTTTTGTTTGGTTTATCTACATACACATTTTTTTTGAAGGCAAAATGGTTTATCTACAATATATTTGCGAGTTTTTCATAGCAGTTGTACTAAATATATTAAAAATCATTAAGAACGTAATTATTTTAAAACGAATTCAACTTTTCTGATGATTATTAATACCCTGATTTGAAAAAGTTCGATAATTGGGATGGGAATTTATTACTATAGCCAAAAATATTATAAGCCGACTCTTGCAATCCCTTATTCAACGCTTAGACGAAGTTTAAAAAGCTCAAAACGAAATCTGATTGTCGACGTCAATCTCATGTAAATAAACACCTCAAAGAATTTATTGAAAATTTGTAAAATGGAGAGTCACTACTGTCGAAGAAGCAGCTCCAAAACTTTCGTAGTTTCTGCATTTATAATAAGCAAGTGCAACCGGTTTCAATGATGAGTACAAAGATCTTCCAATACGAATGAAAAAATACCCAAGATACGAGGGCGGATTGATATTGAAGCTACCTAGCGCTAAATGGCAATACAAACACAAAAACATTTTTTTTATTAGAAATTGCGATCTGTCAAACGCCAGCTGTTAAAATTTCACCCAAATTCATCGGTTATTTGTTATAAGTCGTTTGAAGTAAGCAACTTTTGTGTTTCTTGAAAAATGGAAAAAAGTGAGTTTCGTGCAGTGATTAAACACTATTATTTGAAAGGGAAAACGGCGAAAAAGACAAAAGAAAAGCTCGATAAACATTACGGTGAGTCTGCTCCGTCAGATTACATAGTAAAATATTGGATTGCTGAATTTAAACGCGGCCGAACAAGCACTGCAACAATACCATCAACAGGAAGGCCAAAAAGAGATGATTGCTGAAGAAAATATCAAGAAAATCTTCGACATCGTTATGAATGATCGCCGAGTCAAGTTACGTGAGATTGTTGAAATGTTAAACATATCATATGAACGTGTATTCAACATTTCGCATGAACATTTGCATATGAAAAAGCTATCGGCAAGATGGGTGCCGCGTTTGCTCTCAATTGATCATAAACGTAAACGTGTGACGTGTGCAGTCTCAATGGCAAAACTCAATGAATTGGGCTACGAATTGGTACCTCATCCGCCATATTCTCCCGATTAAGCCCCTAGTGACTACTTCCTATTTCCAAACCTAAAGAAATGGCTCGATGGAAAGAGATTTAGCTCCAACGATGAAATTATTGACCAAAAAAAAAGCCTATTTCAAGGATCTCGAAAAATCCTATTTTTTGGAAGGGATACAAAAACTGGAGAAACGTTGGACTAAGTGTATTGAGCTAAAAGGAGACTATGTTAGGTAGCTTCAATATCAATCCGCCCTCGTATATAAGTCCACAATCACTTCATCTAGAATATCTTCCAACATCCACCAGTAAAAGGAAACATCTATAGGAATTGAAATCTGTGATACCTAATGAATATCATTCCTTCCATGTTAAGCTTCATTCAAAATAAATGTAATTTATTTAATAGATAATAATAAAAATCCTAACATTAACCATACAGATAATTATTTGGACCTGAAGTAAGTATATTCTTCTGTTTTTCTCAATTCTAAAATTATTTAAAAGTAAAAAACAACAGTACTTAAACTTGAAATTTCACTTCTTTGCCATTTAAAATCTTTTTCAATCAAAATGGTTTATCTACTCATTTTAATATTTACATCGAAAATTTTCTAAGACAAAATCGTTTATCTAACGTAAAAATGCGAATGACGGGTTTTCATTTTATAATTTATATTTTAGGGAATTAGTAGAAGCCTACCAATCATATTGTAGAAGATCGATTTGTTAAATACTCATTAGTTAGAGAATTAAACAGTTTTTTGCTTCTCCTGAACAATCTGGGTTTTGCAGATAAACCATTTTGGATAAATGCCGTCGATATACTTTTTCTTTTGAAAACATTTTGTACTCGTATATGCCATACAAAATGGATGTTTTAATAAAATTTACAAAGGAAAAAGTATTTTCGTACTTAAATTAAAGGAAATATTAGACTAGATAAAACGGAATGTGTTTTTATTTTACAAAAATAATTATTGAACCACAGAAATTATTTAAAGCGGAAATAGTCCCACTATTAAAGAGAAGTTTGAAATTTCTAAAATATTAATTTGAATAGAATAAAAACTATTAATTTAAATAAAAATTGCTAAAATCAAACTTTTTACATTAGGCTTATGGTGCAATTGTTGCCATATATTAGGCTAAAGTTTGTGTCCTGCAGCATGCTTGTTCCGTTATGCTTTAGTGCTATCCAAATGAATTAGCTTTTCCTGCATTACTTTTTTTTAGAAAAAAATCGGAAGTAATTTTAAAATTAATCAATATATTACATATTTTAATCGCGAGAAAATCGTAACTCACAAGTATGGAATTTTAAAAGACAGATGTGGCAAATGATCGTAAGTAATCGATTTTTATCAAATAATAGAAATTATTCAAATGTCACTCGAAATTCACGAGCTAGAAGATTGTTACAGATGAACAGACGAACATACGAGCGAAAATAATAGAGTTCCGTTGTCAGACTTCGTATACGGAACCCTAAAAATTATAGTATCGAATATCATGTTTGCTACAATTTTATCGCCTCAATTTTTTGCTGCCGGGCTGTGAAACGAGATTACATTCTTAAAAAGAATTGTTTTATAGTCAATGTGTTAAACTCATCAGACGTGATATTGTTGGAATGGCAACTCTTCTTGAATTGCAATGCAACCCTTTTTCAAGCTTCGTATGCATACAATTAAAAACCTTTGGTTCTACGGTTATTGTTTTGGATAAGCGACAAAAGGGTAAATTTGAGCCTAGGGGTAGGAAGTACATCATGGTGGGCTACTCTGATACTTCCAAAGCTTATCGTTTGTATAACCGGGACACCCAACAGTTTATCGTAGGCCGTGACGTACATTTTATTGAACAAGCTGAAAAACCAATTTTGGAAATGGATATTCTTCTAACAGCTGCCACAGATGATGATGGGTTAGTTGATGAAGTACAGTCAAACATATCTGACGAAGATGGTCACACTGAAAGTGATTTTGAAGGTTTTGAGTCAGCTGAAGACGAAATCGCCAATGTAAAAAACGTTGCAAAGGGTCCAGGTAGACCACGCATTGTTCGTTCAGGAGGACCAGGTAGACCTAGAAAAGAATATAACGTTCTTAGCCTATTATGTGCAAATACTAATATAAAAATTCCTGATACGGTTGATGAGGCTATAAACAGCGAGTATGCTAGTGAATGGTGGAAAGCAATGCAGACCGAGTACGAGTCATTATTAAAGAACAACACATGGGAATTAACAGAACTTCCCTTGGGACAAAAGGCAGTTTCCAATAAATGGGTTTTTTCAATTAAGAAAAATGAGAAGGATGAGATTGAACGATTCAAAGCCAGACTTGTGGCAAAAGGTTGCGCACAAAAGTATGGCGTAAATTACACCGAAACATTTTCCCCTGTGGTGCGATACGATACCATAAGAATGATTTTTGCCATTGCTGCCGAATATGAATTGTACCTCCACCAAATGGATGTGTCATCAGCTTACTTGAATGGCGAATTAGATACTGATGTTTACATGACTCAGCCAAAACAATTTGTAGATTCAAATCATCCACACCTAGTTCTCAAATTGAAAAAGGCGCTTTATGGGTTAAAGCAGTCGGGACGACAATGGAATTTGAAATTGGACAGCATTCTGAAAGGAATTGGGTTCCGATCATGCGATACCGAACCGTGTGTATACACAAAACGCAATGGAGATTCGATAAACTTAATAGCAGACTACGTTGACGACTTGCTGATTGCCTGTTCCAAAGGAGAAGATATGAAGGAAATTAAAAGTCTGATTGCTGATGAGGTTAAAGTGGTGGATAAAGGTCCTGCGAAATATTTCCTAAGTCTTGAAGTAGATCGAGTTGGTGATAATGGGCAGTTGTGTGTTAGCCAAAAATCACATATAAGAAGACTTTTAAAGGAACATAACATGACGACTTGTAGACCCATAGCAACACCTCTAGATCCGAAATATCAGGTAAAATGCGACAAGGTTGACTGTAAAGTGGTTGACCAGACACAATACCAATCTTTAATCGGATCGCTTATGTACATAGCAATAAATACAAGACCCGATATACTGCATTCTGTATGCAAACTTTCCCAGAGAAATAAAGACCCACATTTAGAACATTTATTAGCTGCCAAACGAATCATAAGGTACTTATCCACAACGTTGAATATGCAACTGACATACAAGAAGACTGGAAAGCCCATTGAATGCTACACAGATGCTGACTGGGGTGGTGACACCAGTGACCGAAGATCCTATACTGGATATGTTTTTTTATGGGCTGGTGCTGTTTTTTCATACGAGTCTAGGAAACAAGCAACAGTGGCGCTCAGTACCACAGAGGCGGAGTATATGTCGCTCTCGTCGTCCTCCAAGGAAGCCACATTTTTGAGGAAGTTATTGAATGAAATGCAACTTCCGTGCCCAAAATCAATTGTTATCAATGCCGACAACATTAGCGCCATAAACCTGGTTAAGAATCCAGTTTATCATCAGAGAAGCAAGCACATTGATATAAAATACCACTACATACGAGAAGTGTTCCGTAAGGGTGAAATAGATTTGAGATATTGTTGCAGCTCGGAGAATGTAGCAGATGTCTTTACGAAGAATTTGGCTAAGCCCAGCCATGAGAAATTTATTAAGATGATTGGTCTTGTATAGAATACATTCCATTTATTCATGTTTTTTGTTTCAGTTTGAAAAATTGTTCATTGAGGAGGAGTGTTGGAATGGCAACTCTTCTTGAATTGCAATGCAACCCTTTTTCAAGCTTCGTATGCATACAAATACATATGCACACTTTTTTACTTTTCCTTTATGCTTTTTATTATATTCATAATCGCAAACATTTTAATTGTAATCTGGATCTAAAGCAATAAACATCTACCTTATTTAACTGTGTGTTAGATTTATTTCAAAAGAGCGAAAGGGTACCTTACAACAGATATCAGCCAGGATGAGAAGTAACGATAGAACACAACCCCGACGTATCCCCAACTCGATTATGGCATAAAAGCATGTAAAAGTGTACTTCCATATCAAGGCTTCAACATTTCACAATATTTGCTGACATAAAGAAACGCATTTTAATTAAACAACAAATAAAAAAACTTAAGAAACATAAATTGTTGTTCAAAATGGCAATTTAAACTTTTAAGTTTTCCTTCCTATTGATGAATTTTACTTCAAATAATACTCGTACTTATCGAATTTCTTATTTATTTTTTTAAATAAATTTTCCTGACTTATAGTATTAAATTCTCAAAAAACTTCTATTGCCAAAAAGTTTAATATATCGATTCTATTATTTAAGTTTTAAAACTTTTCTAAAAATCCCATACTTTTCATCCGGTTACGTGAAGATGACATCTCATCTCACTTCATTCAATTAAAATCAATTAAACCATTTCCATCTGAATTGTTGCCAATTGTGGCTTTTAATCGCTCTAAATATCAGTTATCATTACAGTGCCTTAATAAACAACTTTTATCGAATTCCCACTAAGCTCCTCCCTCTGCTCTTGACTTTCACTATACAATTCTTATACGATTGATAAGCGGCAACAGTTCGTAATTCAAATACTAACAAAATAGTGAGTGGAAAGAAGGCACTTTTATTAGAAAAGCAAAAATAAATAAAAAATACAATAGAATTGTATGCATCTATTTTTAAGGACTGTTGCGAGGGAAATAGGAATGTACTGACATTTTCAATGGTATTAAAGGTTGTTCTGACATGCCATTTTAATTAAGAAAATTTAGTTTTAATTCAATTTTAATTGTTGTAGAATATATCTTATTAAATGTCAAAAAACAAATAAGAACTCGGGTGACACTGTCAGCAAAGATGAATCTTTAAGAAAATGTCAAACACCGTATAACACGGAATACGTATACAACAAAAACTTGACGCAATTACAATGTACACAGTTTAGTCTGCTGTTCAAGTGTCACTACCTGGTTCATTTGGCATGTATTGTATAGAATTGTTTCTTCTCACTGAAAATACTTATTAAGGTACGGTCACACTTGGCAAACATTTGCCCAAAAAAACGTAACCACTTCTTTTGCTTAGGGTTAGTGTGATTTAACTTAGTTTTTATATCACAAAATGAAGTCAGTTATGCCGCAAAATGCTGTTTTTATATTATTTTCATTAAATGCGAACCCATATTTAAAAAAATATGGGAATTCAAGAAAATGCAAATTTAGCTTGTCCGCTGGTCACGTTTTTTTTCGGCAAATATTTGTCAGATGTGACCGCACCTTTAGTAAACAATACCTGTGACAAGGATTGCATTTCGAATTTGACTCAATTAGGGATGCAATTAACTAGTAATTGCTTAATTTATTAATTGACTTATTGTATGCCAAATTGAGCTTAATTAAGGCCTTAATTGTGTGAAACTTACTAATTGCACAATTCAGTAGATCGATTCACTAAGATTTAGAACGATAATAGTATCGTTAAAATACAAAAATTTATCAAATTTGCTTTCGAGTAAAATTTTTAACAATATTCGTTATCGGCCGAAGTCATTTTTTTTTTGTTTTCTATTTTAGTTATCGGTAACCAAGCGACATAAAATTTTGAAAAAGTATTTATTTTATATTGTGATGGCTTTTGAGTATTTGGCAAACACTTTCTCACTGGACGAGTCTACATGGCCCTACAAGTGAGCGAGTTTGTTTCCGTGAGTTGAAGAATCCATTTTACTTAACAGCCACTGAATTCCAAAAACTCCACCGTGCGCGGTATTGTACAACATTAATTTAATTAACATTAATTGATTAATTTCAAAAAGTAAAATTCAGTGAAGAAATAAAATAGCAAAGAATCACTATGATCACGGGCTATTTTTTTAATTGCAAAAAGTTTAAAAATTTAGAAAAAGGGGAAAAATTTCCTAAATGGAGGTAAAAACTTAAGGAATGTGATACACATTCACATTCCTTACATGTTTCGTTTTTTTTAGAAGATTTTACGGTTTTTTTTTTTAATTTCGCAATTTTTTGCGAAATTTCGAGTTTTTGCAATGTGGATGACTTTTACTATTTTTTTATTTTATTTTATATTTATATTAAACATTTTTATTTTCATATTAGAATATTTTATGATTTTTTCTAAATTTTGTAAAATTTTGCGCATTTTCGCGATTATCACGACATAATTGACTCAGTGGCCTTTTATTGAATTTTTAAACTATTATAAAAGGCTTTTTTGTACTTTTTCTATATATTAACAGAGATGGCTCATGGTAGCAAATTATATAGATTTTGTTAACAATCAGTAAGTGAATTGCAAAATCGTTAATGGAAACAACAATATTTGTAGACAAATTTAGCTTTTAACGAATCGTTAAAAGTTAGTGAATCGCACCACAAGTGTATGTCTGAACAAAGTATAAGGCTAAACTATGCCATGGATCGATGGCAATACAATCATATTTTAGCCTTGATGTCCGTCTGCATGTCGCTCTGTTCCTTATAGTTTTTTTTAACTGTTTTTTAGTTTTTATATTATAACTTTTTTACTTGTAATTAATCCAGTCATAAATAATTCCCGCCATAAATAAGCGACTTCAAAACATTTGGTCGAGCAGTCAGACGAACGTATATTTATTTCAACAGAACCAATGTGGAAGTAAGTTGCAGAGATCTCAGGGAACAAGCGAATAGAAAGTTTTCTCCTTTTTGAAGTTCTTTAAATAAATTTTAAACTAAATACTCTTTCAAAGAGCACTTATTTCTAAGCTAAGATATTTAATAAATCCATTTCCAGCGATTGAAGAGTGCAAGTTTAACTGATGTCATTCCTAATTTTTCCCATTGTGTTGGCTATGAAAGCTGCATTAAGCAACAAAAATACTTATTGTATATTATATGATGGTACGAGTACAAACTTATGTGCATGTCTACAAAACTTATTATATATTTACTTACTTACCTTGTATGGATTCTTCATTTTCTATACCTGCAATCCAACTTTCCGTCTCAGTTTCAGTATCCGTTACTGCCACTGAACTCAATTCAATTGATGGCACTGAAGCAGCACTGCAGCCAGCAATGCCAGATTCCTCAGAGATGCTCCTGAAGGGGTGGAAATAGGAACACACACAGAAATGTATACACATACATATAGGTATACACAAAACAGGAAAAGGAAATGAAACAACAACAACAAAAAATACAATAAATTGGAGAATTGAGTGCAAAGTTTGTATAGCAAGCGAGTATTAGTTACAATTGTTCATACTATCTTTTCAATAATAAAATAAAACTAAAATTATAACTAAGAATGAAGTTTTTAAATTGCATAAAAATAACAGAAATAACTTAGTTGTTGCATAAAACAAAAAAAAGGGATTCAATGGAATTTAATTCGCTATTAAACAAGTAATAAAAATAAAAGTTTTATTGCAAATCAACTCTTGGAATTTCACTTACAATATGGAGCCGGTATTTTTGTGCAATTTACGATTTTGTGTCGTTGCCGCTACACCCTTCTTTGGCTTAAAGGACTTTCTCATAGACATTCTCCTCAAGAACTGTTGAAAGCCATTGTTCGAGGCGGTTGTCTTAACTAAATCGGCCACCAAGGCAGCATCTGAATCTCTTTCGTCTTCTTCTTTAACCTGTTGCTCATCAAAAGTGGGTGGCGATGAAATATTTCTGGCAACCGTCTGATGTTGTTGTTGTTGTTTGCTATTTGCCGGCAGAAATGGTTGCCAAGATTGAGTGCGTGATGTAGGTGTTTCATCTCCATAATTACTGCCACTTAGATTGGTCATATAACTATTGGCACTGCCGCAACTGTTGGTCAGTAAACTTCTTCTTAATTCGGTGGGCGTATTACTGATATTGCTCAAGCGACTAGAGGTACGAGAACTGGGTCGTGCCTTTTGTTGGCTATCACTGCGGCTAATGGTACGTCTTCTTCGTCTTAAGATGACATTTTCAGTTTGACATTCATCTAGTGGCAGAGGAACATCATAGATGAGATGACGTGAGCCATATACAGTGGAGGGAGTTCGTTTCAGCTTAAAGCTTGTATTTGGTGAGATCATGGAGGATCGCTGGAAGTAAAGAGCAAAGGAAGGGAAATTATATATAATTTCAATGCAACTTTTTCAGATCAGAAAAAATCGCTTAATTTACTAAAACAAATATTACAAAAAAAATATTAAAATAAATTTTACTTAACATATCGTTAGCTGAAATACAAAACCACTTAACTAACAAAAATTTTAAGCCACATTTTTTATTAACTATTGTAGTTTATATCATAAAATAAACAATAATCAATAAAAACCGAGCCACCTAAACAGTGGCGGATACATGGAAACACACAAAAACACTGATGATGGGAGTGTAGCGGCTCCCCAAAAACAACGTTGTTTCTGTTCTGCCGTGTAAGTTGAAATTAATTGATGTTAAATTTTCCCTTATTCCTTTGGAATATTGTCTCATGTCCAATTTTTTCTTAATAAAAATGTTACGAACTTTAGCCAAAGTAACAATCACTTTAGATTCAAAACCTCTAAAAACTAGTTTTCGCTTCTCCTTCAATACCGTTCAAATTATTCAAAACTCAACTTAAACTTTAAGTTAATATTTTGACAAAGTTCTTTGTTTTCCTATTCATAAAATTTAATAAAAAATAATTAACGTTATCGTCCGAATTTATCACAAACAAACAAATTACAAAAACAAAGCAGCTGACTGTCAACAATTGAAAAAATAAATATTATTACAAATCCTGCCTAAAAGTAACAAATATTTCTATTAAGAATTCATAATAAAATTTTCCTTTTAAACTCAACACATCAGCAGCAATCATAATACTTTCTTTTTATTTAAATTTTGAAGAAGAAAAAAACACTTACCACAGGCATTACTGCTGTATAAGCATCTTCATCATCATCGGTCGCCAAAATATTTTCCATGGAAATTGTCTTTATTTCCATTTCCGCATCCACTTCAGTATGACTGCCAACAGGACCTTCACCACTTGCAGTAGCTGAATCCTGTATGGAAATAGAACGTTGTAGCCCTAATTTGGCAACATTTTTGAATAAGTTCCAACGCTCGCGGGCTGTCCGACCTAAAGCAGCGTTTTCGGCCAAACTTAAATATAAATGAAAATAGTAACACATGTAAATGTTTTATATTTGAAACAAAATTATGATAAAATATACAAAATATATAAACAAATTTAAAGGTTGAATGCTTTATTTATTTTATACTTTTGTAGTCATTTTTGTATCTATAATAATAATAATAATGACAAAAAGGTCGCCTTGCCCATCCTGGACAACAGCAGCACTTTAAAACATTTTGTCATTATAGTCATCACTCCAAACTCTTGAACTATGTCAAATATTTAAACATTTTCTCAACGATTTGGTTTATGTGTGTGTTTAAATAACGAGGGTGGATGGAAATTATGCCTTAAGAAAAGCTATATTTTATGAAAGGTATCCTTTACAAAAGAAAGTTTTCATGGGAGGTGTCTTTTGTAAAAGGTATTTTTTATAAAAAGTACTCTTCATAAAAAGTACTTTTTACTACTTTTAATAAAAAGGGTACAATTTATAAAAAATTTACTTTTTATTAAAAAGGTGCTTTTTATAAAAAAGGTACATATATGAGAGATAATTTTTATAAAAAATTTACATTTTTCTAAAAGGTACCTTTTACAATAGGCATTTTCACTTGTTATTTTTATAAAAAAGGTATTTAAAAAATGGTATTTTTTGTAAAAATAGCTATTTTTATAAAAATGGTATTTTTTTATAAAAAAAAGCTATTTTTTATTTAAAAAAACCTATTTTTTTTTAAAAAAAGTATTTTTTATAAAAAAAGGTATTTTTATAAAAAAGATATTTTAAATAAATAAGACATTTTTATAAAAAAGGTATTTTTTTTAATATTTTTTATAAAAATTATATATTTTTATAAAAAAGATATTTTCAAAAACTTTTCATATAAAGGTAGTTTTTATATACATATAACGAATTTTTTATTAAGAAAATAACTATGAAAAAAACTTACTTTTTATAAAAATCTGCTTTTATAAAAATTTTCCTTCTTCTTAAAAGGTACTTTTTGTGAAATATACATCTTAGAATAGGCGTTTTTTATAATAAAAAAAGTACTCTTATAAAAATTTTTCTTTTATTAAAAGGTACTTGTAAAAACGTTACTTTTTATTAAAAAAAGGTACTTCTATAAAAAATATAATTTTAATAAGAAATATACTTTTTTAGAAAATATGAACTTTTTTCTAAAAGGTGCATTTTTCAATAGGCATTTATTACTTGTTATTTTTATAAAAAAGGTATTTTCAGGAACTTTTCATAAAAAGAAAATTGTTATGTACAAGGTACTTTTTTAAAACAAATAACTTTTTACAAAAATGTTCTTTTTACTTTTTGTAAAGAATACATTTTATATTTTTTATAAAATATACTTTTCTTTTCATGAAATCTATTTCTTCCTAAAGGTTCTTTTTATAAAAGCTAGTTTTAATGAAAGCTGCATTTATGAAAGATATTTTGTATAAAATTTACTTTTTCTAAAATTATTAGGAAAAAGACTCATCTACAAAATCGAAACTTTTAAAAAAATTTATTATTTAACAAAAAAAACCTATTAAAGTTGTGTTGTGGACCTCGTACTTTAAATATTGAAACCGTTTCCTCTCGCGCAATATTTAAGAATATTTTTTGTGTGTTGGCTGGATTTCGTTCCACGTGAGCAAATACCTGTAATTAACTTATTAAGGTCTTTAATGACTGCAAGAAACCACTTGGTTACCGATACCAGTACAACTACTTATAATTTACCATTTATACTTGACTACTTTTTCTACAAGGAAAATTTTCTACTTGTTTAGCAAACGAACTAAGAATCATGATTTCAATTTACACAACACTTGATATGAACACTAATAGACACAGTCACATTGACTGGCCTTCCCAAACGGTTCATCTTTTTTAATTGAATTGCAACCATCAGCAGCAGCAGCAACGATAGGAATAAAAGTGGCATTCGCTCTGTAGATTTTGTTCATACTGGCACTCAGTGATAATGAGTAAATACGTTAGACAACATTTGAATATTGGGGTCATAGTTAGAAATATGACAAGGAGTACGAATGGTTTGTAAGTAGATTTACGAGTAATACTAAAGATTTTTTTCCCCAGACTTAATGACAGGCAGCCGGTGTTTAAGTAAATGAAAACTGTTGAAAGTTGAAAATATTGTATAAAAATTTATGAGGTATAAAATTTAATAGAGGGAACATTTTATTTTTATGAAGCTCTGTAGCTTTTATAGTATAGGGCAGGAAAAGGAAACGGAAACGTAGTTTTAAGTAGCAGTAGCAGGGCTGTTGTAAGCGGTAAAGTATAATAGTGGAGAGTGGTGGTCGGGTGGGTATCTTACTTTTTAAGCCAATACATTTGTTTTTTGTTATTTTCTGGTTCGGGTTTGCTTAATTTTAATTATTTATTGTTTTAAAGGGGAGTGAGTGGAAAAGAAATGAAATTTAATATTTCAACCATAAACAATTTTAGATATGAATTTAAAGTATCCTTGAGGCGGAAAATTTGTTTAATATGTTTTCATTTATATCCCGCAGGTAGATTGCGCAATTTAATGTCCTGAAAATTATACACCCATTCATTTCTTCGAATTCTATTTTAGCAGCATAAGAAAACAATTTTTTTGTTGTTCATGAAAAATTGTTTAATTATAATTTTTAATAAACAATTTTAGTCAGGTTCAAGTTCGTTTAATGTGATAATTTTAAAGAAGCCAGCAAAATTTAAACTACACCAGCTAGGAGGACCCATTTTCGTGGCCGCTACGCATGTTAACAGGAGTTGTCATCGATATAGTTCAGTAAAATTCATTTTAAACATCAACACAAACAACGTTCCCATTATTTTTTCAAAGGGCATTCCCAATTTTGAATTTTTAATCTCCTAAAGTACCCTGAATAGAGCTTTTATTTATAATAACAAGCTAATACGAAAATTATTTTTATATTTCTTTAGTTTATAATTGTTTAATTGTAATTACTGTCAAATATTTCTAAAGTCTTACTGCCAGTCCCTCGATGTCACAAGTATTCGTTCTTTCGTACAACTACATTTAAAACAAAAACAAATTCTAAAATTTTGTTTTTGTTTTAAGTGCAATTGTACGAAAGAACGAATATGTGTGACATCTTGGGACTTTCAGTTAATTTAAAACTATGAAGGACTCTGTCCGGATTAAAATATGTTATCAAAATGTTGATATTATAATTAAAAAAAGTGTATATAAAAGTAAGATTCAGCAGAAATCACATCTCTCCAACACGAAATTTTCATCCCATAAACTGGGAATGCTGATGTTATTGAACAGAAAAAGAATACGAGAATTATTACTTTCTTTATAATAGAAACAAAGTGGCATCAATCTGATTTATCGGAAGCGTTTGGAAAACTTAAATACATTTACAATTTAAATTCATTTAACATTTGAGAATGTGGTTTCAAATTATTCTCACTGGGATGATATCAAAAAATAGATAAACGAAATTAAAAGAACTAGAGTACGCCTAGTGGTCGAAAATTGACCGCCAGTTTAAACGTATACCTTCTTTAGATGCATTCATTTAAAGGGAAAAAACTACCCAATTACATATTCCCTTCCCCATGGAAAAAAAAATAAGCGAAGTAAAACACGCATACAAACACGCACATTTATAAAAAAAATTATTACTCATATACATACATGTATTTACTCTTAAACACTCTCATTGCTTTGCTTATGTTTTTACTTGAACCAATACTTACATAAATAAATGCGTGTACGTGTGTATTTTTAGCATTTGTAGTGGCGTCAACTTTATGAGCCTTTTATTCCTTTAATAGTGAACCGATTTAAATAATATACAGTCGGGTCACTAAAGCTCAACAATGTTTACCATTTAGTAAAAGAATGAAGAAAATCGGTTGGCAAACAAAGGAAAAAAGGGATCTAAAAAAATAACTTCAATATCTATCAAAAGTATACTAATGATATGCTAAAATTAAAAAATTAAAGATTGGAAACATTCCATTAAATTAAAAAAAACTGAAATCTATTGAAGGAGTCTAAATTAGAGATAAGCTTATCTCCTCAAAAGTTAAACTAAAAAAACCTTTCTCCACGAATTCTAGAAGCATTTCCTTAAAATACATTTACTACTTCCTTTTAAATTATAAGTTCGCCGCCCATTTAAATGATTTTACCAATTTAACAATTTTTTTGCGGCTTTACTCTTCTTGGCGAATTTTTGCTTAGTAATGTTTCTCTTAAAACTGAGCTTAAATTAATAAAACATTTTTTATTGTTAAGACAGTTTGTATTCCTTTTCCTTCTTTATTGTATTTTCTCTTAAGCAGAATTCCTTTCATGAATAATTTTCTTAATTATCATTTAATATTGTTTTTTTTGTTTTTTTTTTTTGTTTTTTTCTGTTTAACTCTATTATGTCATTATGAAAAGTCATTTGAATTTTTTGTCATCAATATGTACAAAAAATTCGTTCATTATCTTTACCAGCAATAAAAATTGTTTATTCATTTAACAATTGATCAACTGAACATTCATGGAACTTTTTTAGCATTTTTTTTTTCTTTTCTTAGTTTGGCTACTCACTTATTTTGTTGTTCTTTTGCATTGGCTTTAGCAATTATTGAATTCCATTTAGCGATTATATCAGGATGAGTAACTTCAATGTCCTTGTAGCTGCCGGATGCTAGCAGACAACCATCTTTCAATACAATTAACTGAAAAAAGTAAAAAAGAAGATAAATTATAAAAAGTAAATAAAATAAAATTAAGCATATGTAGATGAGTAAAAATTAGGGTACTCAAACAGTAAATTAATGGGTTAATCGATTCGAGGTTACGGTTAACCGATTAATTACTAACCGAATAACTGTTCGATTAATTAAAAGTTTGCTATTTTCGATTAATGACTAAAACGGTTAATTTGGAAGAATTAACAGATTAAATAAAACTTAATATTTGAACCTATCGCTCTTTCATTGCGACGTAGTCATGTCTCAAAAAAATGATTTTTGAGTTAAGAATGCAGAAATATTCTTCGTATCGCTCTTCATTTTGTGAAAAAATGTGTACAAAAAACTCACCTCTTGAGGCGAGAAAACTTTTTATTTTCCCTTGATTTTTGTGTAAATTAAAAAACTTTAAAATCGTTTTCTGACGAAAGAGTTTATTTTTTTAGATATGACTACGGTGCAATAAAGGAGCGATATTTTCTTATGTGTTTAATTTAATCTAACGAAATTAACCGAAAATATTAGAAGTTTTAAGAACTTGAAACATTCAATGCAGCACCCAAGTGACATAATAGAAGATTTTATATGTTTAGAGAAAACCAGAACAAATGCTGAGCAATTTCATATTCTCATTTATGAATTGCTTTTGATTTGCGTAACATTTTTGATAAGTGAAAGAATTCTTTTAAAGTCAGGTTTCATTTAGTTTTAAATCAAAAATCGTTTAAACATTTAAGCCAAAATATTGTTCCAATAAATTATTTTAGAAGATCTATTTAAACTATGAAAATAACTTATAAAAGGATATAACTTACATTTTTTATTAATACATACTCGCATTTATGAGTTCTTTTTCCGACTGATTTAGTTTTAGAGTTCTTATGTTTGTTATGTTATTCTTTTTTACTAATAAATTCTTAAAATATTAAATAATTTGTCTACTCTTACTTGTTGAAAATAATTAATTTGTGGAAAATTCGTATTGATCGGTTAAACGATTAATAAAAAATTAACCGATTAAATTAAACCTGAAGTAATGAATTGAAACACCATTAATTGAATGCCCGAGCAGATACGCAAAGAGTTCAAGGAACTACTGAAAGAGCGGACGTATAGAAGAATAATGCAAAGTCACCTTTACGTGATATAGTATGCAATACAGTAAAGTATAGTACAGTACAGTAGAGTACAATACAATAAAGTACAGTAGAGTAAAGTATAGTATAGCAAAGTATATTATAGTATGTAGAAACCGGAACACTATAATAATTTTTCTTTGGATTTTATACTTCTGAAGATTATTTTACATGTAAAAGTGGTATGAACACTTGCTTCTGTAACTTAAAGAAAAACAATATTTTTGAGATAAAACATTGATGCATTAAAAAAGCGATTTAAAAAATATGAAATCCAATACTCAGAAATTAAAATCAAATAAGGCCAAGATGCTGGTCTATTGAATAGGAATCACAAAATCATGAATTATGCATAAAAAAACTGAATATGCCATAATAAAAATGTAAATAAATTAAATTCTTTTGAAAATAAAAAAACAAACAATTATGGACATTTTGTGCAGAAAATTGTCATAAATTCAATATAAAAGAAGAATACGTTTTTTTCTCTTGACACTTTGGAAAATTTACCTAATGAAAATTTTATAAAAAGACACATTTATAAAAAGAAATATTTATAAAACGAATATTTGTCTGCTGTCACTTGTACCTCAAGGCCTTGATACACAAAATGTGTCCAAGAAGCTGTCGGCAAAAAAAAATACTCGTATATAAAATTTATTAGTTTTTCAACAGCAGGAAATGGCAGTTGAGTTAGTTTTTTATGCTACAGGTAGACCACGCTTAACACGTACTTTTTACAACACAAAGCCGGTTGGTCTAACACGTTTCCTTTCTTGCGACACATTCTTGTTTAATTTGGAAAAAAAACTCTTTCTAATATGGGTTTCGTAGAGCCTAAAGGTAGTGAAATTTGTGAATTTCAATTGTGAAAAAAACATTTTTCTTCAATTTCAAATAATTTTAAATTTTCTGTTATTTTAGTTTTATTGCATGGCTTTATATTAAAGTTTTGGCATGTCAGGGGAAAAAATAAGTTACAACTTAATGGAATTGATCCGAAGTTTAAAGTTTAATGAAACTTAAGTAAGGATGACAAAGAAAATGAATAGGCAAGAAGAGAAGCGACTGTCTGATGGTTCCTCAACACTTCTAAGTGAAAAATCAGTTAATATTTGAATTAAAGAAAATTATCGAATACGAATTTCATGGAAAAATTATTTGCAGGTGTCTTTTTGAGATCCCCTTTTTGCGCTGGGTTTTTGTTTCGTTTAACACGATATTGCTTAATATGGTATGTTAGAGGAACGTAGCCTCCAGGTTAAGCGAGGAATACCTGTATTACACATTCTACTTATGCCAAATTATTGAACATTTCAAGCACACAAAATGTTAAAAAAGATTTTCTGTTTTCTATATTTGTATTAGTTTATGAGTGAGTTTGCATAAAATGTACCACTTACATTGTGCGCCTGTTGGAGTAAATTTAATTGTTGTGTCACTAAAATGACAGTGCGATTGGCTTTCAATAGCATTTTTTTAATACTTTTTTCAAATATATGACGGGCGACTTCATTGTCTAATGATGATAAAGGATCATCCTGTTTTAGTAGAAGAAGAAAAAGAAAACGAAAAACGGAAAGAAAAATGTAACAAATCATTTAGATTAAAAACATATTTGTAGACATTTAGGTAACAAATCAATAGTAATAAATTGTTTAAATCATTAAAGATGAGCCAAGAAAAAGCTTAAGGCAAACTATTACTATTTTTTTTTTTATATTTCTTATAAAATCACATACCATTATCACCACATTGGCTGATGAATATAAAGCGCGTGCTATGGCCACTCTTTGCCTTTGACCACCCGACAAGTTTATACCTCTTTCTCCTATTAGCGTTAAATCGCCAGCCGGCATAAGATCTATATCCGGTTTAAGAGCACAAGCTTCTAAAACATAATCGTAACGTCGCGGTCGAAAAGATTCTCCAAATAAAATATTTTCGCGTATGCTGGCATTTAGGAGCCAGGGTTGTTGAGGCACAAATGCAATGGTTGAGGTTCTGGAAGGAATGTTCAAATAATTCAAAAATCTTAATAATAATTTGAAAAAAAATCAAAAACAGCTGTATCATACTAGGAATTATGTACTGTGATTTTCTCAATTTATAAAAAAATGGCATGATATATTCTAGAGTGGGAAAAATTTCTAAAAAAAACTGGGCATATATATATTAAAATAAAAAGCATATGAATTGGCAGCACTGTTTTCAGTACTTATTTTTTAAAGAGTTGCTCGTATTCTTCATTCACATGACTTAGAATGGCTAAACGTTTGTGTACAACAAATACGCAAATACTCCTAAACAGGCACATGTACGAGTACGGAGTTATGCCCATTTAATTACTGTTCATTATTTATATAAAAATTATCATACACAATTTTAAACCTTTTAACTTGATTTAAATATTTAATTAATTTATACCAAACATTCAGTGCACTGTACTACCCACCATGAGTGAGTAAGAGTAAGAGACAGAGAAAGTAAAAAGTCACAACAGTTCAAAACAATTTGCAAACAGTTATAGCAAGTGTGGAGAAAATTAAATGGAGGCACAGACAGGTATGTATGTATGTATGTAGGTGGGAGTGTAGTGAGAGTAATTGTTTGCGTGCATGTGAGGGTGGGTATCTGTAGAAAATGGGGGTTAATATTAAACTGAAGTATGTATATCTGAAACTTATTTTGCTTGAGGTTTGTGTGTTAATTATTTCTAAACTAAATAATAATTCATATTTTAAAGTAAAATTTATTTCTTAGATAACTAAAAACTTGAGAGGAACAAACAATAACAACAAATAATTTGCTTAAAAATTATTTTAAAATTTTGTTTAAAAAGAAAATAAGTCATTTAAAGCAAAATTTACCTGGCATAGTAACAGAAGTATAACTAAAAAAATAGCTGGCAAAAATTAAAAGCAAAGAAAACTACTGGCGTTTTCTTTTCTAAAAAAAATGCAACATTTTTTGCCGTTTTTATTGAAAATTTGCAATACAATGTTTTTTTGATATACTAAATATACTAAGTTTATTAGAAATTGTTGTATCATCACTAACCAGGCAAAATTTTTGTTTTAAGAAAACTTTGAATAGCAGTTTTTTTATAAAAAGAATAAGAAATGTTACATTTTTTTTTTCAAAGAAAACGGCATAAGTATGTAATTGAAAATAATTGTTAAAAAAAGTGTTTTGACCGCTTTTCAGGTAGCGTTGTTTCAGAAATCTAAATTGTGTTACTTTTCAGTAATTTTTTTAAAATTATTTTTAGATTTGGCCTACCATAAAGGAGATTTGCAAAAAAATTACATTGTATAAGAAATGCCAACTGATAATGTTGAAATTTTAAAAAATATTAATGTTTAAGTTTTCTTTAAATAATTTAAGTATTTTAAAATTCTTTAAAAGAATTATAAGCTCCTTAAAAAGTTTACAGATCTTAGAACTATATTCTTTATGGCACGTTATGAATGAGGGGGCAAATAAAAAAAGAGCGTAACCCAATAAAAACCGACACTTTTATCGTTAAAGCAATGCATTTAGTGATGCGTTATTATTGCTACTGTTATTATTCTTATTTAAATTAAATTTAAGGAAATTTACAAGCTACTCCTTTAGTAGTTTAAAGAAATTACCTATAAATATTAATTCAAAAAATTTTTAATTCTTTGAAAAAAGATATTGAGATCTGTCTCGAATAGTAAATTTAATAATGATAAATATTATTAAAATGAATTCCATGTTTAATTGTTAAATCATTGAAATTTTAAAGTTGTCATTTTCATCACAACCGATCAGTTACCATAAAAATTGCATTCACCGTGAAAGTGTCGCTAGAAATTTACAACAAAAACAATTTCTAAATCATTAAAAAGTTTTCTCCTGTTAAATGTTATTTTTGGCTTTTACTAATCTTTTCTATTAAGCATGGCTCGTATAAAGAAAATAATAAAGCAATTAATTCACATGCTTAAAAATATATTAAAATCATGCTTTCTTTTACTATTATGTTTATGCTTATATAACCTCCAATCCAAATCAGCTTAGTGCATTTTTCTTCATTATTATAAACATTTACAACCCTACTTAAACTCAACTGCTCGAGTGTCATTAAATAACATTCATAAAATTTCAACGTGCTTACTGTTACCCTTAGTCCAATAAAAGTATTTAATATGAACGAAAATATCTATAAAGAAATAAAATT
Organism: Gymnocheta viridis; assembly: GCA_956483585.1. Taxonomy (NCBI): domain Eukaryota; kingdom Metazoa; phylum Arthropoda; class Insecta; order Diptera; family Tachinidae; genus Gymnocheta; species Gymnocheta viridis. The sequence goes on from OY101444.1 coordinate 4,311,824, forward strand.
GCAACTCAGACTTTTGCCAACAGTCGCAGCAGCAGCAGCCTCTGTAACGACGTAATAGTATTTAAAATACCAGTTAAACCACATTTCCATTTAACGTTTAAGCGTTAAAAACAGGGAATGAAAAACTACTGCACAAGCCGCCGATAATGGTGCAACAGTATTATGCACTTAAGATATTGTTGCTGTGCATTGTATTGCATATAAAGAGAAAGGGCGCGAGACAGTGAGTGAGAGAGGGTGGGAGAGAAGAAGTTCAAAGGAAATACATATACAAACATGTGTGCAGGGGTATGTGTAAAGCAAGGATATATGAATGTGTGTGGCGAATGTTGTTTGTATTTCAAGTGTGGATTTGTGTGTTTGCATGCCTCAGTGTTTACAACAGTTGCAATATTTTTACGATTTGTTTGTATATTTAACCAGACGTTCTAATATTTTTATGCGTTTTATTTAATCCATATACCAAGTATTTTCCCCTCGGTGCAATTTTTTTCACTTTATAGATGAAATTGTAAATACGAGTACGTACGTAGTATATGTAGATAGTTTGAATATTTATTTATTATTATTTTTTTTGTTGCTTTTAACAGCTTTAGATGACTTTGTCTATGAGTGCAAGCATATGCATATTAGAGATCATCATCATCATCAGTCCCATAAAGTTGATAACGATACTCAAATACACTCCCTCCCATATTTATCATGGGAAATTTTTGCGTAAAAATTTCAACGAGTACCAGTAGTGAACGAGTATTCAACCCGTAAAATTAACATTTATGATAAATTGTTGCTACGTGAGAGCCTGAACAGCTAACTTATGTATGTAAGCGATGTCCTTTTAACAAACATATATACATACGTATTCATTACTTTGTTTTCATTCATAAATAAATTTTTGAGAACAAAAATTCTGTTTCCCTTCATTGAATAAGTTGCAAATCAGAATGGTTTTATAAAAAATGGCACAGAACAAGTTTTTTTTAAGCGTTAAGAATTTCTTTTAGCTGCATAGAACTTGGGCAAAAAGATGAAAAGTATATCAAAGAAATAAATGTTGAATAGTATAGTAGCTGCTTGTTCTAAAAAGAACATTTTATAACTCTTCAAACATCTGACAGCGACATATTTTTCTTTTGAACTTGGGCTCATTTTATTTAACACTTTGATTAATATTTACATATTTTACTCGCACTTGGTTACAATTTATTGCATTTATTTTGAGAAAAATAGTAAGATTAAACAAGTGTTTACATGAATGTAAAATTAAAAAAAAAATTATAAAATAAAACATTAAGAGCCTTATTCATAAAAAAAGTTTTCTTTGAACTTTATTCTTGTCATTAGCGTGAATCATGCGTAATCGTGATTAGTTTTTTGTTTCAATCACCGTGAGTGAGTATATTTCTAGCGTGATTGTTGTGTGATTTCTTTAATTTATTTTAATTTTTTTATTTTTTTTTTGCATTATTTTATAGTTTTTTTCTGTGAGTATTTGATGAGCGTGAGTTTTCGTGATTGTGACTAACTTTTTTTCCACTCACGTAAGCGTGCATGAACATAAGGCAAAAATAAAAGGTCGTGTATGAGTGAAATCTTTTTCTCGTGAGTGTGCATGAGCGTGAGAGGAAAGTTATTCACGATCGCGTGTTTTAAAATACATTTCAATTAAATTTCAATTTTTTGATCAGTCCCAAAGAAGTGGAAGGACCCTGTTGTGAAGTGAGCAATGTCACGCCGATGAAAATATATACATACATACATATTCCTTTTCAATACTGCACTATTGTTTACAAATGTGGGCAGTTCCACGCCCATTCAAACTAAATATTACTTTTCTACAACTGCAACTTAACCGATCCTTATAAAACTTGGCACACACATTTAATTCTTGTGACAATACACACTATTATAGAAAAGCGGGCAATGCCACGCCCAAAGAAAATAAATGTTCCTTTTCAACTACTAGTTAACCGATTCTTATGAAACTTTGAACATACTTATGTACATTATGTTCAGAATACACAGCTATGATTGGAAAACTACTTATAGACCACAGGCAGCAATAACTTGCGTTTAAATTATACACAACAGAAAACAGTCATCGGAACTGTGGGGTACAAACATGATATGAGTTGCTTTATACAAAAGCAGACAAACGTGGATAATTGTTATTATTTTTCACACATGCTCAAATAAACATATAAACTGTTATAAAAAAAATAAACATGTTTTCTTATTTATAAATTTTTATTGCCCACAAATTCAATTTATATGCAATAAGTCTAGCAAGATTTTTTTTCTATCTATATTTATTTTCATAACAAACCACATGAATTTTTTTCTTTTACAAGCAGCTACACATAATTTATTTCTTATAGTCCTGGATTGTGTTTCGGCTTTGAGCCAAAAAAAGAAGCCGGCATTGGCCATAAACATGTTTGAGTTTCAATATATGTTTTATTAAAAATTTTTTTCTTTTTGCAAAGCCGCTTTACTAGTCGAATACGAGTATCTACTGTCAAAGGCATAAATAAGTACATTTATCAATATTATAGATTTATTATTTTGCAATTTGTACATTTTATACTCTTTCCGCTTTCTTTTTCTAAGAACTTCCTTTGCAGGCAGCATCTTTGTCGTCATAAAATTGATAAATTATTTTTTAATGCCATAAAAAAATTTATTGTTTTGTATCTGTGTGTGTGTGTATATGTGTGTGTGACTCAGGAAAGGTGTAAAATTCTAGACAAATTAAATTGGCTGCACACGAAAGTTGCAAGAAACAGTAACCAATTCACTTTTACAAATTGGAAATTTGACTTGTAATATAATTGTTTCACATAAAATATGCAATTTTCTTAATAATTTAAGAAAATTATTAAAATGTGAATAAAACAGTTAACACATAATTTCAAAATATCGGTGACGTAACATATTTCTAAGCAAATGTCATTCATTTCAGAATGTAAATGATAATACTTCGAATGGGCTAAAAAATATGAAAGAAAAAAAAAACAAAGATAAAGTAGTTACTGTTTGACTTGCTTTAACTGAAACATAAAAAATGTTCTTGTGGAAAATTGTTTTGTTTGAATTTCTCAGGCTCTTTTACGATGTGGTTTGTCGATTGTGGTTCCAGTTGTAATAAGAATTGTATTCTGCAATTATTCTTAGTGAGTATATTACTCTTAAGCTTAATGAACAACGACTAGAGCCCTACGCAAGTTCGTTTCTAAGGAATTGCATATTTCTTTTTATTATTTTCATTTATACTCACTTATTCCATATCATATCACCCGATATCAGTGGCATTTCCATTAGCAAAGCCGACAACAAGGAAGACTTTCCACTGCCATTTTTACCCACAATCATAGTTAATTTTCCTCGTGGTATAACAACATCGCGTATATATAAAATTTGACTCTTCTTCTGCGGGTTCCATGAGAATTTACAATCCTTTACCGATACAGCAATATCATCGGGCATTTTCAACAGCAAAGAATCACGATGCCAGGAATCGGTTTTCTTGTGGGCAGCAATCGAAGCAGCTGAGTTTGGCGTATGCGTATGAGCCAACCCGGCCATGTGTAATTTCCTCGGTCTGATTACTACATACGGTGTGTTGCGCAACAGTTCTTTGCGGGCATGTAGCGATAGTCTTCTATGGTCATCAACAAAATGTAAATGCTCCTTGGTATCACTTAGCGTCAGAGGTGTGTGGGGCTCCGAGTTGGCTAATGGTGCCGGCTTGTCTGGTATAACAATTTTTATTTTAGGTTTCTCGCCCGTACTTTTTAAGCAAATATTCCTGGGTAAAGATTGAGATTTATCTTTGTTTTCATACATATCCAAAGACGCATCACTTTTGCTTAATATTCTTGCCATATGGCGTATACCTTCAAATTGTTTTTGTATTTCATGAGCGGATAAAAACGTCTCTAGTCTCCTGGTGGACACGACAGCTGAGAGAATTATAGGCACTGTTATAGGAAATATAAGCAAAGGTACGGTCAGTTGTTGAAATAAGGCCAGGGCAGAAAACAAACGACTGGCTGTAAACTCTGCCCCCGATTCGCGATACACATAAACGGCCAGCGTAACGAAGGCAATTAAAACTGATGATATGTGAGTTAAAATTGCTGAAAATAAAGAAAGAAGATTAAAGTAAAATTTGTTTTTCATAGTTTAAAAGACTTACTCATTAGCGTCCAGTAGAAAGAGTCCTTATTTAAATATTTTAATTCCTGTTTCCTGGCTTCAGTTATTTTCTTAATAAACACATTGTCCCAGGCATTCAGTTTAATCAATTTAATGCCCACAAAGCAGTCGTGGAGTTTCCTCAAACGATTATCGGTAAATTTCTAATGAAAGTAAAGAAAATAGTTTTAGGGCTTTCAGTATACTATCCTATTATATATTTCTAATTCTATTCAAAAAAATCTTATGCAATCTACATTATTACACACAATATCATACCGATGGATCAGAAAGGAAGCACTTTTAGTTTGAATACGAAATTTACCCAAATATTTCTTAGAACAACTGGAGATATTATATTAAACTTTTATTAAAGCAAATGATGATCTGCATTAGCAACAGTGAAATGCGCAGAGGAACTAGATATACCCCTTAATAATCAATTTCAATTTGTTTTTAATAAAAGTGTTAATATTTTACTACATATGTAGGTAAAATATTAATTATAGGAAATAGTGCGATTAAAAATTTAAAATAGTTAGTTAAGTTTGCTAATATAAGTTTTTTAAAGAAACCTTAAAACTGTAAGTATTATTTCAATTTCATTATTATCTTATGTATATGCAACTTGCTTATCGAAATTAAGAAAAATATTATTATGATAAATTTGAACAGGGCTCCAGGCTTTATGTTATAAATTTTTTTTAAGTGTAAAATACAAAATATAATTGGAGGATAAAGAAATTAAAGCAAAAATGATACGAATAGAAAACATGTCGATTGGAATTAGTGACTGAGCTGTATAGAACAATAAATATTAAATTAAATATTAATTCGTAGAAACATTTCACCTTACTAAACCATATACATATCAATGTATCCTTAAAAGTATGCTTCACAAAAGTATCACTAAGCCTAGTGTAGACTTAACACAATTTAGAATTTTGTACGTTCTCGTAAAAATTGAATTCTAAATTCCTAATCTACTAAATAGCCACAAACACAAATTTGCAGTTTCTGCAACGTAACATGAAAACTTTGAAATCTTCTCTTGAGGAACTCAGTCGGAGCTCAGTTTATTTTGGAGGTGTTCTTATATGTATATTCCTTTAGTTACAATATAATATAGAACATATTCTGTATTTTTTCAATTCCATTTAAAGTTTATACATATTAACAAAAATTAATACTGCCTAGTTCAAGGCATAAACTTTTTTCCGATAATCAGGCCTGTTCTGAAATCACGGTGATTTCACACCACGTGATTTCCAAAAATAAATTCTAATTATTGCTGTTTTTATTACTGTTCACAATGGAATATTTTATTTGAGCTTCGAATATCATGAATTGTAAGACTTACAGAGCACTAAAATACCTGCTTTTAATTTTTAGAAATCACGTGATTTACAGAACAGGCCGGATTATTTCTTAGTAAAAACCCGTACATTTTAAAATAATTATATTTTCTTATCCACTCAAATATGTTGCATAACAAACTTAACCAATTAGACCTTAAGTTATTGTTCACAAACTTTTTTCAGATCCTATGGCCTTCTTTAATATTTACTGTTAATTAAAATTAATTTTAAATTACAATTGTTGTTTTCCCAGCAACAAAAAACCCACCCACAAACTTATTTAAAATAAAACAACTTTTTTTACTTGCAATAAAAATACACTTACAACGAAAGAGAAAACAATTTTAATTGAAAATAAATAAGGCCTATTTTTCGGTTTGAGTATAATACAGAAATAAAAAACAATAACTACTACAAGTTTTGTATAAAAAAAAATACTTATAGAAATGTTTAACACAGTATAACAGTGAACAACTATAAATTGTATAGAATACTTGGCGGTTTACAACAGCAATTTAAACATAAAGCATATTTTAAGGATTTGTTTTAAGGTAATAACTACACAGTCTTTAATGAGCCACTGATGTAAATAATTTTAAAAGGAATTGCTACCTTTTCATACGAAAAAAAAAACTAAAAGTATTCAACAACTGTTTTAAGGATTTTAAAGAGTTCAATGAAAACAACAGCTTCAGGTCTTTAAAAATGCAATTAATAATTATTACTTACCGCCATAACTTCGGCATTTTGGGACATAGCCTTTCCGATCAGAAACTGTAAAGGGGTCATGGTTAAAATGCACACAAACGAACCAATAACTGCACTTATGCCCAACTTCAAGTATAATAAAATCATCACTATAGCAATCTGAAACAAGGAAATAAATATTTAAATCAATAAGAGTTTAATATGTATATAAAAAATAGTATTTAAATAATTGAATCATAATTGAATTAATGAGTGTAACATACTTTTGAGATGAAATTTGAAACTTGCCTACAATTATTTATAATTCCAAGTTAATATTTAATTTAACATTTAATAAAAACAAGAAACATAAGACTCTTAATATGAAATTGTTTAACTATATATTTTCTAAAACAAAAATAAATTGGTTGTAATTAAAAATCTCGCAAAAATGAACTTGATTATCAATTGAACATTTCAAGTAATTTTTATAAATATTTGTTTGTTTAAGTTGTCTGGCTTCTAAGAAAGAAATCCACATTTCTCTTCAACACCAATCATGCATAACGCTTTCTTAATATAGAAAGGCCGTAACTAATTTTTTTTAATATCGAATTATTTGTATATTTTAAAATACGAGTATAATCCCCTAATCTATCAAAATATGCAACAAAAACCCGATTTCGAAAAAAAATGATTTAGGACCTTTCTATATTAAGGTAACGATAAGCATTATACATCTTTATGAACATAAATCGTTGCCTAGTTACAGGCGTTAAGAAAATTTTAAGCCTTAGCAACATTTGTCCGTATAATACTAAAACAATAAGTAATTCAAATTTAATACAAAAGTAATTTTGTAAAATCAATCTGCTAATAATACAAACCTTATGTTATAAGCTGTCAATATTGTGTAGAATATTAGATGTTCAAAACTTTAATAATGAGAGAAAGAAACGAATTTTCTTCCTCCTAAAATAATTTTGAGTTTGTAGATAAAACTATTTGAATACAAGTTCTCGACATGCTAAAGTTCGAGTAACTAACGCTGGTTAACATACATAAATTAGCTTTTTAATTAATAGGAAAGAAAACAATTACTTTCGAAATCGCTGTCATTGTATACCAAATATTTTTTTAATACAAAAAAAGTTTAGTTTCAGTGAAAAGTTTTAGTACACAAATTTTTTAAAAACCTTTTATTTTAAGTAAAAAATTTTTAATTTTTATAAATTTTTTTAGGTCAAAATATACGAGTATATTTATTTATTTAAAATTTAAAATATATAATTTGTTTACCAAAAAATTTTTAGTTCAATTACGAAAAACTTCTCCAAGCTTAAGATCAACGATAACAAAATAAAAACTTTACTTTCTCCAATATTTCACTTTCTCTGTAGAAAGCTTTTTTTAAATAAAATAAATTTGGATGATTTTTATAAAAACAAGTGACCTCAAGCTTAATTTAAAGAATAATACGAATATTAATATTTTAATCTTTGGTAAGCAGCGAGCAAGTTACTTCTTAAGTAGAGCAAAAGGACGTAAGCTTTTCTATCTGTCATCTTTACATTTTCCACAGAACATTAACTCTCGTCTGCGAAGAGTGTTTATGCAGCTCAAAATATATGTGTGTAATATATTGTGTTTTGAATAATTTGAATATATTTAGAGGCTTAAATATGGAACACAAACATCAAGAGGTGTAGGTTATTTGAACACACATTTGAATTTATGTAAAACAGATTTACAATGTTTACAATATTTTTTTTTTAACTTTACTGGAAAAACTATAAATAAATTAGAGTATGTGTGCATTTTAGAAAAGGATATATGAAAAGTTTTCTAGGTCAGGTTAGGTTAATAATAGTAAATAAATTAATATCAATCATACGTCACAGTAGCGAAATGTTAAATTGCTCTGATTTAAAACTTTTAAAGCACTTTAAGGATGGATGGCAACAAAACCTCAGTAATACGTCACATATGAAAAAATTTAAATTTTAGTCGCCAGCTTATAGAAATAGCCGCCTCTCAGACGTCTGAGAAAATGTTTCTGGATACGGGGAAAACTACATCATTCTTTGTAATTGTGATAGCCGGTCTACTTTTTCCGAAACAGCAAAAAGAATCTTAATTATATTTAAGACAAAGTATTTTTAATGCTCAATTAATTAATTAATTAACTCGCTGCCGTCATACACACAACTTTTAAATAATGCAACGCAGTTTAGGAAACCTATTTTCAATTTCTATACTCAAAGTTAAAATTATATAACTTATTCAAGTACTCGTATGTGTATGTTCAATATTTCAATAATTTCTTTATATTTATATTTTTATATTATTAATTATATTTTATTATTATTAATTATATTTTTATATTATTATTTATAATTGATGTTACTATTAATATTTTATATATATTTTATTATTTAAATGCATTACATCTATCTGGTCAAATATCATGTATTATAATTATAAGTATTATAATTATAAGTTATAAGCACATATCGATATTCAATAGCGTAGGATTATTAAAATACGTTCACAGAACGGGTTCCATTATGCGCATATCGATAGGTGTAGCATAAATTAATAGAAAATGCTTTTTGTATTGCTAAGGAATACGTACAAATATAGAAATGTATCGATGGGCATCCATAAATATGACTATAAGAGAAAATGTTGTAGTGTTTGGAATAAAATTGTTTGCAGAACTATAACAAATAAAAACAATTTATTTTCAACATATATTTCCTTTTCGCAAAAACTGGAGTTCTTTATTTGGTATTGACTTTTTTAATAAAAATAAATTTTGCAAAAAAATAAGGTTAATGAAATTCATGCATATTGAATCAATATTCTGTGTTCATATTTTTATAAAATCTTAAAAATTCAATGAAGCAATAATAAATCATATCGCGATAATCGCAAAAGTTCGCCAAAATTTTTAAAATCTTCTAAAACGGGCTACAAATGCAAGGAATGTGAAAAACTGCAAAAATTACGAACATTTGCAATAACTTCCAATCACTGGGAAAATTAAAATGTTGAATATCATTTAAAAGTCGATGAATCAATAAAAAATAGAAAAAGTCACATACATTGCAAAAAACGCGAAATTCCGCCAAAAGTTGCAAAGTTTTTAAAAAGCTGTAAACCTTCTAAAAGGACTTAAAAGTTTAAGGAATGTGAAAAATTTGCAAATAATGCAATTTTTTGCGGATTTCCGAAATTTTTGCAAGCAGCTTACCTTTTTTCGTTTCGTTCGCTTTTTGCTTAAGGATCTTCATCCATTTTTAAGCTTTTCCTATTCTCAAAAATTTTTGCAAAAATTTGCTTCAAAGTAAAATTGGACACTTTCCAAGTTAACGCGAATTTTTTAATACAACTTTATCACATTTTGCTTAAAAATGGTTCATAATAATTACGAAACGAAATCCATAATACAACTTTAGACAAAAATTTCTAGAAAATAAATGTGCTCATAGCCATTGGAGAACCTATCGATACATATATGTAGGTGCGCAGGGATATAAACAAATATGAACATGAATACATACAGGTATAAAACAAAATGCGCACCGATACATACAATTATGAAATTGAACAGATACGAAAAATATTTTGTATTGAAAATATTTAATATATGCTAGAGTAATTTATTTATTATTGTATTGTTTGTCGTTCTCTAATGGGAATGCGAATAAATTTATAAATAAATATAAAAACTCAAAAATTTTATTTGTAACAGCTTTTGGAGCAAAGATATCTTTAAGGCTGCTTTTGGAACCAAACAACGTGTTTTAGGCAGCTTTGGGAAGAAGTTATATAATTTATTTCAAATTGTGATCAGCAAGTCAAAATAGTTTACAACATGTGTGAATGATGTTGGAAAGAAAGAAATAAAAGGTGTTTAGGTTATATTATAAAAAAGGTGGAGTTTGGAGAGAAATCATCGATTTTATCAGGGCAAACAAATTAGAATAAAATTAAAGTAATTTAGGATGGTTGCTGGAAAGAAATGCGTACTTTAAATAAGGTTTGAGGAATTTACAGAGGTTTTTTACGAAAGAATGGAATGCACTATTGGATTCCATATTTATCTCATTCCGTCAAAAATTTCGAAACGGCTACTCATTTATTAAATTTGGATATTTAGAAAAAAACTCAATCAGTATTGGCTTTAGTTTTGCAAATAATGCAGCAATTTTATAAAAAAAATATATATGAAAACTCTTTACTATTTATAAATAATAAAGAAAGTTTTAAGCATTTAAAATAAACAACAAGAACATTTAATACATTTAACCATAAATTATGACAGATTGTTTTGATTTCTGTAAACAATTTTTAATGAAAACATATTTATTTAAATTAAGCTTTTAGTTAAGTATTTATTTCTCTTATATTGTTTTGCCAGAAAAAAATAAATCTTTTAAATATATGTAGATCCTGTTGCCATTTGTAGAAGTACATATAAATTTTATTTCAGTTTAATTTATTTTCGTACATTCGTAAATGTAACATAATTGTATTTAAAAACCATTAATTTTATACTTTATTTCAACAGCACAAAAATAATATTATTTTGCTGAATCGAATAATTTATGGTTCATGGGCTATTAAAGAAGAAGGATGGCTGACTGTTTGTCGTTTTCTTTTTTTTTTAATTTGTTGCATTTTGTATTTAAGTGCAGAAGAAGTGTATACATACTTACTTTTAAGGGTATGGCCCAAACATAATGAGCAATCCAAAAGAAGGACATTATATTTAAAGTGTCTTCCGACATCAAATTTGTAATGGCTCCAATGTCATTTAAAGCTGCAGAAAAGTAAGAAATGATTGGAAAAAGAAATACTTTAATTTTATGAGCCAAAATAGTAAAAGTGTTTTTAAGTAGATGAAAATGCAAATGCAGCAAATGGAAAAATAATGAATGATTTCTTTAGAACGCGGGCGGTTTTGAAATGCATTATGTTTTCATATAATCGATGGATGTAAAAGTGATGAGAAAATTCGATTTTTTATGAAAATTAAAACAATTCACTTGCAGACATTTTCATTCAGATCGGTTCAGTATTTTGGAAGCTATAAGCGTTTAAAACGTTACACACTCAAAATAAAAAATTATGTGTTTGTCCAATTTGCTGTTTGAAAAAGAATGAGAAAGGAACAATAAGACAAATCCTTTTCTTTGCTTTGAATTGCTACAATTGTAGGAGAAGCGTGATAAGCAAAAGATAGTTTATAACTTAAAGCTGTTTAATTGGAAGGTGTTTGGCATGTAAATGTTTAATGTTTAATGTAATTATTACAACTAGACCTCTCTCGACTGTCGTCTATATACTGGTAATCATAAACATAAATTCCTCGATAGAGTCTGACGGACTCCAACTTGAGCCGACTAAAACTGTTTATTGGAGAAAAAAAAATAATTGCAAATCTTCTTTAACTCATTGTGTGAAACTTTCTTAAGATAATTTCCAAATGCACCCTCATATTTTAATTTATTGTATATATTGATATATTTTAATTTATTTTTATGTCACAACATTCAATACTAATTCATTTTAATTTTCAGTAAGACCTTCAACACAAACAAACGAACTCCTTATAGAAATTGTTATTTGATATTATCATAAATAACAAAAGATTGCAATAAAATCTACTTTTTATCTGAGTAAAAGCTAATTTTAATTTTCAAAATGTCATTGTAAGGATTGCAATATCCTTACCAGCTTGTGCCAGCAAGCATCTTCTCTACATCCAAGCTAATAAAAAATGTTTGAATTAAAACTAAAAATAGTAAATATTTTCAAAAAAATATGAGAAAGTTTGTATGTTTGTGGGTTTAGATGTTTGAACCACTATCACGTGATAGCCGCTCAATGGATTTGCATGAAATTCGGTAGACGGATAGAGCTGAGTCCAGAAGGACACATAGGCTATATATTTTTTCCAAAAATAAGACCACGAGTAAGGAAGGGAGAACTTCTGCCTCTCTGAAACTATCTAAACAGTTTTAATAAACTTTCAAAAGTCTATAGATCTTTTATTTTTTAAAAAGAATAAACACATACCGCGAAGCCATTTTGGCTTGTCTGCAGAAACACCCAGGGTCTAGGCAGGAATCGAACCTATGACCCCCCCGACTAATGGTCTAGTACGCTATCTACGAGTCTACGGGGGCGCCCTCGAAGGACACATACGTATTAAATTTCGTTCAAAAATAGAATCACGAAAGTAGAGGGGGTAACTTCTGCCACTGAACTTCATGTGAACGAAGGGAGTCAAGTGTAAAAGCTGGTTTAAAATAATTGCATACTGCTTTCTCACGTACAGCCAGAAAGAGAACAAAGAATAGTTTAAAACAACTGAAATAGAGTAAATAAACTTCGTTCTAACTAAACATTTCTAGGATGGTCAAAAAGAAATTATAAGAACAAATAATGAGTTTTCGCATTCTATTTCTAACGATTTGACGGTTAAATATATCGACCCCTATTTGTAAAATAATCGTAAGTGCCAAAGTACAAATAGTTTAGAAAAATATTATTTTTGTTATTTCAAAACATGTTTTCTATACATAAATTATGGTTTACGATCAAGGGGGTCCGTTGCTCAAAACTACAAGTTACAAATCTACAAGAAACCTACGAAAAAACCAATAACATTTATACAATTTTTGTTTTTTTAAATGTATTTTATTTGTAGATTCGTAACTTGTAATTTTGAGAAATGAGCCCCAAATCTTATAGCCAATATTTTTAAAAGTATCAGGAATTTTAACATTTTGTAAACTTTAAATTATGGGTAATAATTTTTAGCTAAACGCTATCAAAAACACAGTTACTGATTTTCTGCAAATTTTCGAAAATCGACTGTTTATCAGATCCTGACGATTTGAGATCATGGCTCATGAGAATCTATTCTGACTATTTTCACTATGATATCTGCAGGAATATGTATGTGTGCGTACACGTGTAGTATACCTCTCATAACTAAAGAAAGGCTTAACCGATTGGGACTAGTCATGTGGTTTTCTAAAGACATTAACTTCACATAGATCTCGTGATATAATCAATTGATTAATTTGAGAAGATTTTGAGAGTTTTCGAAAATCAAGTTTTCGAAAAAAATTTTACTTATAAGGAAATCAGCTTTGGAACTCAAAAAACAGTGGCAGCTGCCGTAAATTTTATTAAAACCTATAAATCCGTTCGAAAGATATCCTTGACCTAAAATTAGCTTTTTTTATAACTCCAAAAGTCCCTGTCCCTGCAGTAAATTTAGTCTAAATCGGTTAAATATTTTTTTTTTATTTTTGGTCTCAATTTATAAGTGTTTAGCCAATAGGATGGGGTTGAGCTCAATGAAATATTCCAGTTATGGCCTGGAAGTTTAACCATTTTCCATATTTTCTTTTACATAATGTCACTTACGATCATTTTGCGAAATGGGTTGTTCGGTCGATATGATTTTTAAAGATATAAAATTGTATAGTTTTAAAAGTAGCATTTTAGCTTTTCAGCTTCTCCACTCACGTATTTGCATAAAATTGTATTAAAATCAAAATAATTGTAATCTTTGTGACACACTTACAATTTTGTACTTCTTCTTGGTTGGACATTTTATCGTCCTTAAGGTAATTGGAATCTTTATGATTATTATTGAACATATTAGAACTCTTCACATTATGACAATTACTATTCACACTATTGGGAATTTTATTTCCGCTTGCAGGCGTAATTGTAGCACGTTTAACATCTTTTGTATGGGAATTTAAATCATGATTTGTTGTTGTGGTTGTTGTATGCGAGGCGGTGCCATTAACACTGTCACCAATACATGTAGAATTTAACAATAGAGTTTTGCGATAAATAAGACCCTGCAGTGATGTCTTTATTCGTATGCCAGTCATATTGAGTATGTGTGTAGAGGCTTGTGATAAGGCACCCTGTGCCAATGCGGCCAACAAAACAATCCAGGCAATAGCCCAACCATTCGATAGTAAATCTAACCAAGTTGGATAGTAAATTTTCACTTCAGCGCCACTTGAGTATAAATTCGAATCGTATGAGGAAGACGAGTACAATGATGCTGATGAGTTGAATGTGGTATCAATGTAATCTATGCCGTTCGCAATTTGATTATACACATTTGTATTATTACTAGTGTTGTAGTTGTAGTTGTTGTTGTCGTTGTTGGTATTGTTGCTGTTGTTGTTGTAAAACATATTTATAGTATTGTTCTCATTTTCGTTGATATAACTGGCATTTGGATTTGGCATCAACCACATTGATCCTGTTGCTGCTGCAACATCTTTTGCTTGTGTTACTACTTGTTGTACAGTTTTAACAACTGCTGCCCGTATGTTAATGTGACTTCTAATGCTTCTGACTAAATTTTCATTATCTTTTAAGTTTGATAATGATGATTGTGATGATACTGTTGATGTTAAAAATGCTTGTGCTAATAATGACGATTGTATCTCTGGGGTGTCAATTGATGTATTATTATTGCCTCTACTTATATTATTGCTATTGGTCATATTGCTCTTGTTTGTGTTCATTTGTAGTAATGCATTATTGCTATTGCTATTGGTGTTGTTGTTGTTGTTGTTGTTGTTGCTGTGTATGTTACTATACACACCATACATATCTTCTATGTATTGTACGATTTGTTGTATGGCCAGTGGGCCAATTACCGCAAATAAATCACCGAACAGTTTTAACAGACCACCCAATGTGAACATCCGCCAACTGCTTCTCAAATAGCACAGCCATAAAGAGGGGGGTTTATTTGAATTTTTCTAAAATAAAAAAAAGTTGATATGCAAGTAACACGAAAGGATGTTTAAAAAATGTTTAGCAATAATAAAGAATTTTTCAAAATGGTGTCAACTTATTTGTTATCTGAGGTCCTTGAGCAGGAAAAATTATTTACAGCAACGAAAAAATTATTTTTCCTGCTCCAAACAACAAAGGGAAAATATTTTAGCAACAAACAAGGTAGGCCCACTAAAGCATTTCATCGTTTATGCTTTTTTGAGTGTCAAGCTGGATATGAAAAAAAATTAAAAAATATATTTTTTACAGGTAGTCGTCCTTTAACATTTAATATTTCTCTTTCATTGTCTCTTCGAGAATTTTATTATTTCGTATAAATTTAATAATAAAGACCACTTACCACTTTGGATGTTTTATAAATCAACAGGAAGCGATCATAATGAGCTCTGGCACTATCCTCCACACGCATTTGTCCCAAATCTTCCAATTCCAAAGGTTCCTTGTAGCCAAACCATAATAAAGGAGTTAACCACCAAAAGCAGGCCTTAGAATAAAAAGTAGCCAAACTGTGTCTATAGCCGATTTTATCATGATCTTCCAAATAGTCGGGGCGGTAGCGCTAGTGTAAAAGGAAGATTTAAAAAGGTTTAAATTGTATTCTTTATTTTTGTAGAAATCAAGCATAATTTGCCTTAAAATAGTATAAACTTAAAAAAAATATTTAAATGCCTTAAGTTTTTAAACTTCCCGCTGCAGGAATTTGATTTTTTTCCTAAATTTTCGAAAATCTCGTTTTCATCAAATCTCCTTCTTCCTTAAACAGTACAACACATGATTTTAGGACTTAGTTCTGAGAATTGCACGTGAAAGTAGCCCCAAAAATAAGAACTTCTGCATCATTCGTTTTGTCAAGTTGGCTGCATTGAGTTCCAAATCAATGAGCTGAAAAATGTTGTTCTGCGTTGTCGGATGTTGAGGTGCATAGAAATCAGGAAGCAGCACTTCATGCTGATGACAGTGCTTTTATATGCAGTGGAAAAGTTTCAAGTGCAATAATCGAGAGAATGCAATCCAAAACTACTTTAAGAAGTGCAAAATAAAAGTAAATGATAATAAAACGCAGGCCATTATATTTCCAAATAATAAATCACCAAAAAGCGTATACCTACAAAAATTTTATACTGTCGAGGAAACATGATCCTCATCAAAGATGATATTAAATATCTTGATATCAGTTTAGATAAAAGACTTAAGTTTAAAAAACATGTCAATTGCATCTGTGATAAAGCAATTAAGTGCCGACGTGCTATTTACCCCATACCTAATAAAAGTTCTAAGCTCAACCTCAAAAATAAGATTCTGCTGTGAAATGTGTGTATTCGACCGATCCTGATCTACGGGTGTCCAGCCTGGTTTCACAAAACTACCAAAACTCACATAAAGAAGCTCCAAGTTATTAATAACAAATATTTAAAAATAATTCATAATACTCCCCCTAGTTTCTCCACGGACTTACTGCACAATAGATTTAAATACAAAAATTTAAAAGCGTTTGCCAAAATGATCTGACTCTGTCATTTAATGAAAAATTTAGACTGTCTAATTTTGAAACAATAAGAAATTTACTAAACAGTCACTGAGTATCTTTTGTTAAAAAGAATCTTACGACTGTTTTACCAAATTTCATTATAATATTTTTAAAGTTTGTAAGAGGTTTTTGGACAAATTTTCCTCAAGAAAGTCTTATTAATAGTTTCGTCATTCAATTATTAGAGTTAATTGTTGTAGTACGCTTAAGTAAAATTTCAGAACGTTGTACCTTATTTAGCTGACAAGATTTGGGAATAAAAATTTACCAGCAAAAAAACCCTCAACAAACAAAAATGTTTGAAAATCTGTGTAAAAATTTACTCTAAAAAAAAAGTTCCGGGTCTAAGTCGATTCTAACTAGTTTCGCGATGATGTATCTATTGGTGTATGTGTGTATGTGTATTTGTTTGTTTTTATGTATGTAAACATCTCATAATTTAACAGATCGAAACCGAATTTGGCGCATTCTAAAGGCATTAAGGTCACTTAGATGTTGGGTAAATTTCAAGAATTTTCGAAAAAATGTTTTTGCACATAAATTTTAAGCTACTCAATCAAGTCCAAAATCTAATCATCTCTTAATATCAAAAAACAGTGTCGATCGTTGGAAATTTCATAAAAATCTGTTGGTCCGCTCGAGAGTTCTCCATAATTTATTGAGCAATTTATAAATTTTCGACCGCTTTCATGGTTTCCTTAGCGGGAAGTTTTGGGAATGGCCTGCAAGGTCAACCGAATCCCATATTTTTTTATGTAAAATTATTTGAAAGAAAACTCAATTTATATTTTTTGGAGTATTGTGGTGACTAAAGATAATTTTCGCAATATGTCCACAGTGGACGTATGATTAATATTAATTACTAGATACACTTAGAAAAACGTAATTGTTATAATTCAGAAATACTTTTGCCCCTACATAAAATTTTTGTACGAAAACAATTGAAAGCCTTAATTAAAAATACATTTATCAGGCGTTTTACAAAAACCAAATTCGTATGAAGGAGAAAACGGAAAATTATATTTCCGCTGCTCTAGAACATTAAAATTTTTTTAATTGAAAGGCAAATTGAAAAAGAGGCACGACAAATTAATATTTTCCTTATTGGCTTTCTTTATTAAAGAATGTTTCAAGTGGAGCCTTAAGGCGTATGAAGTTTTAATGACAGAGTTTTTTATAAACCTTTATGTTTTGGAAAATTGTCATTTTTTAATTCCATGCCAAGGCGAATTCATAACAGGTGGTCTCGACAGCTCAGCTGATTATTTTTTGCTCTTTGCATCTCCTTGCATTTTGATCTGTTTTGTTTGTCAAAATTTTTTTATGTTTGATTTATATTTAGTGTTTGACGTTGATTTTGTCAAAGAAAGCAGAAAGTATTTTTCAAAGCGAATTGAGGCGAGTCTACTGTTATGAATTTGCCTTGATTCCATACAAAAAATCAAGGCAGAAACACAACAGGTAGTTTCATCCGACTTCGCCTTGAAATTTAGAACAGATTTGTCAAAAACGATTGACAAATTTATAAGAAAATAAAAACAAAATGAAAAAGAAAATTAATAAAAAAATAAAGTATGTACATATGTACATATGCATGTATTTATTTCTTGTGAATATGTGGATATAAAAATGGCTAAGGAAAACTTGACATAAAAAATAATTCGGATGCGACATCACCAACCATATCTGAAAAGGTACAAATAGTGCGAAATGTGTTCCCAATAAATTATGCCAGTTTGTTGGACACACACAGGTTGCATCTCCTACAGTTCCAGCCATGTCAGTTTCACATACTTCCATTGCCATTACTAACGCAGCAACGCCAGCCACTTATTTACCCCATGCTAATGTAACGGCCACACAAATGATGGGTGTTGTTTGTAGACGTATCTGCAGCACAGAATAGTGCCTTCTGTCTGCAAGTCAAAGTTTAGTTACACCCATTTGCACTACAGCAGTTTCGGATACAGGTACTGGCGCTGTGGCTACGGTTACTGGTATAAATACCACATTAAAGTTTTTTCATGGCACATCTGCAAATCGCAACAGTTCATAACCTGCCGCCACAGTAATATTACCAGCACTACTTCCACGGCAGCTGGTCCTGCCAAGTGCAATTAATACACGCCATACCTCTTCAATACCGACAACTTCATAAGGAACTCTCAGGGTATTAGTGGCTTTCCAGTTTCTGGGTGGTACGCTGGTTGGAAGTACTGCCACAGCTCCATAGTCGGCTGGTATTGATAAGCAACAGCAAATAAATAATTTATAAAATATACAGAGCTCAATGCAAGAAGTTTTTATGTGAAACGTTATTTAAAATAAAAAATCTTTTTTGTAGCAATATGAATAATAATAATTTTTTTTTGTAAACAAACAAAAAAAAATGGCAGCCAAAATTCGAGCGAATTCAGTCACCTGATCTCTCGAGGACACCTGTTGTGAATTCGCCTTACAAAAAAATTATTTATATTAATCGATGAAAAATTTCTAAATAATTAGAAACTTGTTTCCATACATTCAAGGTTACATTTACTAAGCAAAACTTTTACTATATAATTTTAATTAATATTTTTTCTCGCTTTTTTCAATAACTTTTGTTGTTGTTTTTTTTCATTTAAGCCACTATTAGCAATTAATGTTAAAACGATTTTTCTCAACTTGAAACTTTTTATGCAATCCCTGATATTCATAAGGGGTTTATTTGTTTTGTTATTTTTGCTGTAGTTTAGCTACAAAGTAATAAATATATTTTTGCCATTAGTTCTGTTTAGTTTGCCAACTCTAGAGGGGCTTTAGATTCGTAAAATAGAAGAAAAAATCATGTTGCACTATAAAACAAAAGGCCTGTTTTTATATCACCTTTTAATGCATTTCTATTTTTTTTTTCAAACAAACGTCCTTCAAAATACATATTATAAAGTCATACACAAGCAAGTGAAACAAACAGTTACAAGCGGAAAATAATATGCAAACAATATAGGAAATGTACGTGTAATAGTGGATCCCTAAAGGAAGTCACTTGTACTATTTTAACTTTTTTTTAATTTTTTGCTGGTTTTTTTGTGTTTTTGCAATACGAGTAAATGTTAGTTTTATTTATGCAACCAGGAAACTCAAAGAGCACAGTTTTGCTGCGAAGCCCAAGAACACTGTCATTAATATGAAAATTAGTTAAATTTTCGAGGATTTTATATTTATTTACCGCTGAATATAACCAGCCGTCAGATGTTCTGTTTGTTGTTGTGCAAACTTGTTAATAATCTTTTTTGTTTAGTCTAAAAGTTTGAGTTTCATTTAACCTTTTTCTACTTATTTTGTTTGCCGTTTATTTGTAAATCTTTTGTAATAATTAAATATTTATAAATTAAATTAAGTTCAAAATAAGCTTTAGTTTTGATGAGAAAAAAAATAGTTGAGTGCAAAAATATAGAACAAATTACTTTTATATGAGAACTTAGAAAATCATTAAAAACTTTTAGGACTTTACGGCAAGTGAAGTTATAAGTGCCTGGCCCACGATGTCGAACAAATTCTTTCTTTCATGAAATTACATTTAAAACAGAAACAAATTCTAAAAATCTGTAATTGTACGAAAGAACGAATACGTGTGACATCATGGGCCTGACAGTAAGTTTCATGCTAATAATATTAATCATACGCCACATGTCTGAAGCACAGAATATGTAACAGAATTCTAAATTTTGATCTTTAAAAAGCGCGTTGTCATGTGCAATAAACAACCCTAAACAAAAACTGTCAATTACCATGATGAAAAGATAGGGATAGATAATTGGATACATTTAGGTTTGCTATCTCTTTTACAAAAACATGGTAATATTTCTGCAAGTTGTCGGGTCTAATTTACAGTCTATGGTCTGAAATAGAGATGGAATCATAAGTGACCTTTTACTCACTCACGCTCATGCACGATAAGAAAATGTTATTCGTGTGCGATCTTAAATTTTTTGGCTCACATTCATGCATGCTCACGTGAACGGAAAATAGTTGGTCATAATCACAAAACCTCAGGCTCACGAAATACATACAAAAAACTATAAAATAAATAAGAAATTATATGAAAAAAATTCCAATGAAGCAAAATATCACGAAACAATCATGCTTAAAATCGGATCATGCACGTTTACGTTAAATTTTTGTATACTCACGTTCTCGCACGCCCACGTGATTAAAACAAAAAACTAATCACGAATTCGCAAGATACACACTAATCACGTCTGAAGGAGTTCGTAAAACCGCAAAACTTTGTGAGAATGTGTTTGTTTAGTGGACGAAGTTGTTTTCGACATCTAATTCTAATCGGTTCCCAGTTTTTCTTCAGCTGGATTCAGCCAAAAAACTTTTGTCGGGCCAATTTTTTTAAATGCAGTTTGAGGTTTCTCTTCTTCATAGAGAGAAATAAATTAGTTTCATTTTATTTTTTGTCAGGACAAAATTGATCTGAGCTGCAACATTATAGTGTTTCTTAAGAGCTTTTACAGCAATTCTTTAATTTTTTAGATTTTTTTCTATAAATGTGTTGAAAATAATTCCTCTTTATTTATTTCATTAACTACTCGTATTAACATTTTTTAAATACAATTTGTCAAAGATTTTTATTTTTTATTTATTTATATATTTCATATGGCAGTTTTGATTTCGTGGAAAATTTGAAAATTTGGAAATGAGAGTCTTGCAGGAAACTCTCAGTCAACAAGATTTTTGGTCGGAAGCAAATGGGCGAATCCAGCTGTACTGATATTTTTAAACATTTGATTTTAAATTATTGAACCTTTCTTTGATTGCCGAATTTTATCTGTTTCTTTAATCTATTACAAAGTGTCGTATTCGACCAGATATGAATATATTGTTGGTGGATTTCCGATTATATGCGAACTTGAGCCCAACAGAATTGCATTCAGTTGATATTACCAAAATTTAGTATTTTTGATAAATCATTTTCTTTATTTAAACCTTTGAATATTATTCTTTATATAAAGCAAATGGGAGTTCCAATATCCAGACGGTCATATTGAGTAGAAAATTTGTATAGAAATAACTTAAATAATTTTTACAGCGAGAAAATATTTTTTTTAAAGGCGAAATTGCGCATTTATAATGATTTAAATGATACTAAAAAGGATTCATTGCTTTTTAAAATTCGGTTGCACTGTTAAATTTTTTTAAAACGGAAACTTTAGACAATAAACAGAAGTTTATAATAATAACATTTTATGTGATTTTTTACAGAGACTCTTGTAGACACAAAATTAATAAATATACATATCGTCGGTCACAGGTTGACAACTCTTAACTCGTAAAAAAATCGAATCGGGTTTTTAATGCCAAAAGTCTGTGTTTGTGCTTCTGCATGTTATTACGTTTCATTTATATTTTTAAAAAATTTTCTTCCCTACTTCTCCTACTAATTTTGGTTTTTTTATTTACTTCCCACACGGTTTATTAGGAACGGAGTAATAATGTTTTTTTTTGTCGTCTGAAAAGTACATAAAAAACATGTTAAGAGTTTTCAACCCGTGACCGACGATATTTCATTTATCAATCAGTAAAAGCTTAAGATTTAAGAAAGATTTAAACTCCAAAATTTCCACTCAACTGCTTGTTATCTTGTTTATTTAATTTATTTATTCATATGCATCTCTTTTTATGTGAATTCCTTTACATAACAAAATATGCAAAGCTGTTGTTTTAAAAAGTATATTTTCCTTCATTTCTGTTTCCTTCGTACGATTAAACATAAATTTTAAACAATACAAGGTGGTCTATATACAAGTATCTTTTCGAAATTAGAAAAAAAAACTTAATTTCTTTTTTCTTTTTTATTAGAATTAATAAATATTGCCATTGTTTATGGAACCCGATTTGACTTTGTTGACGGTTTCTGGTTCTATCTTACGAATGGCTCGGACGATATTAGCTTTGACAGTGTGGATCATTACGCATGGCATAGGTCTTTATCGGTATCCCGCAAGAAAAATTCTAAACAGCGCCAAAATATTATACAAATTGATATCTTCCATTTCAGGTCACAAAAAGTCATTAGCCATGACTTTTAATCACTCACTAGTGTATCCAGCGGCCGACGGCGAATCACCCGCATTCTAGTAATTAAATATTAACGGCCGTATTCATAAAAAAAAATAATTTGGGGTTGAAATGTATTCTAAGGAAAATTTTTATGAAAAATATGTCTTGAAATACATTTCAAAAAGAGATCTCTGAAAAAACGTGTTTGTCTATTAATAATATAGAAGATAGATTATTGACTTAAATGGCGTTTCCAGCAGCATTTCCCAACGATATTCAAGCGTAAAGCGAATTTTTTCGCTCCGCGGAGTTATGATGCTAACTGATAGTCAATATTTAAGAAAAAAATCTACCAGTGTCAAAATAACACATGATTTAAAAAGATACTTGTATCTGTACTACCCTTTAGATATATACAAACATATTATACCTTAACCTCAATTAATTTGTAAATATATTAAAATCTTTTATACAATTTTCAGCTTATTTAAATTTGTTCTTCCTCATGAAGTTCTATTGTGTTTTTTTTTTGTTCTCTTCCAATATTTACCAAAACTCTGTGTGCGGAAGGAATATTGGTTGTAGTGTTTATTTATTTATTTTTTAATACAAATAAAAAATCTTTCTGAACCCTTAAAGTGCTCAACTTGTGATCTGTTGAATTTATTATTATGTAAATTATTCTCAGCAGGTTTTAGTGCTGAAGGAAATTTACATTTTTTGTCGTCTGGGTGCAAAATGTTTAAAGTGATTGTTTTTTATGCCACTAGTGGAGGCAGAATTTTAAAACTAATACATTTTTTTCGTCTTATTGTACCAATTCGGTTACAATTATCTTATCGTCTAACTATTTCACCGAATAGAGATAATTACGAATATTTTGTTTACAATTCATTTCTCGTCTTTTATCATAATTTTGGTTAGAACGAAGTTTTATTTATTCTACTTCAGCTTTTTAACTCTTCATGACTTCTTTTTAAGTCGGTTTAAAAAAAAGAGTATTTTGTCAATTCGTGTGTATATTTTACGTTGTAGCCCAAATTTAGTTAACTAATAATGGCCGTTTAATCAATGACATTTACTATATGAAAAGTCGTTAGTTAAACCACTGTCATTAGTTAACTAAAGACTGAGAATATGGGCCTTAAAGTTGTATTTATTTGTAAGGATATAACTCCTGATTTTGTCTAACTCGAGATTGTACCCTATTAAACATACTTCGCTGCGCATTGAACGATTTTTGTTCTATATTTCTTTAACCGATTTCAAAAAAGTAGGAAGTTCTCAATTCCTCTATACTTTTTTTAATGTTTGTACATCCATACAGAATTCTATCATTAGTGCACCGATATTCAAATTCTCGCTTTGCTTGAGAGGACATAAATAATTGCGGTCGTTCATCAATTTATGTTCTGATTTTGAAAAAAAAAATATGTTTCTATTTGAAAGTATATGTTTGCCGTTTGATCCCTTAGAAATTTAATTGGAAATCGTCTGACAAAGCGGCTGCCTGAAATCTTGGTTAATGCATAACTCCGCCATTTATGGACCTATTTTCAAAAATGTTAAAGACTACAAACTTCCCTGGGAGTAAAATATAAACTAAAAATTAATAATAACGAATTTTTAACTCACTCATCATTGCGCCGGTTTTGTAATCTGTTCGATTGATTGGCTTTTTGTATTGAAGACGTTTTTTTTTGCTAAAATTATATTAAACTCGAATTGTTTTTAATTATAATTTAATAAATAATTTTAGTGAGTTTCAATTAAATTCTATTCGACTATAATTCAAAAATAAATTTTAGCTTCTTCTAAGGTTTTTTTAATATAAAATATTTTATTAAGTTTCAGCAAATGTTTTCCTCAAATATTTAACAAGAATTGATTTTTTTTTCTCACAAACACCAGCTGTCAACTCCAGCTTCCCCTGCGGACATTTAGGACAACTATGATATTTTGAGTGGTTTTGATTTTGTTTTTTTTTAATTTTATTTGAAAGTTTTTTTCTAGCCATTTTATTACAGTTTTTCAGTTTATTGTCCTTTGGTGCTTTTTTTGTTTTTATTTTTGCTTTAAGATTTTTAAATATTATTGTTTACAGTGCTAGAATGTCAAGTTAATAGTTTATTTAAAATGCAAACAGTAAAAAAGCAAAACGAATGAGAAGAAAATGCAAATGCATTTTCGATGTTTTGTTGCAGCTTAAAATGGTGGCTGTTGTTTTTCTACTTATTATTATTGCTGTTGTTGTTATTGTTTGTTGTCGGGAAGCTACTTGTACTGTTAGTTGTTGTGTGGTTATAAAAACAAATAAATTTCCGGATTTTATGAAAATTCTGTTCTTGTAATGTTGCTGCCATTGTTGCATTTAGTGTCATTCCTTGCTGCGCCTTAAAGCTTATCCTACTACATCTTGTTGCTAGTATTTTGTTGTTGGATTTTGCTTCCTTTTTTGCCAGCTAAAACAAATTGTATCTTTAGCTGTTTAGGTATAATAGCAGTAATAATACTGACTTTTATACTCAACTCTGTCTAAGCGCAAACATTTTTTATCCTGAGAGAGTCAGAGCAACACACACACTTGTATGCCCTGTGCTTATGTTGGCTTTTGTAGATTTTGTAAGTCAACTGGCGGAAAACTACTTGGTTATAGTTTCTTTCTTCCGCTACAATGCCAAGTAGATTTTGTTTTCTGTTGTTTAAAAGTCGGGTTTTTATGACTATTTAATTTTTTATTTTTTTTTATATTTTTTTTTGCTTAAATTTTATAAGTTTATATTTTATATTAAATGCACCAGCGGAAATATTTTAAATTAAGTTTAGCAGTACTCATTATTTGTATTTATCAACAAGCTGTTTTGTACTTTAAGCTGCTGCTAGATGTTCTTAGATTTCATAAATATTTTATTCCTTTAAATGTTATACATAAAACAAGCAAAGTTCAATAACGTCTGAATTTATATTCATCATCCACCACATGCTTCCTTAATAAAACATACATAAATTCTAAATAAATAAGGATATAAATCTCTACAGTAAAAACATGAAATCTTCTGAATGTCAAGCAAACTCCTTTTTTATATAGAGTTTGAGAACGAGACGATGTATCACAAAGGTGTTGTTGAATAAATTTACTTTCCAGACTTCAGCTTAATTTGCAATAATAGATGTGTTTATCAATTAAAAATTATAGAAAATTTTTACAAATTGTTAGTAGTTTGAGTCTTTGCGAATACATCGTCATGACCCACTTGGACAGATTTACTTACAAACTCTTCTATTCCACTGAACAACCGAAAGAAATAAATATACAATCATGTCACAGAAAACGAAAAACGAACAATTTCTTCGGAATCAAACCAATTTTAAATTTCAAAGTAGATTTAAACAAACTTTTTTCTAATAGATTACATGCAGTATAAAATATAAGATTAGCATACTTTTAGGAGTGGCAATAAATATTTGATCATAAATGAATTACTTTAACGATAAGGTTAGGTGGTTAGGTTGCACAGGCTGCCGATTGCAAGCAACCGGCCCATTTGGGTCCAGAAAAATAGGTCCCTTTGTGATGCCCGATAAAAGTAAGGGTTTTTTATTGTTACGCGTGTCATAAAGAAGAATTTAATATTCTAAAAATATTAATTATTCTTAAAATATTTGTATGTCAGCAACACTGAAAATAGACAACATTTTAAACATATACGATTCAGCTCTTTGAATCATTTCCGTCCTATGACTACTACGTGTTATATTCTTTGATGCTTCATCAGATACAGAACTACTTACTTAAAGTTCAGTTCATCAATGATTTTACTAGTAATTAGTATGCACATTTATTGTAGGACACCTTCCTCATATTGTTTTTAGTTGCCCTTTTGATGTCAAAGCATTTTTTAATACAAAACAAAAAGTGAACCTTTTATGAACAACTAAATTTAACATTTTGCTAAAAAAATATGTACATACATACATATATGCAAAAATTGTTAAGAACTTTACTTTTTTGTTGAATGCACAGAAGTATTTGCAGCTCAAAAATATAAATTTCACACACAGTTTTTATTATGAAAAATGTAAACATTTTTTTGTAAACTTGTTACCAACAAAAGTACATTTTAGAAACAGTGTGTTACAGTGTGTTTTCTAATTTTAATTGTAAATTAAAATTTATAACTTATTATTTTATGTTGTTAATGTAGCGCAGTTTTATTAAATTTTAGCATCTATATCTAAAATAAAAATATTAATATACATATATGTACGTATGCGTTTTCCAAAATATTCGTCAATATTTCCGCGCGGTACTCAATTTCATGAAATAATTAAGTATGTATGTTGTTTGCATTCCTTGCAGCTGACACTCCTGTAGCAACCACCAAAAACAGTGACTGTTGCGTTCTACTATGTTGGTAGCAAAGCTTTCTTAATACTTCTTTTTTTTTAAATAATAATTTCAACCAATGCATTCAAACCTCGAACTCAAGCTTGGATTAAAAACTTTCAATCAATTTAGAAAAATATTCGAAAATTATTTTATGTATGTACATATGTATACTTTACTTCATTAGCTTTGCCAAGAAATAGGAAATTTTGCCAATCTTGAAATTAAAAATAAATATTAAAAAAAAAATTATAGCGATTTTGAAAATAAATATATGACCACGAAAACTTCAAATCTTTAAGTTTCTATTTTAGTCCATATTTTTTAATTTTTCATTTTTTGTATTTTATTGTGGACATTTTTCCCCTAACTTTTTCAATGTTACTCACTGTTCCAACGTAGATTTTTTAGCTTTTTTTCCTTTTAAAGGTTTTAAATGATGCAATAGATTGTTGCTGCTGTGTTAAAGTGCTATCCTTTTTTACATATCAAGTGTGTTACAATTCCACGCACACACACACATACACACACAATTACACAAACATAGCGGACAATAAAAGTAGCAAAAAAAAGTTTAAAATTATTATTTTATAGCAGCTGATACTCGTAGAAATGTATTTTATCGCTTTTAATTTTTTTTCTCACATCAAAGAGCTTTAAGGGAATGGGTTTTCCGCGATTGAAAGTAGTTTAAAAAAAATACACACACATTCCTTCAAACAGTCGCATAACTGTGAATATTTTGTAACTTGCTGCAGGCATTTGCATGTATTTGTGTACAAAATAGTCCATCATAACATTATATGATTTTATTTTATATTTTATTTTTTTTTCGGTTATGTTTCACGTAAACCTCTCCATCTCCCTCTCTCTTGCTCACATACATGCCCCTTCATATGTAGAGATTTATTTATCTGTTTTTTTATGCTGCAGTTGTTGTTGATGTTGCTGTTTTCGTTAGTTTTGTACTCTAAGGGGATTGTAGAATTTTCGATGAATCCATATGTTATCAGCTCTTCCTATATTTTTCCTCTCTGCCCCTTTACAGTGCTTTATTGCCTGTATTGATGTTATGATGTTAGTTGTTATTGTTAGATGTTTTATTTAAAGTAACTGTATCAGTTTTCACATCACTCCAGAAATAAGTTTTTTTTTATTATTTGAATTCCACTTCACAGTGAAGCAGGAGGCAAAATAAATGTTGATAAATAAATAACTTGCAACTAATCTACTACGAAACTATTTGAAAGTCCGAGTCAATAGAAGAGGAGTTAGAAAATTGTTTCAAGTCTGGGTCGACAAGAATCAAAAAATCGATTTTTTATACAATAAGGGCTTTTCTACATTCTCAGTCACATATGTAGTAGAGATAATATCGTGATTGACTTTTCATCCACGCTCATGCATGATCATGATAAAAAAATTCTACTCATGCACGAACTTATATTTTTTTCTCACGCTCTTGCACGCTCACGTGAGTTAATTATGAAGGCCCGTATTCATAAAAAATAATTTGTATTTGAAATGTATTTTAAGACAAATTTTGCATACAAAATTTATTTAAAACACATTTCAAACCCAAATTATTTTTTTGTGAATACGACAGTTAATTTTTATAATTACGATTGTCTATCGATTTCTATGATTTTTTGCGAAATAAAAAAGGCGGCACTTTTAGAAATGCATTCTTATTACTGTTGTTGTTGTTATTCGTACTTATTGTCATTTTTGTGCCTAATTTTAAAGTATGCTTTAGTGATGTTTATTTCTGTTTTATTTGTTCGTTGTCAGTGTCGCCAAAAATTTAAGCTACATAAATATGTAACAGCATTGTTCTAAATTGTTCTACAGCAGAAAATCTAAATTAAATTGCATTGTAATTTAATAAATGAGATACAAATATAAGCGTATGGCTAAAGAACATAGTTCTAACCGCGTGACAGCAAGACAGCTCTCGTGATTTTTTATTTAAATAATAAAACTGTTATCAATACAAACACAAAGCAATATAGTGTAGTGAGTTCACGCGTTCTTTATTGGCTTTGAGCAACAGCATAATGGATTCACACACAACAACTTGGGTCCTTTTTACAATGCGGATGCTATAAAGGAGACGTTCGCTCGCCATAACAAGTTAGAAAGATAGTTAGATTGGACAGTATCGAACATAATCTTTTATTTAACTATCGGTCCCACTGTGCTATTGCCTAGCACTAGTTTTTTATGCGAGATATTTCTTAACAGGAATAGATTTCAGTTTTTGAAGTGTCATTCATGGTAATAGATTTAATAAAACAGTTAAATGGCTTTCACAAAAACTGAAATAGTTGAAAAGAAAATTTTAAAAAAGATTTTCTATTTTTTTGCTTAAACTTTTTTTAAACTTTTTTATAAATGTTCTTGGTGTTAAATATTTTGCACACTTTTTATAAAATTACACGATTTTGCCTACAACTTCTAAGAGGATAAAAATATCGAAAATCTGCCAAATCGATATAGTTTAGTTTTGGAGGTAACGAACGATATGTAAAATTTTAAAAAGTTTGCAATATGTGCTGTAATTTGTTGAACTGTTGCTACCTCTTTGCTTTTGAAACAATTATTTGAGTATTTGAAAAGCATTAACCCAATTTTTTAAGCCACTATCCAGAGTATAATTTTCACTACAGAACAAAAACATGAGTTTAGGTCAAAATTTGATTTTTTGGTTCAAGACCAGTTAACAACTGCAATAATTTAAAACTTTCTTTTGTTTGTTAGTTTTGATTTGTGGTAGTTTTAAAAACAAATGAAACATATTACCAAACTGTAATCTCAATTGTATAAAAATTTTAGCTAAATTATCTTGAAAAGTTTGTCTCCGGCAATATAAGAAATTTCATTTTGTCACTTCACGTCACAAATTTATATTATAAAAGTAAATGACTTATATCAAATAACATGAGTTCAGATTAGAATAAGATAAGACAATTTTTTGTAATCTGCTGTTACAATACTTTAAGTAATCTGTTTAAAAAATTATTTGCTTCGACGAGAAATTAACTGTGAAATAAATTGAAGCAAATATGTTAACTGCAGATTATAACTCCGTCCCCGTCTCCCCTTGCACAAATACTCTTTTGATCACACTTTAGTCTCCTCTTTGTACCGTCTCACTTGCTCCCAAGGTCAGCACAAAGAGCCATAATTTTGGATCCAAGTGAGCTGGTACCTTTGAATCCTTTCATACTTCTCCAGCAACCTGTCAACATATCCTAAGAGAATCTCTTTATTCCGAAGAAGCAATAGTGATGTATTCTTAAATTTTTGGTCGCGAATTAATGAAGACTGCTGTGGCACATGACTTACAGTCCAGCCGGCTTACATTTAGACAACATTCCAGGTATAATTCCTTTTCGTTGAGTTGTTGCTGGCGCTTGGGAGAATCTTTTATGAGCTGAACGCTTCGATTTTCTAAATTTTTGCTTTTAGTCGTAATTAGAAGGGTATTTTACAAACTAGGAACTTCTTTACCGAACCGCTTTAATCTACGAGCACTAACACCCTCTTCTTGAGAAGCAGTAATTTTGTTCTTTCCGATACCCGACATATTTTGAAAATATGACTGATATGTGACAAACAAATACAAATTAATCATAAAAAAATAATATAAAAACTAAAAAACCGTTGTGTAAGTAATACGTATGATTTTTAATACTGTGGCTATCATTTTGCTCGCGCCTAAAATCAAATCATTCACCCTTGTTGTGATTGGCGTTTTTTTGGCGAAAGTCGGACGTTTTTAAAAAATGGTATCGTAGTTGGTAAAAACGGCAATATATACGACACTGTATCTATTAAAAACTGTCGTTAAAACGATAAAATGTTCGGTGTATTTGTATGTCAAAAGTTTCTAAAATTGTCGTTAAGAATTTTCTTCACTACATAATTCAATTTAATTAATTTAATTTTAATTATATATGTATGTATATATTATATGATTATTTCACAAAAATTTTATGGGCAAAAATTTTACACGGTAGCATTAGATTTTAAATTCGACAGCAACTACGACAGTTGGCGTAATGCAACTACGCCAATCACAATAAGGGTGATTTTTATAAAACACAAAGAATTAGAACTTTTTCTTTAAGATGGCATAAACAGCCTTGTTTAAAGCCTTGTGTAAACATAAGAAAATTAAAAAAATGGCATGCGACTATAATTTTGCACCGCAGTGTATTAAACCAACGATTTGTGCTCTATATAGTATACACATATGTAGAATCAAAATTAACAACTTACCTCTTTGTAAACCGTAAGGCCGTCTATAATTGCCAGCATCAATAAGCAAATAGCTGATAAGGTTTGTATTACAGATTCCAAGGCCATAAATGAATCATAATAAACAATTTCCGCCAATTCATAAATACGTAAAATGAAAATTAGCACCGACAGTGTGCTGCTGACATATAAAAATTCTAGGAAAATGTATAAAAACAAGTGCAAAATTAGAAAATATACAAGCAAACATATGTATGTACATAAATACAAATTGAAAATATTTCTTTTCGACTTACCTATTGATTTTCTTAATTCAACCAAACGATGATACCATATTAACGTGATTGTTAAAATCAGGGCGGACAATGCATTGGCCAGGCTAGCGAAACCAATTACAACAATTATATGATCCGGTTCAGTGTCTATAAGCGTCTGCTGCTGCTGCTGTTGCTGTTGCTGTGGCAAATTACTTTCATTTCCGTTTCCTTTGCTGTAAATGTTTTCATATCCGTTATTGCCACTGTTATTGTCGGCACCTCCGCCACCATCTGCACCAATTATATTTCTGGGCAGTGGCAGTAAAGCTTTTGCTAGTTCTATTGTATTAATGGCAAATAATAAAAGAACCACTGCTGCCCGTAAATTATGAAATGTTAACAAAGTTGTATGGCACCTGTGAAAATTAAAAATAAATACAAAATTAAATGCAACAATAATCAGCGCGGTTCGGTAAATCAAGTGATTTAAAATTCAATGGTTTCGAAAAACATTTTTTCTTTTTTTTTTTGGTAAAAAAGCTGACTTTGTGCTGTCAATTTAATTCTTTTTCATGTGCTTGATATTAAAAATGGTAGTTCATGTTTATGTGATTTAAAAAATGGTGATTTCACAATTATGTATCCACTCAATTTGAATTCACTCGATTTACAGAAGAGGCTTTAATACAATACTTCTTCACAAACGGTCTCAAATCTTTCATTTAGTGGAGAGGTGAACAAAGTTCACCTTTGCTGCCGGCAGCTAAAGAAGTTTTAAATGAAAATTGCAAAACAAATTAACTTTAATTAATTGCCACGACTCCTGCAACACCGCTTAAACTTACTCGCTCTACCAGTTTAAAACAAAACAATTTATGAGTTTGTTGCAGTGTTAATGTTTTGTGTATGTGAAATCGTTGGTAACAAATGCACTTAGCTGAGGAGTGGAAAATTATGTATTTTATTATTATCCTTAAGTTGCCATCTGGGAAAACATAATTTCTAGGCAATTATGCCGTATTATTTTACAAGTGCATGTGCAACTTGTATATGATATGAAAATATATACAAGTGCACAATTTAACCAGGATATCTTTAAAGAATGCATATATTAAATTAGATTAGATCTTTAGGCAGAGTGTTAATGGGGTCCTTTAGGTCAAACATTTAAAAGCCTAAAGTTATTTAAGCGATAAAAGTAGAATGACTGATTAATTACTTTTGAAAGGGGGATGGATGTCATAGTGAAAACAGTATGAGAGTTTGTTTGCAGTAGCTGGGTGAGTAAGTGTTGATTCTAACGGGTTAAACTAAATAAATAAAAATAAATAAAAAATAAATAGAAATTTACAATGAAAGTTTTATTATTAAGACATTTTAATCCTTTATTTAAAGCGAATTCGTTTTGCAGGTGATGTTGAACGCCAAGCTGACTATTTCGCCTGCGTGTATGTATATTTCACAATTTTTTTATTGATGTTTTCTGGTGCTTTAAAATAATTTTTTAACATAGACAGTAATATCTTGCATGAAAATAAAGGCAGAATTAGTTTGTACGTTCTTTTCTTTTATGGATCAGCTGTTTTGTTTCTGTTCAATTGAAAAACTGTATGTGTGGTTTATTGTTACTTTTTCGTTCTGTTCTGTTGCGGACTATTCTGTAGAAAATAGAATACAACGTTAAGTGACAGCCAAGAGTTTGTATGTTTTAGTTTTTTGTGGAATGAAATATTACAAATTTTGTTTTAAAAGTCAGAATATTTTATTTTAATTAAAATTATTAAAGATTTATATAGTTTTGTCAAGTAAAAAACATTTTGCAAACATTTACAAAATTCAATCAAATAATTATATCATCCGCATCCGAAAGTTCAGACACAGAACAAGTAAGTAAGAAATATTTTCTACAGAAAAGAACGGCACAGAACGGCAAACGAAAAGTAAAAACTAATGAGGCCTTAAAAAATATTTTTATTTGGGGCATATTGACTGTGATAAAATTCTCTAAAAATACATTTTAAATGAATTTATTTTCCTGTTTTTTACATTTTGTTCCGAGCAGACGGTGTTTGTTGTAATACTGAAACCTCCTGTAAAATGATATCACCTTGACTTTGTTCAAGGTCTACTAATGCCAGTCATGTTGTAAGCACAGCTGATCCTACTTTTTGCGTATAATTCATTCTTATGTCAGAAGTTGTTTGTTTTTAAATAATTTTTGACATAAGAACCAACCAAAAATAGCAAAAAGATTTTTATTGTAATATTAATTTTACGTTTATTATTCTGCCATGGATTTGTTTTTGTTTTAAAAAAATTTGCTTGAAAACTATTTTTCAAATAACCAAGGTCGATTAAAAACACAGTACAGCATTTTTCAGCTCATTGATTTGGGACCCAATTCTGAGAAATGCACGTGAAAGAAGCCCCAAAATTAAAAACTTCTGCATCATTCGTTTTGTAGAGTTGACTGCATTAATAATTAATACACCTAATTCTGCTTTTACGCGGTAGATTGGTTCCAGAAAAAACCGTGTAAAAAATACATTGATCGTATGCAAAAATAGGTGGATTGGTTCCTTATCTCTAAAACCTATTAAAATTTGTTGAGAACAAGTATTCATAGTTTTTAATCCAAAGTGATTATTATTTTTTGGCTAATGTTCGAAACGTTTTTAGTATTCATGTTTATTTCATTAAATCACATATATAATGTGTATTTACACACTTAAAAGTATGTAAAATATCAATTGCTCCGGGAAGAAAACTTGATTATACACACAAAAAGGGAATTCTCCTAAATGTGTACTACTTACAACTGCTCTGACCAGCAAATTTGCTTGTACGAGTATGTACATATATATAGAAAAAAAAACGAAAGAGAAAGAAATATGTACATATACTCTTCGTGCTCTCTTTTGTTTTTGTATGGTTTCTATCTGTTTTTTATTTTCAAAGCTTGTAAAAAAAAGACGTGTAAAAACAGAATTAGGTGTAATTACATTTTTAAAACAGAAGAGCATTGAATATTTCAATATATAAAATAACAAGTATTCGTATGGTATACCGAAATATAACCGTGTTAAAATATAGAAAATCCGTCTTGAATAAAAAAATTGTTTGTCCATTAAATTAGAATTGAGTCCCAAAATCATGTGTTGTACTGTGTAAGGTCTGACCAAATCAACAGCTGATCATTTCTGTCGAACTTTATGTAAGAAATATAAACAACCAGTTCAATTATGAATAAAAAATAATTACTATAGCACTACAATAACACTAATTTAAAGTCTACGCGTAAGATAATTCTCTCTGCGATTGAATTTGACATTCCTTGATTGAAAAATATCAGTTATTAAGTATGTCAGGTGTAGACTGTAAGCCACGTTCATGTTGTACATGTTGAACATGTGTTGCATGTACCTGTATTATTCTGCCATTAGAATCATATAATATTAAATTCATTATATTTCAAAATACATTAAATAAATTACGAAAATATTTAACTGTTATGAAACAAGCACATCGACGAAGCATATAACGAAAAATTAAATATTCTAAAATTCATATAGAATTAAGCAAAATTCTTAAAATATGGACATTTTAATTTAAAAGAAGATTGAAGCCCTAAGGAATTTTAAAGTAATTAAAATGAATGCATACAACTTTTTTTCATAAAACATAACAAACACACTGAAATATTTATATGGTCAAGTGTGTTATGGAGTTGCATTGTTATTGAAATAAAGAAAAACATATTGAAAGAGTATTGGTAAAGTTTACGAGATACACATGGCCAAAAAAAATAAAAATAAATAATAAAAAAAAGAATTTAACCTACAATTGCCAAACAATGCCCTTAAATACAAGCATATTTTTAGGAGCAGCAACCGTCTGCTATAGAAAAGGGTACAATGTGTGAATGTATGCTTTGGCACACACACTCACAAACACTTAAAAATATGGACACTTTTTTATTCTGGATGAAAACTATAATGAATTATTATATTGAACATATGAGATGCCATTACTATCACAATAATCTCTTTCTTTCTGTTCATTTATTGATCAAAATAAAACAATAGAGCTGTTGGATATACGAGTACCATACGCAAATCAACATTTAAAAGACTATAATACACTTGTACGAGTATTAAAGCGAAAATTGGAAGGCTGTTTGTTGCTTGCCGGAAAAAGCAACCACGTCCAAGCACCCAGCAGAGTGTATCCCTTAAATGAATTGACATTTAATTTAAGGTTGGACTAGACTTGAAAACTTTCAGATCAAATATTTTCATAAGGTTTTCTGTGAAGCCGAAACCAGTTAGATTCGATCATTTATATTTAATTAAAAAATAAAACTGCTTTGTACTTATTTCTATCAACCTACGTAACAAATATACTTCAAATATTTTTGCCACTTGCCTTTTATTTGTATTGCAACAAAAAATAAATGAACTGCCGAATTTAAAACAAACGTAGCAAAATATATACACATAAAAATGCGGCGCAAAAATGAAAATAAAAAACAGCAGCACTTACAAAAATACTCCCTGTTATAGCAAAAATTTACGTAAATGGTGCGAAAAAATTCTTTCCATACATTTTGGCTGCTAAAATATATTTATTATTGTTGCATATTTTCAGGCGCATTTGGGAAACTCATTGCTTTTTCCGCATTTTTCATTTGTTTTTTCTCTAAAAATTTTCAACTTTACCTAAATGATGCATGGCTAGATTTTTTTGGCAATAAAACATTCGCAAAAAAAGGTCTGTGAAAAAAAATCATAGAGAACCAAAAAAAAGGAAAAAATTAAAAATGTTTAGATTGTTTAAAAAAAAAACAAAGTATTAATTACATTTTGGGTTTTCCTCTTACGCTAAATCTGTATCTATATTTTAGACACAGTAGAGGCAACATAAATAATTGATATGTATTGCATACTTTATGGCTTTTGCTGTGTTTAGCATTGTTTTTCATATGAATTGAAATTTAACAGGAAAAATTAATGGTTTAGAAGAGTTAAAGATAAACCATAAAAATATACAATTACTTATTTGCTCAAACAACGTCATAACTGAAAATTTTCGTTCTTCAGAAAACGAGTTTAAAGTACTTAATTTAGTCGCACCTCAATGAAAAAATAAAAAACTATTCTCTTTTCAAGAGATTAATTTTTTACACAAAATGAAGGGTAATACGAAGAACAATAATCATGCTATCTTAAAAATCACATTTTTTGAGTTGTGGCGTTGTTTAATTAAACGAGAGATATGTACTCAAATAGTAAAAAAGGTTTCGTGACAAGGTTTAGAAAAGTCACAGAAAATTCCCCTTGAAATTGAAGATTCAGGAAATTTTTTGGAAATATTTGGAATTTCTTCTGTTTGAGTTTGCTAGTTAATGTTGCGCCGCTGTGAATCTATTCTTGATGAATTGTAAAGCCAAATGGAAATTTTCAAATCGGTGTTTTCAGAAAATAATTTCAATAAAAAAGAGCCCGGCATATTGAGAACTTCAGAGAAAGACCATATTGGAGGTATAACAAAGAAGTATACATTATCAGGCCTGTCACACATTCAGATCGGAATGATTTTAGTTCCGTACTTGCAATTTCGATCGATTTTGTTTTGTCTTCTCAACATTCCGGTTATTTTGTATTTTTATTTTGCACTACAAAATTATTCATACGTTAAGGCCCCAGCTTATGTTTTTTTAATAACATGCAAAGCTTCTAGAGCAAATATTTATTTGCCGCTCTTGAAAGTATGCTATGCTACTGCCCCTGTTGTAACTAGATAAAATATAAAGAAACCAGCGTTTTAAGCCTCTGCTTTTTTTTATCACACACTTTAAATTAAAAATGTCTCAATTGCATTCGTTAACAACTATAATTATTTTGTATGAACGCCACGCATATTTCATTGAAGTGATTGCAGGAGTGTGAGTGCGAGTGTGTGTGTCATTAGTGTTGGTTTGAGGTGATGGTGTGTGGCAAGTGGCATGCCACCACTATATAATATAAAATCAGAAACAACATCAACATCTGTATTTTATAGTAAATTTAAATACGTACACTCGACACAACAAATGCACACTGTACAAACTGAAGCAAACAAGTATATATTTTTAATAAAACGTGTTGTTGTTTATATTTATTCATATGTACTAATGTTGCATCAATGTGGCATTAACACACTTAAAATTAGCGACAAAAACAACAACAAAAACACACAACAGCGCTAAAAATCACAATTCAAATGCACGTGCATTCAGGCATAAACATATGAAAGTGTGTATGTGTGTGTGTGTGTGTAAGTGTATGGGTGTGTGCTATGTTTATACTTTATACTCCACAGTGGAGCTGTTGGTAAAAAATATAAATTTTCTTTTAAACATGTAGTTGTCAAATGTTGTCAATGTGAAACCAATTGCGGGTTAATCTCTGCAAATCATGCACCACTATGACGTTTCGTTAGTACATCCAAGATGATGACGATTGCCTAAAGGATTTTTTCCCTGAGGTATCCGTTTTCGAAATATTGCTGTTGTAATTTTAGAATTAGCTGGTGGTGAGTGTATATTTGAGAAAGGCAATATTTCAGAAACGGTCGCAAATTTCATAATACTGTTTTTGATTGAAATATCGCTTATGAATCGAAAGCGATAAATTATTTTTTCCGTCGACTTTTTTGGCAACATGTACCTGAAAATTTTAAAATGAAAATGGATACCTCAGGAAAAAAAATCGTTGGGCAATCGTCATCATTTTGCATACACTAACGAACCATCACAGTGGTGCGTGATTTGCAGAACCACTGTCGCAATGTATAATAGACTTGGACCGAACTCGATCAGTAAGTCGTTTTAGATACAAACAAACCTATGATCAAACTTATATAAATGGTTTGATAAAAGGTTTGTGTTCAAAACGAGCTAATGAACGAGTTCAATCCAAGTTTAAGATGAACGCATCTCTTATAATACAATACTTATGCATGTATGCGTTAAGTCGAATTTTTATCCTATTGAGATACCAAGATTGTTGCTTATTCCTAAAGTACATATTGAAAGTTCAATTTCTATATGTCGAGCCTTTGCTTCAATAGAGTCATAACTCGAAAAATTCAATTATTCATATCGTTCTTCATATTGTGTAAATATATCACATAAATATCATTTCTTGAGAGGAAAATGCCGCTATATTTTCTCATGAAATTTGCGAGAAAATTAAAAACTTTACGATGGTTTTCTGTAAAACGATTTTTATTTATTGGTGCTTTTTATAGAAATCGCTAAAATTTAGTTTTTGAAATTTATTATCGCACTTTTTTCTAATTTTAGTAAAATTAGATTCAGTG
This sequence comes from Gymnocheta viridis, assembly GCA_956483585.1. Lineage (NCBI taxonomy): Eukaryota > Metazoa > Arthropoda > Insecta > Diptera > Tachinidae > Gymnocheta > Gymnocheta viridis. Next base: position 4,350,770 of record OY101444.1, read on the forward strand.
GTCTTTCCTGATACTTTCAATGTGGGAAAGTTCAAGTCGAATGTCCACAATCACTACTCTTTCTATCCTACTTCCTATAACCAATTTTCCTAGTTCCGACGCAATGCATTGCATGTGAAGGGGTCATCCCCTGATTGCTGGTATAAAAATATTATATTTATTATATTTAAAAACTAATTTAAATTGATTATTGAGGGGTATTATTGTTAAAGTAAGAAAGAAAAAGCAATTGGTTGATTATTGAGTTCTTGTTACAACTTTTAAATTTAAATTTTTAATTTTTTTTTAATGAAAGTTTAATATAAAATCTCTAGTCGTTCTAAGAAATATTCCCTTATGATGAACATTAGCAATAGTGAATGGGACATGGCAACTAGCCATACCCCTCAATAATCAATTTCAATTTGTTTTTTAATAAACCAATATAATAATAAATTTAAAAAACTATATTTTTATTTATTTTTTGTTTTTTGAGTTGTGACTCTATTGCACCAAAGGCTCGATAAGAAAATCGACTCTTAAGGAGTAAATTCCAAATACATAATACTACTTAATTTAATGTATGTATTTGTTTCTTTTAATTTGCTTCCATTTTAAGTTTCCATTTTAATTCACAAACCAAAAGGACGGTGCACAGCATTCATTGCTGCTGAATCAAGCACTCTAATTTACTTATAAACTTTCAATAGCAGCAAATAAAAGTTTGTTTTTAAAATAAAAATTATTTTAATGGAGTTTTTTGGTTAATTATTTTGCTCTCATAAATGTTGGGAAAATTAAGGGGAGTTTTCCATCACACCGCTGTGCTCTCAAGTATTTGGGAAATTGTAATTGATAAGACAAATTACAGTTGAGTACACGGAAGTGATTGTGTATGGTGTTTTGTTTTTGTTGTTGTTGTTGTTGTTGTTCTTTTTTGGAAAGTGTATTATGTGCACTTGATTCCAGTATCTTCAGGGGCAGCTACACACACAAGTGTATAATTTTAATTATGAACAGAAGAAGTGTGTTTTATGTTAAATAAAATAAACAATTATACTTTAAAAATAAAATGTTCAAAAAGGGGACGACTGACTGACTAATGGAATGGCTCAGTATTTGAAATATGTGAAATATTTCATATTAATTAAGCAAAGAAGCACTTTGTGGTACAATATTTGAATTTGAAAATTTAGTGGATTTGTTAAAGAACGTTTGAACGTTTTGTTCAAAATTTACTGTATTGCAGCACCATCTACTAGTTTAGAGGATTATATTCACCTTTGTTCTACAGAAAATAATCCCATGAAACAGCATTTAACATTCCAAAACTATGAATATAGTTTAAAAACACAGAAACGTGAGTATTTAAAACGCTCGTGAGATCGAGGCTTAAGGCGAAATTTTAAATTAACTAACTGCCAGGCCTGCGATATCGCACGTATTCTTTCTTTCGCACAATAACGTTTAAAACAAAAACAAAACTTTAAAAGTTGTTTTTGTTTTAATGTAATTGATTGATTGATTGATTTAAAAAAAAATAAAAAATGGCATAGCAGCACTTCTTTTAAGAACTGCCAAGCGACCTATACCTTCGTATAGAAAGTGGAATTCCTAAGATCCACTCCAGTATTGTTAAAAACGGTTGCAAGCGGTAATGGGAAATTTCACAAGAAACCGTAGCGCGATACAGTTAGACGAGGTAGACCAGTAACACGTGCGAGAGTGAGACGCAAAACTCTCGAAGGCCAATAAACTAACAGTGGCCTGGTTGCACTCAGTGATGCCTTTTTGTAGGGAATTCATTGAAAAATTTCTAGGGAAGGGAAAAAGGAACAGATTTCTCATCTTAAGGCAAATGTAGGGAATTTTTTAAACTTTGCTTTTCTTCCTTTTATATTGCAGTGTAATTGCGTAAAACACCCCACAAAAGTGATAACACATATAAAAATCTAAATTTCAAATTTTGTTACGGTACTACGCGAGATAAGTATTTCATACAGACAGAAAACATCTTTTGGTAAATAATATATAAAGACAACGAAAGGCAAAGAAATGCCCAATTTTCTTGGGAATAGAATTTGTATGAAAAATAAAAACAAAATTTGGATATTTTGTATTTTTTATTTTTTTGGTTTGATATACAAATTAAGACTTTTTAAAAATATATGTATATTAAGCTATTTTAAATATTAAAATGCGCTCTTAGAAACAAAAAAAATAACGTTCATTCTTTGCATTCTGGGTCACATTATTTTAATAAAATTTTATTAAGAATTCAGAATTAAGATTTTGATAAACTTTATTTTAAAAATTTAAGAAATCTATATTAGCAATGAATGCGAAGAATTATAAAAGAAATGGTGCAACAGCTCTTAAGTTTATCCACAGACTTCTCGTAAAAATTAAAAATCGTTTAAGAACTATGATGGGACAAAGGCAGATATTGGACATTATTTAATTAATTTTTTGTCTTGCGATATAAATGTACAAAATATTAAAGACCTAAATAAAATGTTCTTCTTTCCTAAAATCAATAATTTGTTAGAGTAGGGAAAATTATAAGGATTTTTTTAGCGTGTTGGGAAAAAGTCGGAATTTTTTCGACACGTAGGGATTTTGTTAAATTTCTGCTGGCATCACTGGTTGCACTTAAAAAATAATTGCCAACGATGCGTATTGTTTACTCGCCCAGAGCTGCTTTACGACTGATTAATGTAATTGTACGCAAAACAATAGGTGCGACTTCTTGGGACAAGCAGTAAATGTCCCACTTTTTAAAATATTCTGTGCACTTATTTACAAAATCAAATGCCTTAAAAATCATCCTGTATTTAGTATTAAAAAAAATATAAAAAAAATATTTAGTAAATTTATTATTCAAAATATGCTCCGATATTTAATTTCAAAAAGTTTTTAGCTCAACCCACAACAAATAAAATCTTTTTAAAAAAAAAAAAAAAAAAAATTTCAAATCAATTGCATCCAACTCTTTTATAAAACTTTATTATTTATTTATTAGTGCAGTGTTTTTTAAAGAAAATTTATGTTTAATTTAATGGAAAATACTTTTATGGACTTTTTTTATTTGCACAATAAAAAATAATGGTTTTTAGTGTGAAGAAATCGTTCCAAAGGAAATATTAAACAAAAGAAAAGCCATTAAATAAAGCAAAGAAAGAAGTGCAATAAAAACACGACCGATCATATTGATTTTAGTTTTAATTTGTGATGTGTGAAAATTTGGTTAAATAGAATAGATATCAGTATGGAGTTAGTAAAACAAGATTTATGATGATTTGAAAGAACAGCAAAACAACTTCATTTAATATGAAAATGTAAAATTTTTATTAGTTTTAAACAAGATTAGATTTATGGTACTTTAAAAATTTGATGTAGAAAAAAAAACTACATATAAACATTTTACAACTATTTTGAATTATTTGTTGGAATTTGTTTTTAAAATATCATTTTCGGAACCACTACTATAGAAATGACTAAATGATTACTTTAAATCTAGTTATTAGAAAAATTTTATAAAAATGCAAAAGCAATCAATTGTGTAGTTTTTCAAGCAAATGTTGAAGTAAAAATTTGTGAGCCCAATTATTCGTGGTCGTTTTAATCGTGAATGGCGAAGAAGACGATAAAAAAATATTTATTGCCGTTTATAACAACCTCAACACCGTTTTTTAAATGCCTAATTTTGGACGTTAATATGTCAACGGCGATCAGAAGCTGAAATCTCGTAAGTTTGAAATTTGTCGTCTCACTTCCAATAAAAGAAGAAACAAAATTTAATCAAAAAGAATTTATTATTAATGACCGTAAAATCGTTAAAAGACACATGTCATTAATAAACAACAATGTATCAAAATAATATTTGAAATGAATTCGTTTGTAAATTCTTTGATGATTTTTAATTAAAACGTCATAATGATGATGTTGTTTAGATGCTCTCATCATGAGTATAAATGACAAAATATAAACAAATGCATACACACTCAAGAAAAGGCAACGTCATCATCAACATTAGCTTCGGTTTTATGATTCTCACTAGAATTATATCGATCGGTATTAGAGCATAGCACCGCATAATTTTTAACATTTTTGTTTTCTCAATTTTCAATTCTCTTTCGAAGTTGCTGCCGAAAATCATGTGGATTTGTGGAATGATTTTTTATTTATTTTTAATTATCAATTAATAATTTTTTTTATTTCATCATTTATAACAATTCAAATTTCAACACAATCACAATTTCATTTGATTAAATTAAAATCAGGAAAAAATATTAAAATATATTTTAAAATTTAACTAAAATAATTCTGGCAACACTGACAAAGAAGAAAAAAAATAGAAATGAGCATCACTATGCTTTGGAACAAAACCCACTGCAATAAAAATGCACTGCTAAATGCATTGCTCCAACGGTAAAAGTGTCGGTTTTTAACTGTTACGCATTTTTCTTTCTATCCACTCATTTAAAACGTAAAGAAGTTAAAGTTTTGTTTCGAAAAATCTAGAATTACTAAAATCCTCAAAGCAGCCATCAGCCTTAGATTCAAACTCTTCATTGTAGGAACGAAAATCTTTTACCAGACATTTGTTTTTTTTATGAAAAGAGAAAAAACAAAGCGAACAAACTGCCAACAACGAATGTTATAAGTTCGCAATATGTATTTTGATTGTTTTTCTTTGTTGAAGATAATCTTTAAACATTTAAGCACTTGCTTTCTAAAGAAATAAAAAGCTTCCGCTTTGCCCCTTTGGGCGGGTCTGTTACTTTCTTTACCACTTCTATTTGGAATCCAATGCCATCTACGTACACAAACATTTAAAAAAAATCAGGAGAGATCGAATTATGACCATTTTATATACGAACCGCTTGAAATTGTTTCTAAAATTTTTCCTCACTCCCCGTGACTATAAAAAAATTTTTTTGGCTTTACGGAAAAAACTATTTTTAGTCACATCTTTATACATATTTCTATTATTTTCTCCTCCATTAAAAATTATTATCAGCTAATTTTGTTATCCGCTTTAAAATTTCTTGTGGTCTGTAGTTCGCGGCCTATCGCTTTCATTGTAATTCGACCTCCTTTATGCTAGTTTGTCAAACAAGAAAAGAAAAAGTAGCGCTGCTGGATTGTAACGATCCACACAATAATCTTGTAAATGATTTGTTTATTTTATTTGTTTTTTACTTTATTTTAGAAGTCAAAAGAACAATAATAATAATTTATGGCCACCATCGTTTTATTTAATTCTTAATAAACCGTTCTGTGTTCGTTCATACATATCAATGTGTGAATAGATCTCTGGGGAATTCCTTTTGCGGACAATTAATGAAAACATTTTGTCATAGAATTATTCTTCAATAATTTTTTAACGAGAATTTTTCACTTTCAGCTTTTCATTTTGCTCGTTTTAATATTTAATGTGCATTTCGTATTCGTTTTTCTGGATTGCTTCGCTTTTGTTATTTTTTGATTTTTAATTACATTTTTGTTTTTTTTTATTATTGTGCTAAATTTAAAATATTTATTCATTTCGTTTGTTTATTTAATTGGGTTTTTTTGTGTATGGAAGAAAATGTTTTTCGATTGTTACATTTTTTTGTTAATTTTTTTTAGGGTATTCAAAGTTTGCAGTGCAAATTTTACAAAATCATTTAGCATAAATGAGACATTGCTCTGTCGTGTGGAATTTATAATTACCGGCTAGCTCTGCCTTTGTCTTTTCCCATGGAAAAACGTCTTTGTTTAGTCACATTTTTAGCTGGACTTTTTTAGAGTTTATTATGGACGAAAGAGTTAAAAATGTGTTCAGCGGGATAGCAAAGCAAAAAGAGAATTGTTAAAAAAATAATTAACCAAAAAAATAATCGCATAAGTCAAGACTTACTATAAAGCGGATATTATACTGAATATTATTTATATATGTATGTATATTAATTTACTAAACAATATACATACTATTGAAATTTCTAAATTTTTTAAATAATTTCAAAAAATTAAATGGAATAAGATATCGAGGCATATCTAGATTAATAAATTTACTAAACATTTTTTAAATA